>JBBPCW010000127.1:13011471-13025374 GCA_037974425.1 Phenacogrammus interruptus
GTGTGTGTGTGTGTGTGTGTGTGTGTGTGTGTGTGTGTGTGTGTGTGTGTGTGTGTGTGTGTGTGTGTGTGGACACACGTGGTCTCAAGTTAATACAGCACAATCATACATGTTTTGGCCAGGGATGATATCTGTAGTGCCTGACTTTTATCCTTCCTGCCCTGAGTAAAAAATACAGCAGGTTCTATCTATATGTATTTATTTGTTAGGCTCAATTAAGATACCTGTCTTTAACAGCTTGTAGAGCGATGCGTGGTGGCTTGGGGCGAAATGAGAGTGGCAGATGAAACTGCAGGCCGAGGTCATGCTTATCTCCCTCTGCACGCACACATGATTGAGAGTCTGAACATGAATGGAGAGATGAAAGAAGCAGAAAAGAAACAGAAAAAAAAATAGACAGAGGATGGTCAGGAGTGAAAAGGTTATGGAAAGCAGATGGCACAGTTCAAAGAGAAAGGTGTGTAGCATAAGAGTGAAGACAATGAGGGAACATATTAAATAGTATATTTAGAATAAGGGAAGAGAACACATGAAACAGACACAACAAACAGAAAGGTGGAAGAAATACAAAGAGGACCCCACCCCCCCAAAAAAAAAGATCTTAAAAAGATTTACATAAGGACACTTACAGTGGTAATAGAAAAAGAAACCAGCCTGAACTACAAAAACATTCTGTATGTTTTTGTTTGTGTTTTACTAGACTGCTGAAATGAACAGTAAATCTTTAATGAGCTTTCATTTTTTTTATTTCACGAATGCTCTCATCTTTCACTCACAGTTCACTCACAGTATCAGGTATATCAAATAAAATCCTTTGTTGATACAAAATTTATTTACAGACGTCTGCTGTCAGGCATGAGGGTCCCACTGTGTCTTTTGAAGTGCTTGAGTCGACTTTGTGTTCATGAAATTACAGAAACAAAAAACTATGATGGTCCTGTTCCTCAGTTTTAGTCAGTGCCTGTTCTCTTTCTCTCCCCCTCTTACCATGCTCCCCCTGTTCCTCCTCCTGAACAAAGTTAAACTCCTTCAGCCTCTCCTCCTCCAGCATTGACTGGCTAACAAGGGAGCTGCTGTCCTCGTCTGACTGGCTGCCTCTACGGCTGATGACGCGATAGATGCCACAATCCAGCACACTGAAGCTTTCCTAGTGGAGAAAAAATATTCACATTTGAGAGACGTAACAGCACCAATGCTATCAACACCACTGACTGGGGTCATGTGATACTTGACTGGGCTTTCACTTTGCATCCTCATAATTGTAATTTTATATCATACATTCTTAAATGAGTCATCGGTTAATCCATTATGAAAAAAAAAAACAGGAAAAGGCATAGTGTGGGTTAACTTTTTCTGTGAATTAAAGGGAGACTGGGCAGTCTAACATCAAAGCTGAAAAACATGAACAGAAAGAGATGTGTCATTATGTGTTCTTCAGCAAACAGTGTGGTAAGGATGTACTCAGATCCTCCACATTTAACACAGAGTACCCTGTTTTTGGCTGACAAATACACAAAACAATAATATAAATGTAATAACATGCATACATATATTAGGTCAGTTTAGTTTAGTCCTCAACTATCTTCATTGTCAGACTCACATGAGAAGAAATACTGCTTCTGCGGCTGCTGCAGGCAGAGCCTAGAGGCTCTAATTTGCTGATAACCTCCTCCAGCTGGCTAATCAGCTGCTGCTGAGAAGTGGAATTCAGCTGAGCCTTGAGGTGTTCCAGGCGATCAATAGGAATTGACTTTCTCACCTGTGTGGGTAAAGTAAGAATGGGTGTGTTTATCTGTGACTGTGTGTTGGTGTGTTAAAAAAGTGTGCATGAATTAAAGTGACATATAAGTGACATATGTGTGTATGTGTTTGTACCCTGCATGCCACTATAGCGTGTTGGAACATGCAGCACACAGTGGCAGCCAGTGTCCAGCACTCTCGCTTCATCAGTCTCTCCACACAGCGCTCAGCAGGCAGCAACGACAGGTGAGACAAACGTCCATCGCCATGGAGACAAAACAGCTCACTACGGAACACTGCTATGTCTACTATATCTAAAATGATGGAGATTGAGAAGACAACACATTTTGTAGTGAAAGTCAACACTGAAGTAATGGCACTCTATCAAGAAAACATGCAGGCAAAAGCTACAGGCAGACATTTTGGACAACAGGGTTTGCTTTCACAGACCAAATCAAGGATAGAAGTGCTGATGTAGAATCAGTTTTTGTGAATGTCCACCAGAAATATAGAGGAAGTTTTCTTTTCTTCACACAGGATTTGAGAGAGTATTGACTTTGGACACAAATTTGGCTATATATAAATTGGGGATTGGCTGGATCTGTACTGTGGAAACTCTATTATTCTCTTAATAATGGGATTAAATAATAAATTGGTCTCTATTTAAAAATGTAAATGACTTAGATCTATGATATATACATTACAAACTGTATTTTAAAGACTAGATCTGCTTAAATTGACTTTTAGTAAAAAATTAACAAGCTTCATTTTACAATAAAACATATGTTCAGAAAATGTTGCACGACACATTGCATTTTGAAAGAAGTTGAAAGTTTGAAAGACGTTTTAGATGTATCTTTCAATTACACATCTTTTAGATGTATTTTGTATAGTCAATTAAAACACTACAGATTTATATAAAGCATGAAAGCAGTAGTCATTCACTCCCATTTTTAGTATTTATTTTACATTGCCATACCTTTGACCTCAGTCCACAACAACACCTGTCCACTTTGAGGTGTAAAGATATAGATGGCAGAGTCTGTCCATGTCAGGAGGTTCTGATCACTGTAATATATGCAGACACAAAGTGAGCACAATAGTAAAAATGGCATATTGCACTGTATTTGCAGCAGGATCACTGTCATTACTGAACATTTTATGACCATCAAACCATATGGACCTTTTATGAAATATACCTATGCTGTATTATACTGCTGACATTCTGTGATACCATGTTTTAACAAAATATACAGAAAACACTGCACCAGTTACCTTAAGTGAAGCAGTCGAGGGAAGGCAAGAGACTGAGGACTCTTCTGTCCTAAGTTATACTGCGGCTCACTCCTAAAACAATAATTAAATATGGAAAAAAATATCAAGATGTAACTGATTCATGTACACATATATCTAAATAGCTTTTTAATCGATAACATTTTTAATTAGTTCTACAAATAGCTAAGAACTTAATTTGCTTCTCGGAATAACAACAACCAATTACAGTGTATGGTTCTCTCCTATTTTGGGTATATGGGTGGACAATTTTGCAAGAGCTGTTTCTTTTGTATATACAGAGAGACAGAAAAACACATACTTGTAAGAAATGAGAGGCAAGGCAGGGCAGGCGAGTAACTGTTTAAACTGATGAGTACTGAGCACCTCTCCATTGAAATTGGCCTCCCATACACGCGAGCCTGGCCGAGCACAGTAAAGCAGATGGCTAGTGGCTCCGACCAGCCCCCTCAAACCTGCCTGCTGTGGTGAAAAACATGCTCCATATTCTCCATCACGTTCCTTATTTCCCACTCGCCAAAACTTCTCCCTGAAATAATGTATAGAAACAATATTTGGGTTTGACCTTATTCTGGGATTTGATCAAAAAACACAACTACCCCAAAGACAAACCTTTCAGTGTCACAGAGGTAGCAGCGACTGAGAGAAGAGACCAGCAGACGACCTTCCAGGTACCCCAGCTGCACCACACGGGAGTCTACTGTGGTAACAGTCTGAACTGGGAAGATCACAAACCCTGAACCCTGTGGAAATAAATCCAAGCACATGCACAGACATGCAAGTGCACACACACGACAAATTTTATTCTATTACTTGCTTTGATTAGCGGTAAAACACAAAATTAAGCAGGCATAAAAACATGTTAATATTAACCAATATGTTTTGTTGTAAGGCATAATGCGAAACAGGTTTTGGTTTTCATCAAACAGTCACAAACCACAACATGACAAAATATATCACTGTATCCATGCACATATCCATTTCAAACTTAGACCATGTCCACATCTACACTGTTATTTCTCAAAACAGAGATTTTCCGTTTTCCGAGCTCATTTTCAAAAATTTCTTCGTACACACGAAATTGCAAACAACGCTAACAAAAGCATGCCAAGGCAGCAGGTGGTGATATAACCTTAAACCGTATAGCATTGGTGACCACTCAGAAGCCTTGGAGGAGGGGGGCGTCATTACCAGAGTCGGTGGGCAGTGTTGCCTTGTCGGAAACAGCTACCTTTAAGTTTATACAGTTCATAACACTAATGATGAGAAATAGACAAATAATATGCATAATCAGAGAAAAATATATTTTATTTAAATGAGATAGATAAATAAATCTTTAGAGGTGCAGAGAGCCAATTTATACAGTCAGCTTCTAACACGGAGAAATGCTATGGTGAAGCAGGACAAACGCCATCCTAACAGCTTGTGGTGATTTCTGGACAGTGCTGGACATTTTTACCAGCTTCAGATAGCATTCTGCAAAATGCAGGAAAGGGCATTTTAGAATCAGAAAACATTACTGATCCTAGAGGAAATTGTTTATGTAATGGCGGCTAAGACACAGACCCAAGACTAGCGACAGACACTCATATTAAAAGAGCTTTTAAGATATTAATCACCAAAGCAGTGACACGAACGCATGATAGCACAGCTAAGTCAGCTTCCCTAACGCTCAGTTTTCAGAAATACCCATGTACATGTGGACGTGGCCTTGCATACAATATTATGACATACTTACAAATGTGAATAAAGTATATGCATTCATAGCTATATTTATGTATACGTTTTAAAAATTATACCGATAGCGAAAAATGATTAATAAATGAGTAAAATTCGTTCTTCATTTTGTTTATGGTGTTCTTGGGATAACTTGCACAACCCTTCTTTCTCCAAACTCTAAAAAAGATGTGATTTGTCTAAATGATTGAGTGTATATTACTGACATAAATCTCTGGTGGTTTATTTAGAAGGGGAGTTCTGCATGGAGTTATATATACAGTGTGCCACGGCTCTGCAGCTTTTTCCATGTATGTGTTGTTTAATAAAGTTTTCCCTGAGAATTGTTGGATTTTTACTTGTCAGGTGAAAAATCTTCCCAACCAACTGCAACATCTTTTCTAATAATATGTTTAGCACTACACAAGTACAACTTCACTTATTTATAACCCTTCTGACATTTAATATTTTAATATAGTGCCTAAATGCTTTTTCCCCACTCAATTGTTTTTTAAACATGTTTATGCTTATAAATACAAACTTTTGTTAATTTTGGAGGTACAAACTCAAAAGACAGATATGAATTAGAAGTATTTGAAAAATATTTCGATATTAAGAAAGCAGACAATCAAAGTCTATATCTAAAATTCTAAAGCATTATGGTGGTGTCTAGTACCTTGCCAAGTTTGGAGGACCCAGCACGTAAAAAGGATACTTTTCCAACTGCATCTCCAATGAACACACGTAGTGCTACTGTATCCCAGCACAGAGCTGTAATGGTCTGTCCACGGTGCTCCGATGACACACATGCACGCTCAGGCCGTCCCCGTCGCTCCAGGTGCAGCTCCCACACAACCACAAGACCCTCACTGAGACATACACACAGTCAATACACACTCAGTCAAACTCAAAACCACACTACAAAAACAAACAAGATTCACTATATTCAGTCAATCCGAAACAAATAATTAAAATAAGGTTAAGACGTAGTACCTTGTAGCCACAGCGATGAAATCTTCATCATGAGGGCAACATGCTATCTCTGTAATAGAGCCCTCCTGTTGGGGATAAACATGTCTTGTTTATTTTTTTACCTACCATCATTTAACACAAATTTAACTTGTAAAGTTAAGACACCTATGTGACAACCTTGTGTGTTAGGATGAGTCTTTGTTTCCAGCCTTCTCTCTGGATGAGGTGCAACCCTCCCGCTGAGGTGCCAAGAGCGAGCCATTTCCTAGACACCGCAATGCATGTGCACTATTACACACACACACACACACACACACACACACAAAATAGTAATAAATAAGTAATCATCAATGCAATTTCAATATCAAAGCATTTTTAACTCAAAAGCTCAGAAAGCCTGTGTATCAGTTATCTCTAAATGTTGTACATGATGAGAAATTGACAAGAAAAAAAACTGAGCATATCAATGAAATAATCAAGCACACAATTTAGAGACAGTATAAAGACTACATTACTGGGGGAAAAAAGTTTTACTTCTTCTAAAGAATACATATGAGACGTACTGCACACAACGAAAGATCATGCACATGAGTGGCTGTGCTACCTTGAGTCTTCCTGAGTCCAGTCGCAGGGCAGCGAGTAAAGGATCTAAACAATCAAACTCGGCCAAGACATGAGTGTACGACTCTGGCACGACAGGAATCATCCTGCTGAGCTGTGTAAGATGGAGAAAATACGAAAGAAAGAGAGAGAGAAAAGACAGAGAGAACAAGAGATGGTGCACACTGCATTAAGCAATGACTCAGAGTGTGATCAGAGTCTTGTGGCAATTTCTCTCTGCCTCCAGCTTCCCTCTTCAGGCTTCCCGCTGTCATATGATGTCAATTGAATTTAAAACGCATGATCACGACTGACAGTGGACTCTAATGAATTAAAAGGGGGGAAAAGAACTAGACGTGCTTTCTGCGTCACGACAGTAAAGTTTCATTACTTCACAACTTCATCGTTTTTTTAAACTGACAGCTCAGCTCCATAAACGGTCACAAAATACACAGTAAAAGCAGAAAGCAGGACAATACACACTTCTCCAAGGAGACATTTTGACAGTAAACTCACACATTCCGACGGTGTCGCCCAGTTTACTGGGACAAAGTTTACAGGCACTGTTAAAACGTTATCTCCTCGCTATCGAACCCTGATTTTTAAAAAGACATGTCACCGACAGCCTACCGCTGAAGAATAAAAACAGCACAGGTCGTGTCATTACTTTAATTCACTGCTGCTCCACAGCCTGACCGAGCATCACGAGACCCAGCCAACGGCACAGCTAACCCGCTTTAGCCAGCTAACGCTAGCTAACTTTACACTCCGGCTGTACTTCACCAAAATGCTAATTTTGTTGTTCACTTATAAGAAATGGAGCTACAAAAGTTTCATTTGTACCGTCTGATTATTAAATATGCTCTCGAAATAGCCAGTAATCTCACTTTTTTCCTGAACCAATCAAGTTCCCCTCACTCTACTTTCTGACAGATTAGCTGTCATGTAGGTCGCGCTAACAACAAAGTCAACATAAAACAACTTCTGACATTAAGGGTTTCATGGCAATTACAGAGAAAGTTCATACCTTTTTCTCATCAGAAACAGGTCCGTTTAGGTCATGTCCAAGACTTGTTAAACGCTTACTCCCTCTGCAGTTTCTGACAGTTCTATTTGTATGAGTCTTGAAGTGAAACTGTCAGGCTGGCTGCAACATCAGCACAAGCAGTTTGACAGTGTTCAGTAGAAACCCCCTTTCTTTCTCTTTCTAAACGTCTCTCACTCACTCTCTCTAAATGACACTCTCTGTCGCTGTCTTTGCAGCCGGCACTACTTCCCAAACTGACGCCGCTATCTGAAGCACACTGATTCCTAGACTGAAAGGGACCTACATTAACGGATTTTTACAAACTTCTGCATGTTTTCATTTTGGAAAATCACTCTGTGATTCGTATCACACAAAACCGTCAATATTTTACATGTACAGCTATTTCAGACCTATTTTATTACTTTAAATTCAGTATGAAAAGGTTGCAGACGCTCAAGCAGAGAAAAAGCATTACGTTGTGATGCGGTCCATTAGGTACTTTGGTTCGATCGATTGGAATTCGAGATGCCCAAGAGACTCAGCGTGCTGCAATTTTAGACACAAGAACTGAAACTAAAATAGCCCTTTTCTTTCACATCAACACTCTTTATGCCCCAATAAGAGTTCTGCTAAGATTTATGAGTTAGATTTGACCAAGTTTGAAGCATAAATACATACAAGTATTGCAATATTCTTCTGGGAGGACAAAATGGGATCATCTTACAGAAACGTCCTCTGCTAATGCATTTTTAAAAAGTATTGAACAAGCTCTCCTGAATCAGTTCATATATTCTTTGACTAACCCTCCTGAAAAATGGGATCAGTATCAGAAATGGTCATTATGACAGCAATTCAACAAAATTGCATTGGCCCTGGATTGTCATCTCTAAAGCCCCTTGGGACTTTCCTATTAAATATGTGAAAACTCAGAATGCACAGTATGTTCCATAACACAAAGATAATAAGCTCATTCTCTTGTAGGAATGTCCCCAAAGCAGTGACGATGACATTTTAGGGAAGTCACGTTACACTCAAACCTGCCTAACCACCCAAGGTTATATTGCAATTAGAAAAAGGAAAAGCTCAGTTCCACATATGCAGTGATGAGTACAGTAGGAATCTCGATAATTTTATTTCGAGTAACGTCCAAAAATGTTGTCCTCAGTGCAGTTAGAACAGACACAGAGCAGTGCAGCTGGCTGTATGCATGGGGCATACTTCAGTAATGCACTATAGAAATCATTTACAGTATTGCTTTATTCATACCCCTCCCCATCATGAGTTCCTGGGTGCCCAATCAGCCCCAAGTCACACAGAGCCATACTGCTTTGCATTGACATGGATTAAGTTTTTAAGAAGTCTTCTGTATCTTTTAGTCCTTTTCTGTGCATCATTTAAAATTCTCCCATCTCACAAAGTTCTTTGCATTGAACATTTTTAGTTCCTGAGAATACTTCCTCCGGTATCATTAAGCTCAGTTTGGTCATAAAAGTGAACACTGTCAAAGTACACGTCTGAATCCATCCTTAACTAGAACGCCAGACAATTTCTCATCCTCTGAAGATAAGAGAGAGAGAAAAAAAAGCAAAAACAAAGTTTTTTGAACATTACAAACAAAATAAGAGAGGAGGAAAAAAAAAACTACAGTTACTGTGATTGGCGCAGTCCATCTCCACATGGACTAACCTAGAGAGAGCTGTGTACTGTCCATCCAGACACAGATGCCCTCTCCCTCTACACTTTCAACGCTGGGTGGAGTGGCCTTGTTGACCATAAAAGGGAAAAACAGTTCCCTTTTTCCATTGTCCCTTGCTGTCTTATTTATTTCAAATGAATCCGTGTTGTTACGCTTCCTTTCAGGTTTTCCTCATCATGCGGCGCGTCTGCCAGGCATGGAACTTGTTATAGGCAGCCTGAATCATTTCCTCCAGGTGGCTGGTCAGCTGTGAATAAAACAAATCATGAAAATGTCATTTGTCAAACGTTTAAAAGTTCCTAATTTTTCCCCAAAACAACTTCATCCCCAACAAAGTACAGGTGGTTTGATAAAAAAAAAAGAAAAGAAAAAAACAATTCTTTCAGTCACTTTAAACTCTTTCAAACAAAGTGATATTTTATATATACATAATGTAATTCCCCTCTACATATTAAAAGACAGATATCTTACAGTGGTGCTGAAGTACTCCCGTTGGATTTTTTCTTGAAATGGGCGGAGCTTGGATGACTGGAATCTCTCCAGATTAGACTGCATCTTAACAACCTAAAAACACGAGATAAAAATTGCTGTTTCACTACTGTTATTTAAATAAACATCAACAAATTAGATATGTTATAATCAGGGACCAAGGCATATTTGAACTAAGAGGACTATGCAGGACTATGATCCTATAAAATGTAGCAATTTTGTATAAAAAGTAGCCTATAAAAATTCAAACATATGGGTTTAGATGGCATCACACTATATATACATATATATATACACACACATATATATATATTTATATAGCATGTATACACATGTACATAAAATGTAACTGGCAGCCTAACATAAACTTGATCATTTCTACTAAAAGGAAGATAATTGAAACATGCACTGTGGGGCAAAACACTTGTACCAACAGACTGAGAATGGGCAGCCAAGGACATCACAAAATAATAATGTCTGTACTGTGTTCCGGCCAAACAAATTTTGATATCATAAATCCTTGAGAAACTAATGTATAGTCAAGTGTCTCTTTGTCTCACTTAGAATCAGCTCCAGAATCTCAATCGACACACTCTGTTCTTGTAAGTGTCACTGAGAATCTTCATGCAGAAAGAACCAATCTTCTGAACTGATTCTTCTTGACCTCTGAACAGGCATTTATGCTACAGGCTCTAGACTAGCACGTTGAAATGTCTTGTAATTGCTCTCGTCTTTACCTATGTTATTGCCAGAAAGCATTTTTGGAATTTGCTCAGGATTACAGCATCTGCTAAATGTTGTAAATTTACTCAATGATGCATCACTAGCCATAAGTCTTTTAAACGGAAATGCATGTATTTCAAATAAACATGTAATTCACATGAGAAACATTGCCCTCTAGTGGCCATCGCTGGTTTACTTATTCTCCAAAGTAAGCTAATGGCGTAAAATGTCTGTACATTTTTTAAGTAGAATGTTTCAAAGCATTTACAACCAGTTACAGAATATTTAATGAACATTGTAATTAATGTTATTATATAACACTGAAAAATGTATTTCTGACAAAAGAAAAGAAAGCATGTACCTTCTCCTCCAGGAAGGGTGTGTTGACGGGAAAACAGGACCAGAAGTGCCGCAGTAGCTCTCCTGCTGCTGTATACAAGTGCTTTAGTTCACTCTGAACATCAGTGGGAACCAACTCTACACACACAGATACACACAAACAGAGGAATCTCAATGAAGTTAATGAACCAGATTTACTATTATGGTAAATGTCATAGATGGTATGCAAATCCAAAGACAGAGAAATAGCATATCTTACACTGGGTATAGAAAAGAGCCACTGCCTTCAAAATGGCCACCTTTTGTTGCTTTGCAGCCTGAAATGTAAAGACAAGTTTTCCAGATGTATTCTCCCAATGCAACATATACCATCGAAGTGAAAGATATGATGAAAATGCTTAGGGCAGAAAAAAAAAAACAATCACTGAGATAAATTAAAGGGCCACTACCAAGCTCTATAACACTTCCAGAATAGCCATTTTTATGCTGAACTAATCAAAACCAATAATCAAATGAACTAATCAAGGCAATTAAGAAGCTGATTTGTTACACCTTTTGAGTATACTTATTTTTAGTTACACCTTATTGAGCTTAGCATTTTTTTTAGGAGTGGTGATCCTTAATCCATCTCAGTGCTCATTATTTTCTAGATTTTCTTCTATCTTTCACTTGGATGTTATGTTGCATAAATATAGCTGGAAATAAAATGTGTAGGCTGCAAAGCATCAAAATGTTTGAAGGACGTAATTCTTTTGTATACCCACTGTATACATGAGTAGAAAATGCACCTAACCTGATGGTCTGGCAAAAACAATGCCTTAAGTACCTGAACCTGAAACGAGTAATCATTAAAAAAAAAAAAAACAGTGTACAAGGGCATGAATGAGGAACAAAACAAAACAACAAAAAAAAAAAAGAAAACCACAAATCTATTTTAATACCTTATACATAGTGCCAATCTGTAGATTGGCACAATGTATACGGTATTAGAGAATGTATATTGTTATAAACATTACATATACAAAATAAGTATGATTTTCTGTGTAACTCACGACCAATGTTTTGCTGGGCTCCAGCTTGCATTAATGCTCCTCCAGGAGAAAGGCCTGTGATAGCTGAACTTGCCACACTGCTAGACATCACCTAAAGGAACACAAACCTGTCTATTAACTCAATAGCCACTTCGTCAGGGGTTCATTTTGAGTAAAGGTGAAAGGATTCCTTTTAAAATCAAGTTCAGTTTTGTAGTGTTTTTTTTTTTTTTAATAAAAATCATGCACCAATGACAAATTAATATCTTAGTATCGCCTATTCAAATACCAATTCAATTTTATGTATATTGCACTTTTAACAAACAAGTTGTCACAAAGCCGCTTTACAGAGTCCAGGTCCGAGCCCCTAGTAAGCCAAAGGCGACAGAGGCAAGGCAAAAACTCCCTCAGCTGGAGGAAGAAACCTCAGGAGGAACCAAGACTCAAAAGGGGAACCCGTCTTTCTCAGGTCAACCCAGAGAATAACACTAACACAATCAATATTTAATTTCTTATTAATGCACACAAACCACGGCATTAACAGATAAGCCAAGTCGACACGACTACATCAGAGGTATGAGTCGACAAGTCGTGTGTTTTTCCTCTGTCTGTGTGCGCTTGTGTACACTTGTGTACACAACGCAATCTCTGCCTCAGATTGGCTTACGCTGACAGGCATTCCTTGGTTTAACCAATTATTATAGTCCTTTCATTAAAAAGGGCTGTAACGTTGGCGTGTGGAGGAGAATCTAAACATAAGACGAGAGACATGGCAGTAGAGGCAGTAGGTGGCAGACGCATATCGCAAATATACAGATACGTCACTCTAGACCACACAAACAGCATGCTGACCTGCAAAATTGCAAGTAAGTGTTAAAGTACAATAAAAGCACGTCCATCTGAAACGGCATCCGCTAGCTAACATGGGTGATGCTAGTACTGCAGGGAGTCACATAGCTTTACAGGTTTAAGAACGGTTGTGGACTACTTTAAGCACTAACGTACGTTGCTCTGGATAAGAGCGTCTGCTAAATGCCGTAAATGTAGACGAGTCGTCCAGTCCAGAGGGGTGGAGAAGCTTTACAGAAAAGCCTCTGACTGATAAGCAAAACAGCAGATCACTTATCTGCTTGTTAATTTCATATTTAAAAGATGTGAGACCTTTGGCTGCAGTACAAGCCGAAGGCTAAGGTTACAGAAAACTTTAATAAAATTTGCTCATTGTTGGACGCCTGTGTTTCTCCGCTGTCTGTATGACAGCATCATCAAATGACTTGTCCACTCGACTTCATCTTTATTGAAGTTGATCTACACAAACACTACCACAGGTAGGCATGTGTACCCGAGTGAGGCCTGGTTTGTAGCTGTTCATCTCCTCTTGAATGTAGTTGACCGAGTTTATGATGTCCTGACTCGTGGAGTAATGATGGGACTGCAGAGGAATTGGACCGTGTGAATACCTAAGAAAAAGAGAGAGGCAGACAGAGAAACGGAGATAAAGGTTAACTTCTCCATACAGGGAGTAACTTACCAGTAATACGTAACCTTGGATTATCTCAGATGTACCTGTCAGATTTCTTCAGATTCAAAGCAATGGTTTTAGGCCCAGACTCATTCTGTAGGTCCTCATATTCGATGGCCTCTTGCAATTTCACCTTGCAAAATTAGACAAAGCAGAGCAAAATTAGACAAAAGAGCAAAATGGCTATAATAAAAATTTATATTGTACTTATTTTTTTAATCATTATGTAATACCTTTTTGACTGGAGGCTGAAAGAAGTCTGAGTCTCTGGAATTTCCATCAGTGCTACTTGTCTCACTGGCCTGGTCATTGGGTGCATCTCTGTATAGAAAAATTGGGCCATTCAATTTGAGACTGCTTATGTGAACACATCCGTGGCTATGTATATACCGTTGCTGTCGGGCGGAAACCTCATATGTCCAAAACGGCTATTTTTCAGGAAACTGAAAAACTATTTATATTCTAAATAAACGAATACTGTGTCATCAAAATTGGTATAACATCATAAAGATATGATTATATAACCGTGTGAAAGATTGCATTGCCAATATTTTGCAAATATAGTGGATTTTGACCGGCAAATATGGACATAGGAGTTCGGGCCATTATTGATTTAGCGGTTGTGTTGCATCTAGACAGAGCCTCTGTACATGTATTGAGATCAATTAACAGACTACAACACTTTATTAAAGCCTACAGCTGGTCTAACAGGGCTGATGAGCCTTTGTACACTCAAAACTTGGACCAGTGAACTG
>JBBPCW010000127.1:13085610-13098390 GCA_037974425.1 Phenacogrammus interruptus
CACACACACACACACACACACACACACACACACACACACACACACACACACACACACACACACACACACATTAAATCGAGGTGTAATACGATAGGATGTCCATTTGAAGCTCTAACGTGAATTTTCAAAATCGATCCAAGTCTACCGTCTACAGAGACCAACTGTTTTCCAATCCAAGCCCAATCTTGAGAGATCTGCCACGATATTTAGCTATAAAACCATGGCTTTAGTATTTTATTGTTGAAAAAACGAAGAGCGGCGTCCTGGATTTGCAGGACTGGAACCGGAGAGACACCTGCCATTTGGAGGAGTGAACAAAAACTGCCACATCCATTGAGAGTCAATAGGTGGCAGCAGAGCTCGATGATCTGCCTCTAATCTCTCTCTCTCTCTCTTTCTCTCTCTCTCTCTCTGTGTGTGTGTGTGTGTGTGTGTGTGTATGTGTGTGTGTGTGTCCTTTCATCTGCAGAACTGGTGTTGTCTAGCTTTTTTGTTGGTGCCGTTTGATCCACGTCTTTGATCAGGTTGTGGGAACTCAGGCCCACAGCTCCGGGTGGGCAGATCATACTCTCCACCATGAGGCTTTTTTTCTGGGAATCGAAAATGTGTTTGTCGTGATCAAAACGTGAAAACAAAAGATTGAAGCAAATGCGTGGGACAGTTACTACATCTGTACCCTCTTCTTCTTGATCCACACATATCCACTGCCACAGACATACACAGCAAGAGGCACATCATTCAGTTATTTCACGAAACTATCAGTCTATGTTGGTGTTTTTAATAATAATAATGCAAATGATTACCTCCAGTTGAAAGCTATAACTCATCAATATCAGCTCAGTGACTTAATTCCTTATGCCAACAGTTAGCCAAGCTGGCTAAGGTTACATCCCCAAACATTGAATAATATCGTAACAGACCAACTAAAATACTAAAACCAAAATGTGCTTATCATTACAGTTGTAGCTACTAGCAGGTGTTGTCTGAATCTCAGCATTGACTGGAATTGCTGGAAACATATGCGGGAGTTAGCATTTATGGTGGAAGAAAGTCATATAAAACTGTATAAAAATGGCTACCCACGTCCACAGAAGTCCTGCCAGTTTACACCCTTGCTAAACCCCCGGAAGAACAGTTTTGTCTGTTTGATCTGAGCCTGGCAAGATCTTAACACTAATTGCTAAGCCTGTATAGACTCGATTATTCAACCCTGTCTTTAATCAGTAATTCATCATTCAGTAAGTGGGTTTCTATTGAGTTTTCCTTCTGTACTACTCTGTTTTCATTTCCCTACTACAGTTCTGTAGTCGACCCAGACTGCAATGTTTTCTCTGCACTTGAGCCACATTGTTAGCTAATGATCTAAAGTCATTTTAGAGCTGAATTAGGAGGGTGCGAGCAGGAAAACACTGCAGTGTGAAGGATAGGTGGATTACAGGATTAGACAGAGGGGAAATACCAGAGGTGGAGTTGCGTGTGGCTGATTTGAGCAGTTGGCTTTGGTGGCATCTGGTTACACGTGGGAACTTGCACATGTTACCACATGTAGGACAAGTAACCTTGCTGTGGGTGAGCTGGTTCTAGCTTATCGTTTAGACAGGCTGCTGCTGGGGAAGGTCTCAGAAGCTCAAGGTGGAGAAGGGCCGGAGGTAGACTGAAGTCTAAAATCCCTCTACAACACTGCTACCAAATAAACCACATTCATGAACCTGTGAATATGTAGCTTCACAGAGGTGTTGCATTTTTAGTTTGTGTGAAATCATTATGAATAATCAAAAGTGAATTGTTTAGTATTAACTATATATTTAGTTTTATATTACGTTTAAATGTAAAAAATTATCTAGTGATGAATTTTTTCTGTTATTTTCTGCCACTCTGTCCTTGTCTGGTTCTTCCTTAAGTAAATGAATAGTCCACCTCCATGTAAGAAATACATGATTGAGGTGAATGTGTGTATGTGAAAGATTAAGAGAGCAAGAGAGAGAGAGAGAGAGAGAGAGAGAGAGAGAGAGAGTGATATGTCTTTTGAACGTTGACGTCATTAATTGCATCCAGCAAAAACAGAAACATGAAAAGATATACAGTAAAACCCAACTTAACGTGGGTGTTATGTTCCAAGAGCACCCGCATGTAGTGAAAAACTGCAAAGTTGTGATGTGGTAAAAAAAAAAAAGCCTAAAAATGCCTATTTTTAAAATATTTTACATTTTTGTAAACCCAAAATGTGCCCCCAAATATGCTCCCAAAACACTTTCATTTCATTTTAAACTCAGTTTAATATATTACCTTTAAAGAAAACGTAAAAATAAACCCATATTCGTACTGTACAGTTTACAATGAATTACTGTCTCACAGTGCTAAAATGTAAATACCAATGGAACCCTTGTATAGACTGTACTGTATTTCATGCAATTTTCTTTGGTATAAGCAGGTAAATATAGTCATAAATTAATTTACAGTAATAAAAATACACCCAGCACGAGGACAAGGGTGCGTTCGGTTCTCAGGAAAAATCGTGTATAAGTGGGGTTACTGTACACCCCTACACTTCTGGTTTATACACTCACAGGCCTGACTTGAAATACAGGTCTAACTGTTCATCCCTTCACTCTTTCTTTCTTCCTCTGTGGCCCAGTCACCTGTCCTGTTCTCGACTATGTGCAAGGAAATATAGGAGAAGGGGTGGAGGTAGACTGAACTCTTGAATCAGTCACGCTACCAAATAAACCACATTAATAGTTGCACAGACATGTTGCAAAAATAAAAATCAAAAGTCAGTTGTTTAGTCTTGACTATATATTTACTTTTATAGTTACATATAAAGGTAACAATTACCTGGTGATGTTTTTCTTCCTGTTATTGTCTGCTAGTGTCATATGACCTCTGTCCTTCTCTGGTTCTTCCTTAAGTAAATGAATAGTCCACCTCCATGTAAGAAATATATGACTGAGGTGAATGTGTCTGTGGAAGAATAAGAGATATGGATGTTTTTTTAACACTGACGTCAGTATTTGAATCTAGCAAAAACAGAATGTGTGCAATCATGAAAAGGCATACAAGGGGGTGTCAGACGAGACCCAGATGTCACAGCTTTTTCCTTGCAGGACACAGAGGCGGGAGGTTTGAAAGTAGCCAATCGGAGCACGGTATTTATTTTTCCTTGGTGCTGATTGGCTGCTGCCCAGAATTTCCCCTTCATTAGTGTATTTAACTGCTTATGCCAATGAAAACGCCAGCACATACCAAAGAAAACGCAGGTGCAAGAATTACAGTACATGTTTCCCATGATCCTTTGCAGTAGGAGTGAGTGGGTGTCTGTGTGTGTTGTACTGTGCAGTTGAGCCCTTCTTGTCAATCAGCTGCTGGAGTAGGATGGCAGGCGAGTTGAGTGTTATCTGTTGAAGATGTGGGCAAAACTGGGGCATACCAGTGATGGCGCAATTCTCAAGAGTGTAAAAGCCTGTTTCAAAGCTCTTGCTGGGAAGTAAAAGACATTTTTGTTTGCGGAGCAGTGTGTCCTCACCTTCTCTTTTTTCATGTTTGCCATATTATAATTTATACAGTGGTATTTACATTGTAAAATACCAACAATAACATTATTATAAGGCTAAACTCATTAGCCTTAAAAAAATTAAAGATAGTGGTTTGTCTTTACATTTTTTAAGGCTAATGAGTTTAAAATGAAATTAAAGTGTTTAGGGAGAATATTTGTGGGAATATTTACCACAACACAACAACATGGTTTTTCACTATACAGGTGCTTTTGGAACCGTTCTCAGTGTTCAAATACTTATGTGCAGCAGTGCAATTAAATACATTCTTTACAATTCATACAATGTGATTTCCTGAATTTTTTTTTTACATTCTGTCTCTTACAGTGGGAATGCACCTACAATGTGAATTTCAGTGGGAGAACTTGCACAATGTTACCTTCAGAAGTAACATGATTAGTTGAATAGGCTTTTCTAGTGTGCAGTCATGAGCCAATCATCACAGATTTCAATTCAAAACTGAGAAGAGTCCAGACACATGTCTTCCTCTTGTTTTGAGTGGCTGAGGCTCATGCTTGAAGCCTTGAGAGGACGAGAAGTGACACATTGTTTGGTTAATGATGATATGTATGGGGGTGCAAATCCATTCTTGGCCTTGAAAGCAAATGAACTTAATGCGAGCAGCCACATGGAGCCAGTGAAGGTTCCTTAAGGTGTGGTGTGAGAGAACTTAGGAACATTGAACACTAACCTTGCAGCTGCATCCTGTTGCAGTAGTCCAGTTTAGAGATGACCAGAGACTGGACAAGTATCTGCGGAGCCAGGGGCGCAACTACTCACTTTTTGGGGGGTAGGCAACACCTCACCCCCCCTGTCGCGGCAGCATCGCCGGTCATAACATCAACTGCCTGCTTTGTGCACTGGGGTACAGTCATGCTGGAACAGAAAAGACTCTTCCCAGAACTCTGTTGGCAAAGTTAGAAGAATGGTGTTGTCCAAAATGTCTTGGAATGCTGAAGCATTAAGATTGCCTTCGCTTGAAGTACGGGCCCAAAACCTGAAAAACAGATGTGTTCCCATTCTTTTGTCTATATGATGTGTTTAATCTCATGCACCATGATGGATGAACAAAAGTAAAGGCACATGCCGCCACCTACTGTACTGGAGTGAGAAACAGCATGACTTTAAGAACAACCCCTGTGTAAATAAATACATTTGAACATGTAACAGTTTTCCTCTGTCTCTAACAGCTAACAACTTAGCAGAATCTAACGTATGAAGGGTAAATATGATTTCAGAAAACAATAATTATAATAACAGTTATTATTGTTATTATAATAATTATTATTATTATTAATCAATAATAAAATAATAATGATAATTATTATCGTTATTATTATTGTTGTTATTATTATTATTATTATTATTATTATTATTACTGTTGTTGTTGTTTAGAGGCACTGAGTTTAAATTTAGGAATGTCTGAGCATCTCTAAAAAGAGACTAAAATCGCCAATAGACATTTTATCTATGTCATTTCTGATGACATAACAAAACAGTCAGGAGATAGCATGATGTCATACAAGGAAGGAGCTGTAGTATGTCACAATTTAGTTACATGTAATTAACCCTTTAATTTACAATAACATTTGGATGTTTTTTCCAGCAGACCACTGTATACTGTGTAAATGGTGAATGTGATTTTTTCTCAGGCAAGGTTTAAGAGAATATACTATGTGGACAAAAGGGCAGTCTTAATGCTACAGCATACCAAGACAACACCATGTTTCCAACTTTCTGGACACAGTTTGGGGAAGACCCTTAATCCAGCATGACGGTGCCGCGGTGCACAAAGCAAGCTCCATAAAACAGGGCTGGATGAGTTTGGTGTGGAAGAAATTGACTGACCCACACATAGCCATCCAACCCATCCAACCTTTGGGATGAACAGGAACGGAGATTGTGAGCCAGGCCTCCTCGTCCACCATCAGTGCCTGAGCTCATCAATACAGAATGAATGGGCACAGATTTCCACAGAAACACTCCAATATTGTGGAGAACCTTCCAAGAAGAGTGGAAGGGGTAAGTAGGCCTACTTAGCTCCATGTTAACGTTTAACCCATTTAATCCCAATGGCAACAATTGTTGCCATTTTTTCCCCTTTTATTTTGGAAGCTCTAAAAGTGTTGTTTTGGCTTTGGGCAGCTAATGCAAGTTAAAAAAAAAATTAAAAAGAGGTTGTCTCCCCTAAATTGTGTCAAGGTCATGTGACTTGTGTGAATGGAGACATGACCACGCCCCTTTACATC
The DNA here is from genome assembly GCA_037974425.1 of Phenacogrammus interruptus. Taxonomy (NCBI): domain Eukaryota; kingdom Metazoa; phylum Chordata; class Actinopteri; order Characiformes; family Alestidae; genus Phenacogrammus; species Phenacogrammus interruptus. The sequence goes on from JBBPCW010000127.1 coordinate 13,091,411, forward strand.
CAGCCTGCACCTCTGGAAAGAGATGTCTGCCTCAAACTTGTACATGAGGAAGTTCGTAAAATACCTTAATTAACAGATATTACTAAAATATTTTGAACACATATTTTCTAAAGGGTCTACTATTAATATTTAATGAGAGTTATATGCCTGCATGCACCTTTTCACCGTAAGAAGAGCAATTGTTGCCGCTAGTATAACGCATAGTCATAGTGCTAGTTATACTACCTCTCAAAGGTTTTGGCTGTTTATTCAATTTATCTTTTTTTTAATCTTGTTTTTCTACACAACTTAAAACTATCAGAGGTCAGACCAGGGGGGTGTTCCATTTGATCTTGGTGGGAAGAGCGGCCTCTCGTCAGGGGGTGACCAGCTGGGTTGCTGCGGTGGGATCCGCCCTGCTGGGGGACGGGCCTTGGGGTCTTGGATCTTTTCAGTGCATGGATGGCCCTCCACCAGGGGGGCCCTGTGCGGTGTGAGTGGTCGCAGAGGGTCTAGGGGTTCCCTACCCATTCCCTACACATATAACACATAGTGGGTGTAAATAGGTAAAATTAGGTGAAATTTAAACAATGTGTTTTCTCATCGGCAACAATTGTTGCCAAGCATAAAACCTACATTTTCATAACCACCAAGAAATTAAAACATTCAAGCATATTGTCTGTTAGGGAAGTCTAAGGAGTAAAATGCATGCACTTATTTTGCAGGGGAAATTTTGGGATTAAACGGGTTAAGGGTCTGGTGTGAGGAGTCGGACGGGATTTCTCTACGGACTCCTACGCTCACAGCGGTCATTGGGCAGGACGGTCACGTTTCACAAGCCGACAGCCAATACCGTTCTCGGTAACAGTCCCCACCCTCTCGCCCATGTAATCGCTGCTTCGTAAGATGTGTGAAACCTTCAGCCAACTTTCAGCCGTCCGTTTTTAAATCAACCCATTCATCTGTGTCACCATGTCTGCTGGGATTATGCTAAAGAATGTACACAGACTGAGCAGGTACTCTCCTGTGTTCTCCAGACCTCTCTTCTATCACACGGAGAGAGGGGTTTACGGTTACAATCCCCGGAAAGAGACTCACGAGGTGGACCCGGAGCTTCTGCAGTCAGATGGTTTCTCAACACTTGATCAAGGTCGGTGACATTGACAACTGGCTGACAGCAACTCCAGAAGAAACCTGATCACTTATTCTGTCTCAAATATACCGTATTGCTAAATATACAGACAGTATAGCAGATCGATCTCAAGTTGTGTATGTTTAAACGCCTATCTGCATGGCTGATGTTGTAAACAAGGCTGTGTTTACTTGTGCTGTATTTGATCTGCACAAATTCTCTCCGTTTGCTTGCTGCAATACGTGAACAGATCATGGACTGGCTCGACTGGTGGAGGCCTATAGGACACATGGACACAAGGCTGCTAAAATTAACCCTTTACTCCCCCACTTGCCTGTCACCGAGAAGGTACCAGAAATCTCACTGCTGAAAAACACCCTCCATGGAGTCTTAAACACTGTCGGTAGGTATATCAGAGCGTCCATGACTTTGACGATCCTCTCTGGGTTTATACATTGAACTTTACATGTAAAATACATAAACGAGTGAGTTGTATCGTCTGTCCCACTGCTGTAATGCACAAATACTGAAGTATGTATATGCTTATAACATCCAAATGTATAAACTATATGGACAAAAGTATTGTTCAGGGTTTGGGCTAGGCCCCCGACATAATGCTTCAGCACCCCAAGACATTTTGGACAATGTCAGGCCTCCAGCTTTGTGGACACAGTGTTTGGGGAAGAACCTTTTCTATTCCAGCATGACTGTACCCCAGTTAACAAAGCAAGCTCCATAAAGACATGGCTGGATTAGTTTAGTGAGGAAGAACTTGACTGGCCCGTGCAGAGTCCTGACCTTAACCCTATCCTTATATGTGTTTTGAGCTCTGCATAACCTTTGTCTGATATTTCCTTAAGGTTTGAAGCACTTTGGGAAAGGAAAAGCCAGCACAGAGGAGGTAGTGGCGTACTTGGAGAGCACCTACTGCGGGAATATCTCTATAGAGACCAGCCAGCTTCAGAGCTTGGAAGAGAGAGTGTGGTTTGCAGACCGCTTTGAGGAGCTCAAAAAAGTGACTTTCTCTGCCGAGGAGAAGAAGCTGCTGGCAAAACTCATGCTTGAATCACAGGTTGGAGCCACGCATGTGTTCTTGTTTAAGAGTGACAGCTCCATTATTAAAGTTAATTAAACTTGTCTTTCTTGTCTGCTCAGAGGTATGGTATATGTTAAGGTGGTGCAGCAGCAGAACTATAGAATTATACCATTTTATCAAGAATGAACAGGTTCTTTTCAAAAAAGAATGCAGGATAATAGTTGTTCTCTAAACATGGTTTTCGAATTGTTTTCCTTCAGTCTACTTTTTGGATTTGGCAGATAAGCCATAATTATAAGACAATCATTAAATACCAGTGAGAATGTGTCATGAATGTGAAGCCTAAAACCGGATCTACAAGTCACTTTTTGTAGTTTTGATGAGTGCTTTTGATACTTTTTGCATATTAGAATCGTTTTTTTTCTTCACATTACAGGAGTTTGACCACTTCCTTGCTACTAAGTTTGCCACGGTGAAACGCTACGGAGGTGAGGGAGCAGAGAGTATGATAGGATTTTTCTTTGAACTGTTCCGTTCCGCAGCAGAAAGCGGAGTGACAGATGTGGTTATGGGAATGCCTCACCGGGGGCGGCTGAACTTGCTCACTGGACTTTTGCGCTTCCCACCTGAGGTGAGTGTTGTGTCCATGTGGCTTGTTTGCCATGTTGTTCTCCGAATAAGTTACACATTCTATAATCGTATTTTATGTAGCTCACTGTCGAAAAGTGAGTCATTTTGGTCTCACTCAGTAAAGCTATTTATTCCTACAAAAAAACTATTTAATCAACTTTGTTTTTCCTGAATTGATTGCCATCATATCATACAGGAGTTGGTATTGAGCTGAAGGGTTAAATGCTAAACTGTTCATTGAAGAAATGCAAGAGTGTAGGGAAGAGTGTGTGGAGTCCTGTCAAAATTCTTCATAAGAGAAATGAATACTGCCACCTCTCACAGAAAACTCAAAAGATTGCTTAACAAGTAATACTAAGAATGCTGCCAGGGAAACAAGTGAGTAACTTAAAAAGAAAAGTTAAAAAATGTCTTAGTGAGCTTGTACTTGGCTTAATGTTTTGAAAGCGTCTGGCACACTCTCAGAACTGCTTCCTGTTACTGTTCCCTGACTGTCTTGATACAACATGCATATTTTTGCAAATAGAAATCTGCAAATATTGTTCTTTGATGATATCCAAAGTAAACAAAGACTTGGCAGTCTATAATAGCTGCCAGAGTGTGTACATGATGTCCATTTTTTGCTTTACTTTAAGTTGTTAAAATTATGTGATGAAGAATTACTCTCAGATTCAACCAAAATGGTCTCTAAACAAATTAAATTAAAAACGGTGAGACTCTCAAATGTGATCAATTTAATGGAAGCCAGATACTTTCTCAAAGCAGCATATGTCATGCTTGCAACTAACTTGAAATCGCCAAGCCCCTCTCCCTTTGATGCCTTGAATTCAGTGTTAATGAACCAACATGAATAAAAACTGGAATAAAACCAAGCAATTTCTCAAAGCTCTGGAATACCTTTAAAAAATGAATAATGAGGAGTGATAGAGTTGCTGTAGTGTAGCTCTGCACTTCACAGTAAACATCGCTGCTGGATTAAAAGGGTGATGTTTTGGCTCCTAACTATTTTTCTGATATAACTTTTCTTTTTCACTACAACCTTGCACAACTGAGAGCACTATACTTTGTGCATGATCTCACACTGCAGCTTATTTTGGTTTAATAAGATGACTACTAGACCAGTTGGCCCATAGAGTAACATTTAGGTGTCAAATAGTAGATAAATTGGTGAAGGAGATGCCTCTCTAAATACCCCTTTGGAAAGCATCGCTCCTCTACCATAAGCTGCTTACATCAGGTTCTCATTTGGTTTCTCCTCTGATTTGTTTTAGTTGATGTTTCGTAAAATGAGAGGTCTGAGTGAGTTTCCTGAGAATTCACCCTCCATCGGGGATGTGCTGTCCCACCTGACCTCCTCTGTGGAGCTTGATGTGGGTGCTGGACAGCCACTTCATGTCACTATGCTGCCTAACCCCTCCCACCTCGAGGCAATTAACCCTGTGACTCAGGGGAAGACCCGCGGCCGACAGCAAATCAAGCAGGACGGGGACTACTCTAATGACAGCCAGGCTCAGCCTGGAGACAAAGTCATCTGTCTGCAGGTACTGGGGATAGATGTTCTTTGTTATGATTTTAGTGTCAATATCATATAAATCAGGACTACACTGTCATGACCCAGCCCTGTACAGTCCTCAAGTGTGTTCACACGCTCACGAGCTAAAGCAGTCCACCCAATGTATGTTTTCCTATTGAAGTGACGGTTACCTTTTGTCAAGCCCCAGTTACATGAATAGTATTGCACCCAATATCTGGGTATAGGATTCTCTTGAATATTAGTCAAATTAATCCAATCTGTTCCTGTGCTGTGGAATGATTATTATTATGCCATGAGAAATGTTTCTTCAAGTAAAAGGTAGTAAAAATCCAGTAAAAATGTTATGAAGTCTTATCTTTTATAGTCTTACATTATTTTGAGGGAGGCAAAGCTCCTTTTATAAAATGTTTTTATTCTGGTTTTTTTTTTCTTCTCATTTCTTCAGGTTCATGGTGATGCCTCATTCTCAGGGCAGGGAATTGTTCCCGAGACTTTCACTTTATCAAACCTGCCTCATTTCAGAGTTGGTGGAAGTATTCATCTCATTGTGAACAATCAAGTGGGCTATACTACTCCCTCCGAGAGGGGTCGCTCGTCTTTGTACTGCAGTGATGTTGGTACGCTTGATTAGCAGCTCCCTTTTTAAACTAGTGACATTTGATATGACTGAATATTTGATGGTTGCAGAAGAGGGTCTTTCATTTGGCAGTGGTATCATTTGCACAACATAAAATAAGTTTAAATGTAAACCTTGTAAAGATAAAAGGGTAAGGTCAAAGCCTTCAGAAGTGTTCAAAATGAAGTCAAGTATAAATACTCATAACATGGTACTTGTATAGAGTGGGGTAGTATTTTTGTGTTACACACATACACAAAGAATTGGTTATAAGATAATGAGTTTTTTACTAATAATAATATGATGCAAATAATTTTTGATGTGTCCTGCAGGCAAGATGGTGGGTTGTGCAGTGATCCATGTGAATGGAAATGATGCTGAAGATGTACTCAGAGCGACCCGACTGGCCATAGAGTACCAGAGACGTTTCAGGAAGGACGTTACAGTAGACCTGCTGTGTTACCGCCAATGGGGTCACAATGAGCTGGATGAGCCGTTTTTCACAAACCCAGCCATGTACAAAATCATCCGGTGGGTTTCCTGTCTCAGTCCTGTGCTAGTCTATTTATTTCATTTTGGAGAGTTTGGTTCACATGTGCATGCATAAAGAGCCTATGGAGGGTGTGGTGGCCTAGTGGGTTGGATACTTGCCTCTGGATCAAGAGGTCATGGGTTTGAATTCTACCCTCAGCAAACCACCCTGAGCAAGACCCTTAACCCCAAGTTGCTCCAGGGAGAGTGCCCCCTGTAGTTAGGGAATGGGTGTTGCTTTGGATAAAAAAGTGTCTGGTAAATTATGTAAATGTAATTTGTAAATTCTTCTTCAAAGTATATGTTTTTTTTCACACTGGGTACAAAGTAACTGAATTAGGATCACTGTACCTTTCAAGCAAAAATTGTAATCCACAAACAATATGATTGATACAAAATAAACCTTTTTCAGCTCACGGAAGAGTATCCCTGATTTATATGCTGGCCAGCTGATTTCAGAGGGCCTGATGACAGAGGAAGAGTGCGGCCAGATTAAGACGTCTCACTACTCCATGCTCAATGACCGTCTTGCCAACATGACTCTCTACAGCCCCCCTCCCACCAACCTCCAGGGCCGATGGGGGGATCTTGTGGAGCCCCAGAAAAGGGTTTCATCTTGGGACACTGGTGTGGCTGTACCTCTACTTCAGTTTGTGGGGGTCAAGTCAGTGGATATACCTGATGATATCCAACTGCATGGTCACCTGTGGAAGACACATGTACAGGTTGGAAATGGCTTCTTATTTCATTGCTGCTTAACATTAAGCATGACTGTGTGACACATTTGACTATAGCTAAGCTCATACAGTGTGGAGATCATGTCAGTGTCTGTTGGAATCTTTTCTAAATTTAAAGTTTTTAATTTTTTAAATATGCAATTTCCTCAGCAATATTAATAGTTGCCAGTTCCCACCTCTGGTACAACATAGTCCTTCAAGTTCAAACTTTACTTGTTCAAGTAAATTAACACTACATTCCTTACTCTTAACTGGTCATCCTTCTTATCCAGCACAGCTGGTTTTGTTTATATGGAATACTAGCAACAGACAGAAAAAACACCAGTGATGGGAATAACGGCGCTATAAATAAACGGCGTTACTAACGGCGATACTTTTTTCAGTAACAAGTAATCAAACTAATTACTGTTTCCCCTGTTACTACGCCGTTACGGTTACTGACAATAAAATGCGTGTTACTATAACTGAGAACACTGAAGCGGTTTTCATGCGAGCAGCGTCTCTCTCAGCCATAGCTCCTCTATTTCTCTGGGGGAGTGTGTTTGTGTGTGTTCGGGGCCGGGGCGGAACACATAACCAGTGATGATGATTGGTGTGTCTGTAAACACGTGGTTGTTAGTGAAATTCCCAAAAAGGACTTTGATAAGGTTTAATAAGAGAAGCTCACCACAAGACATGATGAAAGTATAAAAGAGAGATTTAATTAGAATCTTGCAGCAAGGGAACAAATCTGGGAAAAGAGTTGTTCTGAAAAACTAAGCGTGTGCTTTCCAGTTTATACAGCA
>JBBPCW010000127.1:13126070-13136296 GCA_037974425.1 Phenacogrammus interruptus
ATTTATATTAGTTCACACAAACACACCATTCTCCTATTCTGGTCCGGCCCCTCTGTCAAATTTTAGAAACCATTGTGACCCGCGAGTCAAAAAGTTTGCCCACCCCTGCTCTAGATAAACGTACATAATAAAAAAATCAATAAAACATGTGGTTGCCATGTTTTGTCATGAAAAAAACACAATAAAAATTATTGCATCTTCAGTACACATACACACACTACACATTTAAAGGTGTCAAAATTCTGTTGGCCTTGTATCTGAGCAGCATAAGGGGCAGCTGGTAGCCTAGTGGTTAGGGTGTTTGCCCTGTTATCTGGAAGTCATGGGTTTGATTCCCAAGACCGCTAAGCACCTCTAAGGTACCGTCCCCACACACTGCTCCCCGGGCACAGTGTTCCTGGCTGCCCGCTGCTTCACTTGGTGAATGGGTTAAATAGAAAGGAAGAATTGGGTGCTGTTCACACTGTGAGCTGTTCATGTATGACAGAATGGTCACTTTCATAATGGTACATGACTTTTACAGATACTTTCTAAATGTAACTGATACAGGTTAACCCTCACGACAGTATATAAGTTGAGAGTGTGAAGTTCTTGACTAAAGCGGTGCTGGGTGTGTTCTTTGCAGTGCTGGCTATTGAACTGCTTGCTGCTTGTCAGGGGATCGAGTTCCTCCGCCCACTCCGGACCACCACACCTCTGGAGAAGGTGTATGACCTTGTGCGCTCTGTAGTCAAGTAAGTACCACTGCACTAACCATAACACAAATCCCATAGCTTCAAACTACTGAATCTGCTAATATTCATTCATTCATTCATTCATTCATTGACTTGCATTATCTCCTCCCCTGTCCTCTTTCAATCGGACTTTCTCTCACTCTCTGTGTCACTCTGCATCTCTTTCTCTTCTTCTCTCTGCTGTTCAGGCCCTGGATCAAAGACCGGTTCATGTCTGCAGATATTGAAGCAGTCCACCGGCTTCTTGTAGACCAGAAGGTGAGTCCACGCCTTCTACTCTACATCATTCCAGTATGGGACTATGACGGGCAACATTATTTTTTCATAAACTACAACAATGAAGGTTCTGAAAGGGTTCTTCCAAGTAATGTTATTAAAGATCTTCTTTTGATTTCCTAGTGCAGTGGTTTCCAAACCAGTTCTCCCAAACCCTTAAATGCTCCACATTTCTGCTGTATCCTTATTGCTCTTATTTGGGTTGGAGTAAAAATATGGAGACTCTGGTGATCCCTTAGGACTAGACTGAGAGTGGCGGCCCTAAAGAACCCTTGTCTTTTTGTAGCAACCTTTTTTCTTACCCATATCCAACATTTGTCTTGCCTTTTACCTTTTCCCTGAGGTCCACTTATGACATTTGTGTGGTGACAGCTGGTAGCGTAGTGGTTAGGGTGTTCACCCTGTGATTGGAAAGTCCAGGTATGATTCCCAAGGCACTGCTGAGGTACTCTGAGCAAGGTACCCTCCCCACGCGCTGCTCCCTGGGCACCGTGTTTCTGGCTGCCCCCTGCTTCACTTGGTGAATGGGTTAAATGCAGAGGTTGAATTTTGTGCTGTTCACACTGTGTGATGTGGTGTGTTCACGTATGACAGAATCACTTTCACTTTCACTTTTAAACACCAAAAATGGTCATAATTAATTCTAAACTAATTATTCTCCCAGCCTCTGTTTTAATTAAACAAGCTGTTTCAGTAACTTTGCCTTAAAGAATGGTTGCTTGCCTTGTGTTGCAGCTGTAGGCAGTGAGGGTGTATATATGAAAATGAATGTGAATTTAGAACAACCTAGAATCACTGGGAAGCCTTTATTTCTCGGAGTCTACAACAATGTGTGTGTGTGTGTGTATGTGTGCTGTATTCTGACGCTTTAATGAATGAATACAAATCTTCACCAAATTTTGGTCTCAAATCAGAGCTCCACTTGTCTGGTGGAATCACCTTCTCTTTCTCGTCCAGGTGTGGAACATTGCGAAGCCGTACATTGAGAAGTACTGCACTGAGCTCCTGCCTGAATCACGTCCATCCTCTCCCACTGCCTTCTCTCTGGAGCTGCCACCATCGCCACGGAAACGGGTCCGACTCGAGTGACCAACCACCAAGAACCCGTTCAGCTACACGAAATAATCAATATATGTCATTTTATGTGCTCAACAGTGATTACAGTTGTTCTTACTACAGTGTACTGGAAATTTTTGACAGTAAATGTGTTACAATATTTGATGTGATGTGTAATTTGAGATCAGACACTATGACAAATTAAAACAAATTAATGTGTAGTTTGTTGCGGTGTGTGATCTCAAGCTCAAGTGCTTAATTTCTGCTTGCATTAAAACACATTCATCATGTCGATATTGAAGAAATTCGTTTTATTTTCAGTCATGATTAGCTGACTTTGTGTTCTGGAAAAAATGTTTTGAGAGACTTTTAGGTCATTAACATAATTCCAGCACTATCACACTATCACTTTTACAGTTAAGGAAACATTGTTATGCAAGAATGTTTTCACAGGCTGGGTATGTTTCTTGGACCAGTGCCTTTGCCTGGGCTTGGTTCTGAATGTTTCCTGTGGGATGAATGAAATATTTTTTCAGTCTCTTTCCTCTCTTTGAAAGTCTTGCTCTCTGTTATTTTTCATTTTCATGCTCCAGCCTTTTGTTGTCCGAGCATCCATGACCTAACTAAGGAAACTGCAATAAAATTACCTGGATCATTTGAAGACCTTTGTAACACTGATGCTTGTTAAATCTTTCCCTCATTTGATCAGATGCAGCCCAGATCGAATTTCTAAATGTACTTATATTCTGTGCAGTTTTTGAAATGTGTCTGTTTAATTTGCATATATGGCTCCTATGATATGGCTGAAAAGGTGAATACAGTGTAAAAGAAATGAGGGTCAGCTATACAGAGAGCCACACAGCGGGGAGCTGCATGTCACAGACAGCTGCCGGGTGTGTAAGGAATCCTTAACAATACAACACTACACTCACCTCTCTCTCTCTCTCTCTCTCTCTCTCTCTCTCTCTCTCTCTCTCTCTCTCTTTCTCTCTCTCACTCTCTCTCTCTCTCTCACTCACACACACACACACACACACACACACACACGCGAATACGCACTCTCCTTTCGTCCTTTCTCTCATTTCGTCCTAAAAGGATACAGAGAACATAAAGATCACATCATCCACTTTGATTTGTGTTCACATCGCTGAGATTCCAGGGAAACACAATTCACAAGAATTCTGGAACATTCTACAAGAAGTAAGTTTGTGAAACTGGGCATTACAGATACTCTGCAGTTCATACACTTGTTTTTAAACTAGATGTTCACTAGTGCATTTGTGGTGAGTGTGAGAAAAAGTGTAAAATCACAAGAAATTAATTTAATAAGTCAGTTAAAATTATTGGGTCTAGGTAGGTTTTGCTTTCTACTTTTTTGCAGTGAACTATCGTAGGCATTAGAACTACTTAGACACTGTTTCCAAGACAGATTAAAACAACAAACAGAAACATGTAGACGACTGAATTACTTCATCCTGGATGCCTTAAAAATGCTGATTTGTGATTATTATGCATAGTTTCTTTCTTACATTTAGGGGTTGGTGGTAACTAATACTGTATTTTTCTTGTGAAGATGTTCTTTGCCATGATACAGCATTGAGGTTTCATGCATATGAAAATTCCACTTCTAACGTATAGCATGAAAAACCTGAAAATGCTCTCAAATGTGTTTTGTTTTTGTTGTAGCTTAGATGATGTCCATTGTCTCCGATGCAAAATCCATTTTATTACAGAAGCATGAGTCTGGATGAGGACACACGCTGGCTTGAGTGGATCACCAAGCAGTTTGAGAGCATTGCGGGAGAAGACAAGGAGATCGACCTGGATGAGTTTAAAACAGCTCTAAAAGTGAAGGAGGTGAGAGCTGAACATCTGTATCAAATCTTCGAGAAGCAGGAATTGCCAGAGAAGCCTGGAAAAGACTCGGAGAAGTGTACTTGGCCTTTAAAGTGCAGATGATTTTGAGAAAACTAAATAGGATCTTTATTCACTCTTCAGCTTCACACTTTCTGAATCTTGTAGAAAATTTACTGTCACCAAGATCTAATATATGGATCTTACAGTATCCATATCAGTCCCATAGAGCAAACAATGTATTTTGGGCTTTTTAGTCATATATTCAGCTCCCCGAAAGTTTATATGTGATTACATCCACAGGTTCAAATAGATACAGAAAGGTACATTTTCTGTAGCTTATTTATACTTTACTGTAGTGTAGTTCTGATAAAAATGCAGTTTAGCACTAATGTGTGGTCTAATAGAAAGATATAGACATGAAACTGTCTGGTGAAATTAACATTTAGCGCGCATCGTGTTCCTCCTGCCAGCAGTGAATGTTAAGTTATATAGCTTTGCTCATCCAATGACTTTTCACTGAATAAAAAGCAGGGATTAACTGTATGTTGCCATGGGAGCTGTGAGGTGTTTACAGTCACTTTAATGCTGTCATTGGCCAATATAAATTGTGTGTAGGCGCATAGTTAAGCAATGGTTACGGATTCTATAGAATGGCCTCCATTACAGCGACTGATTACCTGCTGGTCTTCCACAATTCAGTCATTTCCATGTTAACGCTGGGGGAACAGTGTAGGAAATGTTTTGGGAAAGTAATTGCACAGCTGGCTGCTTAGTTAGCTGTGTTTTGGCCATTTGTGTGCTCTTGCATCCAGTTCAGGAACAAGAGATTTATTGTTTAATTTCTAACCCACTGGCCAACACCTTATAAACCTTCACACTACTACTAATGAACTTTAGATCAAACCAATTCAAAAGCTGTTTTTACATTGTTGATCTTCTCTTCTTGCTCAGAATTTCATGATGGATGGACCAGTATAAAACTTCCTTAAAATATATGTAATTAAAACCTTTTTATTTTAGTAAATGTTTTATTAATTCCTCATGTAAAGTTTATGGTGTCATTTTGAAGATATCAGTGATAATTTAGTAGATTAAAAAGTTAAATCTATGTAAATGTAAAGATAAACAAAAAGGTATAATTGTTGTCATTTCCAGATTAAATATATAAAAACAGTAGGTTGTGTTGCATAACTGAAGGAGAGCCTCTTGGATTTGATCAAACAATATGTTCACTAGACCAGAGACAGGAAGAATGAGTTTTAGTACCGCTTGCATTGCATGAGGTGTAATAAATATATGAAACTGTTTTAAACCGGTATTCAAGGCTAAACTATTAGCTATAGCAGCACGAGGCTGATGTGCTTAATGGTTTGTCCACTTATTACATTTACGGCATTTATCAGCCACTTCTATCCAAAGCGACTTCCATTTTCTAACTACAGGGGACAGTCTCCCTGAAGCAACTTAGGCTTAAGGGTCTTGCTCAGGGACCCAGTGGTGGTATGCTGGAGGTAGGATTCGAACCCATGACCTCTTGGACTGGAAGCAAGTTTCCTACCTACTGAGCTACCTCCACCCCATCCACTTATCTGTACATCGTCAACCTGTCAGGCAGAAAAGCTTAAGGAAAGCAGGCAAAAAAAAAACTGCTATTTTTAGTGGAATTCACTCTTGTTTATTTGTTTGTTTAGGTTTTTTTATTCATTTTATTCATTTTTGATTGCAAACTGTATAACTTACTACAGTGTATTGTATAACCATATAGTCGTTGTATAGTTTATTGCATTAGAATTTTTAAGTATTGTATTTATCATTTCTAAAGCTAAAATTAAGATGGAAATGCTGACATTAACATATTAGTGCTCATTTGGCTGCAATCAAGTCACACCCAAAAATGTTATTGCCTCTTGAGTTATTGAGCTGGAAAGGAGAACAACTTGTTTTTAAATATAATAATTTCTTTCTCTAAACTAAACTGTAATAACAGTTCAGGCTGTCTTCTGTGTTCCAGTCCTTCTTTGCAGAGCGTTTCTTTGCCCTGTTCGACTCTGATGGCAGTAACTCTATCAGTCTGGATGAGCTGCTGAAGGCTCTGGACCTTCTTATACATGGCAGCGAGACGGACAAACTGCGCTTTCTCTTCCAGGTCTATGATGTAGATGGTCAGTTTCCTTTTTCCTCAATGACAGCAGTGTGTTCTGCATGATGACAAACTTTCTTTAGTGGCTTATTTTCAGGCTCTTAAATTACTGTACTCTTCTACTTTCTCTATTCATTCTCTATAATTCGAATCTGGTCATCTTCATATGCATTCATACATCTGTTCAGAGCCAGGAAATATTACAACATTTAACGTTATTGTGGTAAATTTGGTCACAATGTTTCACAAAATGTTGTTCTGACTAGGTCATTTTGGCACTGTGTGTTTTTCTTCACGTTTTGTGTGTGTCCTGTGATTTGATCTCTTTTCTGAAACTACAATTCTTCTTTTACTTTTTTACACACAAACCATGTTGCAGGTGTGAATGATGCACACAGGAGAAACACAGAAACAGTTTTGTGTTAACATTTATGTTAAGTCAATCTTGTGGTCTTTTCATATTTTTCACTTCATTATTTTGGATTTATGGCACTGAAACCCCCACAGAAAGAATCATGCTTTCATAATGTTAAGAAAACGTTAAGAGCTCTGATGTGATAACCTGAATCTACATCTAGAAAATACTGTTTTATGTAATAAAAAATCTAAGTTTCTCCATAATTCTATGTCCACATTTGTAATTATTATTCTGATTTATTTACTAAACTTTCTAAAACTGTTTACTATCCTAGCCCAAATCATGGATATCATCATGTTTCATTAGAAAAAGGGAGTAGATAGTTCTGTTTCATTTGATTTAGTGCACAATTAAATAAAGTCATTAATACTCATAGTTTCATTGTTTTTTAAATGTGGCCCCAGTGGCTTTTTTGTCCTTTCCAACCAACAGAATGTTAGAAAAACATAAACATTGTGAAATACTGTGTTTTGTGTAAAATGTACATATTTTAAATGTAGCGTTAAAGCATAATTCTGTAAACACAGGTAGTGGTTCTATAGACCCTGATGAGTTGCGTACAGTGCTGAAATCCTGCCTGAGGGAGAGTGCCATCTCCTTGCCTGAAGAGAAACTGGATGACCTGACGCTGGCCCTGTTTGAGTCGGCTGATAAAGACAACAGTGGCTCAATCACGTTTGAAGAGCTCAAGGCGGAGCTGGAGACCTTCCCTGAGGTCATGGAGAACCTTACTATCAGGTATTTATTCATTATATAAGTAGAAGAGAATTATACAAAGCGGATTCAGCTCCATGCACCTAGATTAGGCAGCAGGTGGTCTGGTGGTTAGGGATCTGCTCCTGTCTTCAGAAAGTCATGGATTTGAATCCCAGAACTGTCAGAGGCACCACTGTTATCACGTGTGTAAAAGGGGTTAAATGCAGAGGTGTGCTGTGGCGTGTTCATGCATAACAAATGGTTCACCTTAAAAATTCCACAAGCACAGGGATGCTGCTCAACACATTCTTCACTCTCATAACTAATGTACGTTTGTTTCTTAGTCAAGTTAGCAAGTCATTCATGGCAGCTCTGGGATAAACTGTAAGATAATAAACCTACAGTTTAAGGTGATAAACGTGTTATTATTTTTGTGCTGTGTGTGCCCTCAGTGCTGCCAACTGGTTAAAGCCTCCTGATCTGGACCAGAAGAAGCGTAAGACGCCGCGCTACCTGACCCGAGCGTACTGGCACAATAACAGCCGAAAGCTACTCTTCCTCTGCCTCTACAGTTTCCTAAACGTGCTCCTCTTCATCGTATACATGCTGCAGCATGCTCCAGGTGGACCCTGGCTCATGTTGGCAAAGGGCTGTGGAATATGCCTGAACCTCAACTGCACCTTTGTTATGGTGAGTAGATCTGTATCTGTTTCATAAATGCAGAGTGGAAGTAGATCTTCCTGTGTAGTCTTCTCAGTCATGTTCCAGGTGTCTCTTTCAGGTCAAGGGTAGTTATAACAGAGATGGGAAGGCAGGTTTCTGAAGAGTGATCTTGTGTGCAGGTGCTGATGTTAAGGCGCTGTCTCACCTGGCTGCGGGCCACGTGGGTGGTGAGAATCTTCCCACTGGACCAGAACATTCTGCTGCATCAGATAGTGGGTTACGCAATCCTTGTCTTCACTGTGGTGCACACAATGGCTCACGTCATGAATTTTGGTGATTTGTTGTTTTTTTTTTATCTTCTTCAACCAAAACTCTAGATTCAGATAAAGTGTAGATATTGAAAGAGATCGCTGCAGTCATTGTTTCTACATAATTGTTATCTGCTTCTTCAATTGTAATCATTTAGTACTTCATGTTTACAATGAGAAAAGAAGGATTAGTACCTTCACACTGCAAAACAGAACAATCGCTACAGAGAAATTGTGTTAAATAGATTAGATTGTCATTTGGTGTAACATGGTGTATTCCCATGTTTAATGAAAGTATATTTCACTGCTTCTTTGGTTGATAAAGTCATGTGTCTTCTGCCTCATCTCAGTTCGTTTAACTCAGACCGATGAAAGTTATCAACTGTGGGAATACCTCCTCACCACTCGTCCTGGTATCGGCTGGATAAAAGGCACTGCCTCTGTCACCGGGGTCGTGCTGCAGGTCCTCATCTGTCTCATGGTGGTTTGCTCCAGCACGTTTGTGAGACGCAGTGGCCATTTTGAGGTAAGAGGAAAAAGTGGAGCTGAAGATGATGAGTCAAATACTGTATTTTTTAAATACATTATAGCCTTGGGCTAAGCTTGTGAAAAGTTACATAAGATGTTATTTACCTGTTAAATTATTAAAATCAGCTCTTGTAATTAAACTTCTAGTGGCATCACAGTACAAGAGTCTTAATTTGTAAATGTAAAAGATATATTATGATTTTTTCAACTATGGGTTATTCTCTTTTAGGTATTCTACTGGTCCCATCTGGCCTATATCTGGGTTTGGGCTCTGCTAATTATCCACTGTGCAAACTTCTGGAAATGGTTTGTAGTGCCTGGTATCATTTTCCTTGTGGAGAAGTTGGTGGGCATTGCAGTGTCTCGCATGGGTGGCCTGTACATTGTTGAAGTCAACTTACTGCCATCGAAGGTACTATGAACCCTATGGTTTGTCTCATCATTTTAGAAAATCCCATATCCACAGGTCAACAACAATAAAATTGTAAGAATCAGAAACCACAACACACTTTTCTAAACCAGTTTTTCATGCTGATTTCAGATTTGCTTACAGTTTTCTTCAGCCACACCAACTTTTTGAACTATGAGTAATATTAGATTTGCAATAGACTTGCATGCAGTTTTTACTAAACCACAGGCACAAATCAAGTAACTGTTTCAATTTTTTCACTGCAAAGTCAGATAGGCCACACTGTGGCATAGATATAATGATCAGTGTCAGTCAGCTACCACTCTTTCTTCCAAAACACTTAGAATATGATTATTATATGATCATTATACTGACAATCATACAAAAATTCAAAAATATGTTCAGGAAAAACTAAACACAGATTGGAAATCAGCATGAAAAACACTACAAAACCCACATAAACTTATCTCTGATGATTTTGACCTGTTGACCTGTGTTATTAAGATTCTAGCTGCTCATAGATTTGTATAGTTCTTTATACGGTGCAGTCTGTAAAGAAGTGGCATCATGTTTGTTGTGCTGGATGTTAAATCAAACAATGATTGTGAGGAAAAAAAGAGTGTGTCAAATCCACTGTGCTGAAGAAGCAAAGCAGCAAAAAATGACAATGCTTGTCACTTATAGTCTGTTGTGTCTCCCTAATCCGCACTAAGCATTTTCAGCTTTGACCTTTTATTGGGGGACATTAAAGGTAACTCATCTGGTGATCAAGCGGCCTCCTTACTTCCAATTCAAACCTGGAGACTATGTCTACATCAACATACCAGTTATAGCCAAGTATGAATGGCACCCCTTCACCATCAGCAGTGCCCCTGAGCAGCAAGGTACAACCAACATGTTGATCTTGACCCTTAACAGTGAGCATCCCTAAATGTAATGTTTACTCATTTTTGAATAGTATGTTGGGTATGTTTGAAATATACTGTTTACATGTACGAGTATATGGGTCATTCTACGGATTTGGTGCCATTTCAGTAGGTTCAGTGTCCCAAGATGTAATGCTACTACAACTTTTAATAACATTCATAAATCTACATTTGAACTGCAACATTTCAAATTATTACATGTTTTTTAATAATTA
>JBBPCW010000127.1:13142433-13157088 GCA_037974425.1 Phenacogrammus interruptus
CTCAAATTGCCACTTTGGTGCTGTAAAATGCCGATTGTTCTTCTATTTAGAATTTATTATACTGTATGAACACCCTTCGGTCACCATACTGCCTACCCCACACCCCTACACACTTTTAAATTGGCTGCTACGCCACATGCTCAAGGGTACCTCAGTGGTGCCACTAGCAGTACTTCTATTCAAACCCATTATCTTCTGATTGCAGGAGCAACTCCCTAACCACCAGACCACCAACAATATATTCAAAGGATATGTGCTCAACTTCATTTAGCAATTCACCAAAACATGTTGTGGAATTTTACCAGGGTGTTCAAACTTTTCCATATGATTTGTTATGTGTAGTGCTCCTTTTGATTTACTTATTATATACATGCATGTATTTGACCTACATATTTTAAGCATATGTGCTTTTGTAAGTCAAGTGGTTGGCTGGACTTGTTAGTTTAACATATTGATTAAAATTTAATTTAAGCATAAGATCTTTCACCTTCATTTCAGGGGCTCTGAATATTTTTTTCATGTGATGGTTAGTGTCAGAAATGTGGGGCAGCATTTGAAATGATGGACTGCCTGCATTGTGCAGTCTTATGCGTAGTGCCATCTCGTGATCAAGTCTGCAGCTTCACTTAATTAATAATTAATAATGGTCTAAGAGATTTTTTGACTGACTACACAGTTCTTTTTCGGTGTTATACAGACAGACTATGACATGAAGAATTATGAATTTTAATAATTATTATCAATTCAACTGATGACACATTATGAAGGCAGATTGCAGTTTGTTATTATCATAAAGCGCTTGCTCGTGTCACATAGTAAATCTATTGAAGCCACGCCTCCCCGATTTGCTGATTGGCCAGTCTGACCGTTCTCTGGGTTTTCATTGGCTCCGAGCTGTGTCACTCGCTCATGTGACAGTGATGCAGGTTTGGAAGGAGAGGGCTTTGTTTGTGCACAGATTTGCCGTCCTTTCGTTGAAAATAGGTTTTAAATTCGGATTACTCTTATCCAGTACTCTGCTGTGCGCATGTACTAAGCAGGAAACTACAGGTGCAGGTGAGTGTTTTGTTTCTGCTTTTCTAATTCAACCTAACGCCCTCTTTTGCATTCAAAATCACGTGAATCCTGCAGCTTCAGACCCTCCTGCCCAGCTGTCAGCAATAAGCTCGGCACTCTTTCGTCTTAAAACTGCTAAAAAAAAAAAAAAAGTTTAACATTATCGCTCTTTCCCAGAAGTCATTTCTACACTCTAGTTGTTTTAACGAATGTAGTTAACGAATTGCATTAGCCTATTTGTCACCATTAGATCCTGAATTATTATAGGTACTGAACGCTCCCAAGTTCATATTTTTTTCCGTAATTCTCTTCAAAAGAAAGGTTATTTCCCTGTGTCATACTTCATATGTTTTAATTGCCCCATGATCACCGATGGAATATCACAGGCTTCCACCACCAGAGCCTGAAGGCAGACCTGAGGCTGGCAGCTCCTGCGGTGTTCCTTGAGATGTCTTCCAGTGTGAGGTCCTTCTGCATGGCTGTAATGTGAGGATGCGCTGCCTGGTGGCAAGAGTCAACCACAAGACTCTGATAGTCATCTGTGCAGTTTTCGCTCTGATCACTGTGCTGCTATGGAACAAGTGCTCCAACAACCTGGCCTCGTTCCACACCCCGACCAAGCCCCATCCTGAGCCAGCACCCACCCCAGAGGAAGAGGAGGATAACGGACAGCCCCCGGAAGCTCCCCCGGTGGCCAGGGAGGTCCCATATGAGCAGATTGACTGCCTCATTAATGAGGAGGTCACCATCAAAGGACGCCGGGAGGGCAGTGAGGTATACCTGCCCTTCAGTTGGGTGGAGAAGTACTTTGATGTGTATGGACGCCTGGTGCAGTATGAGGGTATGGAGCGCTTTGAATTCTCTCACAGCTACTCACGGGTGTATGCCCAGAGAGAGCCCTATCACCCGGATGGGGTCTTTATGTCTTTCGAGGGCTACAATGTGGAGGTGAGAGACCGGGTGAAGTGCATCAGTGGTGTTGAGGGTATGTCACATCCTTTGCTAATACAATTTACATTCATGGCAATCAACTACACAGCCAGTAACAGTAATAAATCACCAATAGAGCAAATTCTAAAGTTGTATGTTGAGAAGTCTGCTGAGCAAGAATTATTAGTTATATTAATTACATTATTATAATTCATTTTTTAAAATCCATTCATAGTTATCTGACTTGCATTGGAATTTGAAATTACGTGGATTTCTTATAAAACACTCAAAAATATATTCTAACAGTTTGTTTTGTTTCTGTTTAGGCGTGCCTATATCCACTCAGTGGGGCCCACAGGGCTATTTCTACCCTATCCAGATAGCGCAGTTTGCGCTAAGTCACTACAGTAAGAACCTTACAGAAAAACCACCTGACATAAAGACTTACGAGATGGTGGAAGAGAGAGATGGCAGCCCCAATCCCTGGGCGGTGCCCAAGGGTTGTTCCCTTTCCAAGGTCCATGACCCAGGCCACTCAGCTGCTGTTTACCAGTTCAACACGCAAGGTACAGGCATGATACTATCAAACACTAAGTGCAAGTCAGTGTAGCACTCTATCTGCCAAGGGCCTTCAGGTTTTCATTTCAACAAAGCAGGAGCTCACATGATTGATTGACTGAAGTTTGAGATCAACTGATTATACAAGAATCATAATAATCAAGCTCCTGCTTGTTTGTAATCAAAACCTGCAGCCACACTGGTGCTTTTGAGTTAAGATTGCCCACCGCTGGTGTAATACAACAGTATAATTTTAGGGTGATGTACTGTTTTTTATTGCAAATGTATTTCCACTCTGAATATAATTCCCTTTTCATGAAGTCATTGTCCTTGTTGTTAATCTACTTTCCTCAGTAACCATGATTGTTTGAACAAATTGTTTAGTAGACATATCAGAATCAATACAATCCCCAGTCTTATTATGCATTGTACCAATGATGCTAAGATCCAGATCATTTAGAGGGTACCCAAAGTTTTACTCTCAAGGGTATGTCTTAACCGTATCTCTTTTGATTTGTGTAGACAGTTCTGAGTGTGTATATCTGCCTCTGGACAACTCAAAGGATTTTGTACTATCCTTTAATGTGAAGTTCACCTCTAATGGGAGCGTGTCAATGGTGCTGGAGACAACGGAGAAAGGACCACCATACGTCATCCGCTATGTCACAAGCTCCCTTCTCATTTCCTTTAAGGACCGTCAGGTAACGTATGGCATTGGTCCCCGAACAGCATGGAGTATGCTGAGTCGAGACTTGGTGACTGACTTGCGTAAGGGTGTTGGTTTATCCAACACCAAAGTGGTGAAGGCCACTCGGATCATGCCTCGTCGTGTGGTCCAGCTGGAACTGCGTGGCTCAGGCTTCATCAGCAACATCACCATCTCTTCCACAGCTCACATGGCTGCCTTCTTTGCTGCGAGCGGCTGGCTCCTCCGCAATCAGGATGAGCGCGGAGGATGGCCGATTAAAGTGGCTCGGAAGTTGGGGGAGGGCTTTAGGACCTTGGAACCTGGTTGGTATTCGGCCATGGCCCAGGGCCAAGCCATGTCCACGCTGGTGAGGGCTTACCTGGTCACACATGACCCAGTGTACCTCAGCGCTGCAATGAGGGCCACGGGACCGTTCAAACGAACCTCGGAGCAACACGGTGTAAAGGCCTTGTTCATGAACAAGTACGACTGGTATGAAGAGTACCCAACCACGCCCAGCTCCTTTGTGCTCAACGGCTTCATCTACTCTCTGATTGGACTCTTTGACGTGGCAGAAATAGCAGGAGACAAATTTGGCCGAGAGGCAGGCATACTGTTCAGCCGAGGATTAGAGTCTCTGAAAGCTATGCTTCCACTGTTTGATACAGGTTCTGGGACTGTGTATGACCTGAGACATTTCACATTGGGTGTGGCACCAAATCTAGCACGGTGGGACTACCACACAACTCACATAAACCAGCTGCAGCTGCTTGCTTCCATAGATAGTACTCCCATTTTCAGAGACTACGCCAAACGCTGGAAGACTTATCTGAAAGGGGGTCGGGCCAAGCACAACTAGAGTTACTTGAAAAAGACTGATTTTACTACAAAGGACCACCTGAAATGTTAAAGACAGAATCAGTGTGTTGATTAAAACTGCGAGGACTATAAAGAAGTGTACGAAAAGCAGCTAAGGATGTTCTGGCCTGGTCTGAAGGATTGGGGTTGTAGCCAATGGAGGCATATTTTACTGGATATAGTAAGCTATTAAGCTATAATCGAATCCCTTCCTGAAGTGGTTTGTGCTTTATTTCTACCACGGTCATGATATTCAGAAGCAGTCTATATGTCTACATATGGAACTTTTGTGCAGTTAAGCTAGCTTCTTTAAACAGTCGAGCTTCCAGAATGGCCCTCCCTCATCACTCAGCACAGGGTGTGTGTTAGCTGGCATAACAGAATTTGGAGTCGATTTGGACTCTCCTCAAGGCATGTTAAGGGGCCAAATGCTTTGGCAGCAGTTTGAATAGATGGCTTCTTATGACTCAATGGTAATGGTGGGTAGACACAACCAAATTGAGGAGAAAACCTGGAAAGAATGCTGCATATGAAATTGGAGAGCTCAGTGGTGGTAGCAATTGTAATGGCAAGGGTTAACAGACATCTAAAATTGAAATGATTTTACTGTAGCATTTTAAGTCATTTGCAGCCTAACACAACGTATGTAAATTTGAATGTACTTGAAGTGTGCACTGTGTGTATATAACTATTGGTTTGGTACTGACAATATTACAGTGGTGTGTCTAGGACTGGGACAAAAAGTTATCACTAGCCACAGTTGAGCTGAGAAATGTCATTCAGTAGTGTAAGGTTAGCTCATCATAGACATACATTCACATTTGATGAAGTCCCTAAGCTTTCATAACCCATTTGAAAGAGCATTTCAGAGAATTTGATTCTTGTAACTTATTTTAAGCAATTTGAGTATTTACATGCACTTTAGGATTAAGCACATTGGGTTTAGCATAATATGACCAGAAGTAATGGAAACATATATTAGGACTGTGGATATCTGTACTGTGAAACTGACAGTGATGAACAGTATATTGTGCTACTTCATGACAGGGAATGGGGGGCTTATTTAAGATCTTGTGGGATGTGCAATAGTTTTAAGTGGTGGAACTTACATTGTATGTTGTATTTATATTTGTGGTAATTGTCATTTTGAAATTCTTTTGTTCACAGTCATACAAATTGAATGTTGGGTAGTAAGAAATGCAGCTCACACGACACTGGTTTTCCAATACATGTACCGATGTAGAAAATCTGCTTGATTGTTTTTATATTATCAGCAGCTTTGGATTTGAAATAAAAGTATTTAGGCATTAATATCTTGTGCACTTCTCTCATTCATATGCTCCCTGGTCTCTTTGTTTAGATGTTGGAGCCTAATTACAATCACTTCCTTAGAAGACTGTTCCGAATCAATAAAAAAGGAATATGCTTAATGAGCAGGACAAGCTGACATTGTCCAAAAAGAGGCTTGCTCTCATATGACTGATGAAGCCTGTTCAAGATGCTAGTCTGAATTGTGTACCGTTAGACTTGTCACTACATACAGAATACATACAGGTGGAAATCAGTACATCATTTTTTCTCATTTTCTAGATAATTTTGCTCTAAGAGAAATTGCTATGGCTAAAAATTAATGTGTGTTCTTTTTTTCCTTTTTTTCAAATTACAGCACAAATTTGCCAACTTTGTACTTATTAAAATTGTTTTTCTGATTGCTGCAATTGTTTTGGCATCAGTCCACTGAGAGATCATAGCCATTGAAATAAATAAATAATATAATATAAATAAATAAGTGATCCACTCAGTAAGTACCCTAATAAGGATTAGGCGGTTACGGAAAGTGGGTGAATGATATATACCAGTATAAAACTACTTCCTTCAAACTGTGTTCACTAAAGACAACCCCAGTGAACAGAGTTTTTAAATAACCATATTAAACCAAAAGATTAACCTGCCACCATTTCCGCAATGTGGAGCATTGTTACTCAGTGAACCAATTAAACAACCTTAGTTGCGATAAAGACTAGACAAAGGGTCACACACGTGGCACCCTCAGGGACAACATGAGTAGCCTGCGGACCTGTTCTAAAAACAGCACAACTCACTATTTTATCCTGTTGCTGCTCTTCTTTAATGACATTTGCATCTATATAGATTTGAAAATGACTACTTAAAAAAGCATTTATAACATGTTTATTATACATGAAGTTTTGATAAGTTTAGGTAAACTCTGTTCTAGTGTGGCTCAGCACTCGTAAAGTAGCTCTCAGTTTCAAAAAGTTTGGTCACCACTGGACTAGACACACCCAGGTTTGAATCTACACATCACTTCTCTAGAACTTTCTCAGTATGTAAAAGTGTTAAAAAGACCTCAGCAAGCTGATCTCAGTGAACCACAGTAAGGGCCATTATCTCCAAATGGAAATAACGGGAAGAATGAAAGCAGAGACTGGCACAAATACATTAATAGGTGTTTGTGCCCATCTCTGATTGAATCAAAATAAAATCCTGTTGTGAAAAACTATTTAATTCAAATACAAGTAATTCGTATTTTTACAATACAAAAATGCATTCCATATTATCTGTAACAATATTGTAGGTATTTGGCAGATGGCTTTTTCAGGAGTGATTTCCAATAACAGTCGAACACTAAAGATAGCTCATTTCCTAGATCTGTAACTGTAAAAGCAAATACTTAAAGAAACATAAGAATGAACAGCGCCACTACAGTAAAGTAATACAACACATTTAATAGTGAAGTCCCCCCTCGCAAACATGTTCTCCTTCATGTACCCCCTTACACTACAGTCCAGTCTGCACCAAATCAGCTTCTTACCTTCGATTATTGATTATGGGAAAAACACATAAATATTCTGTACCCAACAGGATGCGTTACATAATGTACTTGCATCTAGAGGAAGACTTTGATAGGCTATATTTGGTAGCCCATTTTGTCTCATTTGACACATGTGTGATTAAATATTTTAAATCAACGAAATATCTATGTATTTTTTAAAAAACACTAAATACATCCCATGAAACATATACATTAAAAACACATTAAAATACTCAGAGGTAATGCTTTTTAAATACCTAAAACAATGCCCATTTCTAAATGGGACAGTGATGACACCAACATATTAACGTTCCTAATTCAGCCAGGAAGTCAGCACTAATTCAGCCAGGAAGTCAGACAATCTTCTAAGGAACTGCAGGCCTTTCTCACTTTAGACAATGTCAGTGCTCAGGATTCCATGATGAAAGAGACAGGCCAAAATGGTATCCTTGGGGAATAACTGATAACCAAGTAAAACATAAAGGCTTTTGTCTCATATTTGCTAAAAAAAAAAAATGATGTCCCCAATGCGTTTAGAATACATTTATGGCATTTTCGCAGATGCTTTCATCTAAAGAGTCTTGCTGGAGCAACTTGTTGTTAAGGGTCTTGCTCAGCAACCTAGTGGTGGTATACCAAGGATAGAATTCAAACCCATGACCTCTAGGTCCAGAGGCAAGTCTCAAGAATAATATTCTGGGGACTGGTGGGTAGACACTGGAATCAGGGGCCCTGTTGCATGGTCCTGTTACATCTAGTGTAGTGTTCACACATCATTCAACAATAAGAACATCATGCTAACAGAACCATACATTTTGCTGTCTAATGCAAAATCCTAAGGGAGAATGCCAGGTCTTCTGATCTGAAGCTCAAGCACATCTGGGATTAAGGTTTTGGAGCAGTCTGATCAAAGTCCTGACCACTGAGATGTTATGGCAGGACCTCAATGGACAGTTCGCGCTCAGCTGTCAAGTAGAGCTTTGCTGTCATCTAGCCATGAACAGTAAAGCACACAGCAGAGATAAAATTACATCCTCCTTGAAACATATAGGGCAACATACACTAAACAGACAAACATATTGGGATACCTTACCATTACACAAACAGGGACTTTAATGATATTATATTCAAATACATAGACTTAATATGGAGCTTATCCCCCTTTGCAGCTATAATAGTTCCCACTCTTCTTGGAAGGCTTTCCACAATATTTTGGTTTTCTGTGGGAAATTTGTGCCTGTTCATGCTGTACAGCATTTAGGTCAGGCATTGATGTTGGACGAGAAGGCTCACAATCTCCAATCCAGTTCTTCCCAAAGATGCTGAATGAATTTGAGGTAAGGGTTCTGAATGGGCCAGTCTAGTTCTTCCACAGCGAACTCGTTCAGCCATGTCTTCATGGAGCTTGCTTTGCACACTGGGAAACAGTCGTGCTGAAATAGAAAAGGTTCTTCCCCAAACTGTGTCCATAAAGTTGGATGCATGGCGTTATCCAAAATGTCTTGGCATGCTGAAGCATTAAGACTGTCCTTCACTGTATGTAAGAGGCCTAACCCAAACCCTAAAAAAAGGTGATTCCCAATACTTTTGTCCACATAGTGTAGCTGTACAACAGCTGCCTGAATATGCTAACTGCTAGATTTCCAGTTAGAGGAACTGTTAGGTTGCTTTTGTTGCTATAATTAGTTATTATTAGTTTTCTTTTCACAAGGTGATTATTAGATAATATTGCCCAATATTATATTTCACATTATATTATATCCATGCGCTCTGTTTCGTATTACTCTCCCTGTCTTTAGCGATACACTATCTTAGCTCGATTAAGATGCCTGCCTACGCCAAGGCATCCACAAACCAATAAGCTAGTTCAGCTAGCGTTATTTTTTCCCTGTGTTTTCTTAAAAATCGCTTTTAAAGGTGAAAGCAGACAAAATGGTTTGACCGCGAAAACCATAAAGGACACGAATCCAATTGGATGGACACGAGGGGTGTTGTGAGGCGTCGTGAATACATGTTTGAAAGCTCAGTCGAGTTGTCAAGTCGGCTGGGCTTCTGCTAGCAAACAGGCTAGGATAACTGGGCTAGCCGAGTGGATTGGAGCTCCGCTTTCGATGACAGATTTCAGAGAAAATTCAAGAAGGATGGTACGTGGTGAGACGGCAGGCTTATTTGTACTCTTTGTGACATATTCCGAGCAGACCAGAAGGCCTGTCTCTGTTTCTGTTGTGTTGTTTTTTCCAAAAAATAAAGCAGTGTCTGTACTAGCTAGTTGGTTGTTGCTAATGTAATCATTGCTAGCTGCCAGCCAGTTTCCATATTTGGGCGGGCACGCTGGAGACTCTCCTCATCAAGTTATTGTTAGCTACCATCGGACAGGAGCTTTATGCAGCAAAGTCTTTGAAGGCACTGCTTTATTGTGTGTGTGTCAGCCACAGAGTGATGAACAGGGTTAAGACTACACTTGTAGTTTTTTGTCATTTGTGTCACTTGGTCGTATGGGACTGTGCGAGGCTCAGCAGATTTGACGCAGTTTCCAGCAGGGATGGCTCACAGAGGGAGCGTCTAATACGAATGTAAGGAGAGCAGAATGATTAAGGGTAATGATATGTGGTTGAACATTTGGTACGTGAGACAGTGATAAGTGATACCTTGCTGACGCATTATTATAAGAACTATTTCTCTTACGGGTGAGAATAGTGCAAGGCTGGATTTTGCTCAGCTAGTAGCTTGTAGCTACGTGTCATGTTAGACATGCAAACAAGTATACTGCATTTGTTGTGTGGTGCTAGAATGGAGCGACTACACAGCCAGCAAATATCTGGGAAATCTCGTGCGTTCCCCTGTCTCGGTCAGCTGACAGTCTCAATCATTAGAACAGTGTCAGGGGAATATAGTGTTTTTAAAGGAGATCCAACAATTAAAGGGTTGTAATGGGAAAAAAGCAAGCCATGGTTGTCTTGAGTGTATAGTGCTTTGATTGCAATAATATTCCTGAATTTCTATTGATTTTACATGAAATGGGGAGATTTGGGTGACATCTATTTCTGTTCCTCACAAATACCCTGAATAGTTTTTTTACTCACAGCATGATAAAATAGTGAACAATGGACATTTGTGTACATTTATTTTGTCTCTCCTAGTCTGCACGGCCTCTATGCTGTTGAGTTGGTGACTGGCCTTTTTGTGAGGAAGGGCCGAGCCAGGAGCTCAGCCTGCGAGAGGGAGATGGCTGTGCAGAATAGGAATGCAGTGCTGGTCCTGTCGGGGCGAGAGCGAGGGGCCCGGATGTTAGGCTCCCAGCGACTCCTGCAGCAGCTGGTGGAGGAGAGAACTCGCTGGATGAAACTGCAGAGTCAGGTAGACAGATCCTTTCTGCAAAACCTCTCAAATCTACTGTATAGTTGTCTGTGTGGTTCATCCTGGAGTACATGATGATAAAAGTGATCATTGGGCCATAAAAGTTTTCTGTTGTGTGGTGCACGTCACACAGGATGCTGCATATGCAGTTGTTTGTATTTTGTGTTGTCAGAGTGGGCTTGAGCATTGCCTTATGTTGTGTTTTCAACAGAAAGTGGAACTTCCAGATAATCCTCGTTCAACATTCTTGTTGGCCTTCAGCCCAGACAGGTAGGCCATAAAGAGTTATGAATACAGTAGTAGTCTTGTTATTTTATTGTTGTATTGGTATTGATTGCTCATTGATTTCCATTTAAAACTAATGCAAGCAACAGTAACATATTCATAATGTGCTTATTGTCTTCACAGGAATCTTATGGCCTCCACTCATGTCAACCACAACATTTACATCACAGAAGTAAAGACAGGAAAGTGCCTGCACTCTCTAGTAGGTCACCGTCGGACACCATGGTGTTTAACTTTTCATCCAACTATCCCAGGCCTGGTGGCTTCTGGGTGCCTTGATGGAGAAGTTCGCATTTGGGATCTGCATGTAAGTAAATCTTGGAGGGGAAGATTTGTAATTGTGACTTTTTTTATCAGTAAAGTTATTTTCTATAACCTAAGCTCAAGTCATTTTTCTTCTCCAAAGAGATTGACAAAACCTTCTTAGACTTAACACTTGTCAATTAAATAGCTCTACATTTATAATGATTAAATTCCTAATATATGTATATGACATGTTGAGTGATGTAAAGAAAATCACAGATCTTGGGATTTTTATCTAAAAACTTTTTATATAATCATTTTTAGCTTTATTAAGGAGTACTGTTCAGTGGTTGAGTTGAAAGGATCAGGCCAGTGATTTGATATTTTGTAGCTTTTGTCAAATGACAAAAGTTTTTCGTAGATTTGATCAAATGGTATATTTTTGCTTTCCATAAGGCGATCCACACGAGACATTGCCATTATTGCATGACCCAAAGAAAGCTAAATATATATTGGACTTGTTTGTGGATTAATGCACGTATAATGGGTGTATTAAAATGTAGTCAGTGAGTGAGTATAGATTTGGGATAAACAGATGCCATTGTTTTGGATAAGGGCTGGATAAGCATTTTGCTACAAACTGGAATTCTGTCTCAAAACTGTAAAACGCATGCCTTGAAGTTCTGCTCCATACATTATCAACATGCGGAAAGTTGCTCGTATGCCAAAGGTCCTTCATCTCAAACAGTGAACATGCACGTCCCTCCACCGTTTTCTCTCTCTTCCAGCTCTTTCTTGTGTACTGCATGAATCACTTGTTCAGTTATATTACTGACTGACTCTCACTACAGGTAAAAATCAAACATGTTTAAAAGCACTGAAAGGCCTTCAGTCACTTGGTATTGAACAGGAGGGTAAAGATTGATTTGTTTCTCATCTCACACTGCCAGATTATCCACAGTGTCAGTCTCTTGTTATTGAGCTCTCAACCTGATAATTCACTTCTGACTGGAAAAAAAACCCTAAAGCGGCAAATCAGGGTTAAAATTGTGTTAAAATCATGTTTAAAGAGAATGTTGTGGTTGGGAGGAAAGAACAGTTTCCCCTGAGGATTACAGTCTTAAAAAACATGTTATGGTGTTAAGGTGTATTATGTTTGTGCAGGGCGGCAGTGAGAGTTGGTTTACAGAGGGGAATGTGGCCATTGCATCTCTGGCTTTCCACCCCACTGCCCAGCTGTTGCTTATTGCTACCAATAATGAGTTGCACTTCTGGGACTGGAGCCGTCCTGAACCATTCGCTGCAGTCAAGACCGGCAGTGAGACCGAGCGTGTCAGGTAAAATGTTAATTTTGGAATACTTCTGAATGCATAAAAGCAGATTTTCTGTCATATTGGATTATATATACTTTTATTCATTGTTTGTACATATTTGTTTCCTTCTTAGACTAGTAAGGTTTGATCCTCTTGGCCACAATCTTTTGACAGCTATTGTGAACCCATCCAATCAGCAGGTACAAACCTTCATGTTCTCCTGATTTCTGTGTGCTTTTGAGATGAACACTGTACCTGTATATCTTATGTTACTTTGGGCTTAAGTTATTCTACAAAATGAGAAGAAATGCTTTATAAAATACATATTAATAAACATAAACATAGTAAACAGTGATAGTTTTAGGATATTTAACTGTCTATGTATGCTTTGTATCTTGTAGAATGAAGAAGATGCTGATGTTCCTATGGACAGTATGGAAATGGCACTTTTCCGCCAGCGCTCCCTGTTACGCTCCCCTCCTGTTCGTCGGACCCCTATCTTGCACAACTTCTTACACATTCTCTCCTCACGCTCCTCTGGGGCAGCTTCTGGGGACCAGAGCCGGACTGCTCCAGAAGCTCACGAGTCTCCGGCCAGCATGCCATTGTTCCAGTATCCTGGGCGGGGGGCTGACCTGGGCGATCACCCTTCCCAGCAGGGCTGCACTCAACACCTGGGCCTTGGCTGCCTGTGCAGCCGCTGTGCTGCATCTCAAAACGTTCTTGGTCAGAATCCCTCATCTCTACCACCTTCAGACTCCTCCCGCTCTCACCAACACCCACAGACTCATGCCCCATCGGGGCCCTTGACATTCTCTGCCACTCCCAGCCAGTCTCGGCCTTCTTCTGACAGGCCTTCTGCTTTTAGTAGTGTGTATAGTGCAACTGCAGGGAGCTCACTGCACAGAGGCCTCTCATCTCTCAGAACTAGCCTACCCTTGGGCCCACAGTCAGGTGGGCCTCTGGAACAGGTACGTCTACCTGGAGCAGAGTGGTCTGGCAGCCTGCTAAGCACAGCGCCTGAGGCTGCCCTTGGTGCTGCTGCAGGTATTGGGGCCAGAGGTGTTGTACTCCCTCCCAGGACTAGCTCCTCATCCATGGGCCTGCACTCTTTGCATAGATATCCGGATGGGTCCTCTTCTTCCCCCATATACACGTCCGCCACAGAAGGCCGTGGCCTGGTGATGCCCGGCACAGACCCTAGGCAGGGTAGAGCCAACGACGGCACCAGTAGCGGTCATCATCCTTTCTATGACAACGCTCAGCGGAACAACCCTGCATCCATTCGGAATGTTCTTCAGTGCAACCTGAGCCGCTACTTTATGGAATATGAGCGAATGCAGGACCTAGAGAGACCAGGTGGCAGTCGAGAAGTGGCTGGTCAGGGTCCAGTGCAAGAGCTATTAGCGAATAGTATCGACTCAGAGAGACCTGGCCCGTCCCACAGAAGCTCTTCTCACCCTGTGGATAGTAGTACTGGACTGCCTCACAGCCACCCTAACCGCTGCCGCTCATGTCACAACCTCCTTACTTTCAATCACGACACCCAGCGCTGGGAGCGCTCAGGCCAGGCCTCATCCACCGCCGCTCAGGAGAGCACTCCCTGGCAGCTGCCTGTGCCTGCCTTTGAGGACCCCACTCCAAACTCCCGAGGGGAGTCCCATGCCCCAGAGATGAGAACACTGGACCCTGGCGAGTCGTCAACCAACCTACGGGGACAGCAGCCAATGGGTCTGGTGTACAATCAGGAAACGGGCCAATGGGAACGAGTGTATCGACAGCCCACGGCCAGCTCCTCCACAGAAGCAGCGCAAGAAGCCTTAAACCCAGAGGTGCCTGTGGACAATCCTGATGAGGATTCACTCAGAAGGTAGCATGTATTTTTGTTTGTGTGTTGTTTTTTTGCTTGTTTATTTGTTTTTTATGTATTTATTTTTATTCTCTTTATTGGCACTGAAAGAGTTGCCAACACAACAAATTCTAAAATAATGTCTATTAAACCACAACCGTAAGCAAAGCCTTTATAAATATACCCAACAGGTATTTAGAATGCTCATGTATGTTTATTACATTGTATTTGTCTCTCTATTTAATACTTTGAAATATAGCCAGTTAATATCATATTTATAGTTTTTGTGCTAAATAATTTAAGTTCTAAAATGCTTGCATATCATGTATAACGCCAGTAAAGTGCACTAAACAACAAGATTTGGGTTTATTGGGGTTAGTACAGCACCAGTCAATCATTTGGGTTAATAGGTTTCGGTAGTTCCAACTTATTAGATTGACCAAAGAAATGTCAGAAAAGTGCACTTGTTCACTATGTGAGGCACTATGTAGTGAGTCAGCCATTTTGTAGTGGTGTCCAAAATTTCAACCGTCAGTTTTACCCACTAGTTAGTGCACTATAAAATCGCTGCATGACATGCCAATATCTAGTGGTCAGACACTGTACATTACATGAATACACATATACCATCATGCACTGCAGGTTTCTTTTACTGTGCCCTACATAGTGAACAAGTGCACATTTC
>JBBPCW010000127.1:13157188-13174119 GCA_037974425.1 Phenacogrammus interruptus
TCAGTGTTTGAGCTCTCCGTGCTCGACATGTCGGTGGAATAACGTAACATAACGGAGCGGGGTCACGTGACTCCACATGCGGTAGTGTTTTTAAAGGGACAGTAATCAAAATAATCCACTTGGAAAAATTTGATCGATTATAGGTTCTGAATGTCGATTCCGATTACTTTTCGATTAATCGCCCAGCCCTACTTGGTATATGTTATTAAAACATAATCAGAAAACTTTATTGATCCCAGAGTAATTACTGCAGTTTCAGTATGTGGCAATGAAAACATGTAATACTGTGGTTAAGTATGAAACCTAAATATTTTGTATGAATGATGTTTGGAGAGCACGTATTTGGATTTTATTTTGGAAACATCAGAGAGTATTCAGAGCCTGTAAAACACTGTTTAATTTTTTTATAAATAACTAAGTAAATGTATATGTATGCTTATATTGATTCAGGATTCAACATTTAATAATATGACTTGTAATTAAAGAACACAGTCTTAATCACAGTTCATGTTGCATTTTGCATATGTACAAAAAAGGGAAATCAAGCAGCTTTTAATGCATTTTTCTCGGTTTTCAGGAGGCTTTTAGAGTCTTCGCTCTTTCCTTTCTCACGGTACGACATGTCCGGTTCCCGGGATCACCCAATCTACCCAGATCCTGCCAGGTATATAGAGAGGTGTCGAAACTTCATTAGTTAAAATTTAACTGCTCTCTGGTTTCATGCCTTTTTTTTGTCTTTCGCAGGTTGTCTCCAGCTGCATATTATGCTCAGAGGATGATCCAATATCTGTCCCGGAGGGAAAGCATTCGTCAGCGCTCTTTACAGAACCGCCTGCGTACCCTGTCCTCTTCTTCTGACAACCAGGCTGGCAACCCTTCTACTGCACCAGCGGATAGCAGTGATGCCGACTATGAAGAGATAGAGTGAGTCTCATCATTTTAAGCTCCCTTAAAAATGTTGTTATAAGCAGGAAAGAAAGCTGCTAAATAGATCTGCACATTTAATTAATTCTTGTAAAAACATTATTAAGAGAGGGGTGTGTCCTAAAGAGGTGTATTTATTTTATTTTTTATGTGTTGGGTGCTTTGGATATTTTTAAATGACCTTTCTTGTTTTCAGAAGATGAGAATATGCCAGTATGGTCATGGATTTTTCTAATTACAGAGAGCCTGGAGACAGGACAAGACACAGAATGCCCCGCAACGCACGAATGTCTGCACCCTCCCTTGGCCGTTTTGTGCCACGGTTAGTTCATTAGCACTCTTTTATTTGCTTGTTTTGCGTGTGTTTGTATTTTAGTTACATTTTATTGTATTTCTGTATGCTTCTGCTTAATTTAAGAAGAGCAATGACATTTACTATCACATTTGAGTTGTTCAAGTTTTGTTTTTGTAGGAGGTTCCTGTTGCCTGAATATCTTCCTTATGCTGGTATTTTCCATGAGAGGGGTCAGTCAGGCCTGGCAACCCACTCATCAATCAACAGAGTTTTAGCAGGTACAGAAAATATATTTTGACTTAAATGTCCCAGAATAAGATTAGGTTAAAAAAATCCAATGTGAAAGAAATAGTGTGGTTCCTCTGAAGTTCTGGTTTCAACAGTGTTCTCTGTCATTATTGATCTTTTTCAGGTGCATCTATTGGTGATGGCCAGTCTGCAGTGGCCAGTAACATTGCCAACACTACTTACAGACTGCAGTGGTGGGACTTCACCAAGTTTGATCTGCCTGAGATCAGCAATGGTACAGTTCTTAAAGAAGTGCAGTTGCCTCGCAGTGCAAAATGGCTAATTTAATTTTCTTATACTGTTTATAAAATGACATCTAACACATCCCAGTAATGTTGATTTGTCTTGCTTTTTTGCCCTCTGTAGCCTCTGTGAATGTGCTGGTTCCACACTGTAAGATCTATAATGATGCTAGCTGTGATATATCGGCGGATGGGCAGCTCTTGGCTGTCTTTATACCTAGCAGTCAGCGAGGCTTTCCAGACGAGGGTATCCTCGCCATCTACTCTCTTGCCCCCCACAACCTGGGAGAGATGCTCTACACTAAGAGATTTGGTCAGTAAGCTGTGAAAATGAAATGACTGAAGCAATATAAAGCAAAAAGATCCAGCACAGCTCCTGAAGATTTGCTTTGTCCCAGTGTTTTGATTTTTTTTTTTTTTTTTTTTTTTTGAAAAATGAAAAAAATGAAAAATGAATATTTAATCCAGTTTTGCTGGTTTACATTTGCAATAGGCTAAATCTTCAGTGGTCTGGGTACTTTTAAGTAAGAAAATGTTTTGAATAAAAGTATAAGATTTTCTATTTGATATAAATACATAAAATAAATAACCTGTGAAATGTTCCATTGGTCTCCAGGTCCCAATGCTATTTCTGTCAGCCTGTCTCCGATGGGCTGCTTTGTGATGGTGGGTTTAGCCTCTCGCAGGATTCTGCTCCATCCTACCACTGACCACATGGTGGCACAAGTGTTCCGTCTGCAGCAGCCCCATGGCGGAGAAACCTCCATCAGGGTGATTGTTTCATGTTGTTGTGTTTTTCTTTTGTCCCCTTTCAATTGAACAAAGAAAACTTTGTTTTCCACAATATCTCGAAATTCTTTATTTGTGTGTGTGTGTGTTTTTTTTAACATAATTAATTTTGTTCTGTACAGATGGTGTATAACGTGGTGTACCCAATGGCACCAGACCAGCGCAGGCATGTCAGCATTAACTCAGCACGCTGGCTGCCTGAACCTGGGATGGGCCTGGCCTATGGGACCAATAAAGGAGATCTCGTGATCTGCAGACCTGTGTGAGTGATCCTCAGCACCATCCTACTCAAACACCGATTTAGCATGAAAAGTTCTAATTGTAGTTTGTTGTGTTTGTTTTTGGTATGGTAAGGTGTTAAGTACAAACATTTAATGAGAACTATTAAATTTTTATTGAAGCTTACCCAGTTGTTTTTAAATTGTGGGTTTTTTTTTTTAAGTACACAGTGAAATAATACAGTGAAAACTAATTAAGACCGAGTACTTCATAAGTGTTTTAAATGCTTGTATAATAATTTTTTGGACACAAAAATCTGAGTGGCTTTTTAAATTGACACTTTATTTAGGTTATAGGTTTTATTTCAGGAGCTCAATGGATCATCTGCTCACAGACTCAGCTGCCTGATGCTCTTATTAGATTGTCTCCACTATTACTGGCAGGAAACTAGGGACGTTCCAAGGAAAAGGATTGTTCAGTGATTGCTTTTAAACAAGGTTACTGACCAAATTATCCTTGTGCTAAATGCCTTTTGGAACCTATTGCTTTCAAGGAATTCATTTTAGATGCAGTGTTCTTTGAGTGTCTGCTTTAGACTGACAGCTGGTGTTTTATTGGTGCCTAGGTAAAAGTGTACATGGTTCAAATGAGTGAATCTTGACACTGTATTAGAATGCTAATTGTTCATCGGCCAATTCATTATTTCGTGTGTGCAATAAGCTAATGTTGAAATTCACTGAAATGAAAGTGGTTTTAATTTTTCAGGGATTACCGAAATGATGGAGACAGCAGTACTGATCAGAGCTCAGATCCTCTTTTCAACATCAGCAGCAGCAGCAGCAGCCGAACCCGAGGAGTAGAACGCCCAGGGTCAGAAATCTCACTGCAGTTCTCGGTGCTTTTATAATAATATTGTGGCCTGATCTACTGATGTTTTTGAACATTTTCATGCTCTTGTTTAGGACGAGTAGATCCAGCTGGCGTTTGGACAGAGACATGGGTCTGATGAACGCCATTGGCCTGCAGCCTCGGCAGCCCGCCCCCTCTGTGACCTCACAGGGCACACAGACTCCGGTTGTACGTCTACAGAATGCGGAGACACAAACGGAGAGAGAGCTTCCCTCAACGAGTGTATTACAAACTATACAGACACCTCGACATTGTGAGTCACACCTCACCCCCACATCACACCAACACTGGGTCTTTTTTGTATATGATTGTTTACCTTGAATGCCCGAACAAACTTCTTTTGTGTTGTATCAGTGCCTGCATGATTTGTGTAACCCTTGCAATCTTATCTTGTTATAACTAATTTAGCCTGAGTTGTTCTGGCTAGGACTTTTCAAATACCAGTTTAGAAATAATGAGATGATGTAAATGTAAGCATGGGAAATGTATTTACTTACACCATCAGTAATATTTCTGGATTCTTGGTACACATAAGTGATTGATCTTCCTCCATCTGGTCTTCTTTCAGTGGTGGAGACTAGTGA
Source organism: Phenacogrammus interruptus (assembly GCA_037974425.1). Taxonomy (NCBI): domain Eukaryota; kingdom Metazoa; phylum Chordata; class Actinopteri; order Characiformes; family Alestidae; genus Phenacogrammus; species Phenacogrammus interruptus. The sequence goes on from JBBPCW010000127.1 coordinate 13,161,439, forward strand.
GGTGCAGACCAGCAGCACGGAGAGTCTCACTCATGGTGAGACAACAAGGCACACATCACACACTCTGGCCTATGGAGCTGCTTCCCATGAACCTTCTACCCCTGCTGACTTGCCGACCAACCATGGTACTTGTACCTTCCTAACTTTTTGTTGCTTTATTTGTGTTTGTTTCTCATCTATCTACTTTCTTTATTGTTGTCTTACTTTTTTTATTCTTCCTAGCACGTCTGATGCCAGAGCACTGATTGAGAGACAAAATAATTGAGACAGATATTGGTGTGGGATTGTGTTTTGTTAGTTTAAACCAGACTTCTTCCTCTTTCACTGTTCCAGGCATCCGTTGATCATTCTTGGACAGTCATGTTCACTATTCAGTAGGGCTAAAGGCTAATCATTTTTAAATTAAAATCAGAATTTTGAAAGTATGCAATTATTCATTTGTTGAAGTTGCACCTTATTTGCCTTTGTTTACCAAAAGCCCCCCCATGAGCTGTGTGAAGCCTTTCACTGCTTCATATCAGACTGTCGTAATCTTTGCACGGCTCAAGACTCTTGTAGAGCACAAACTGCCAATTCTGTTATGTGAGCGAACAGACGGTGGCGCTGGCTAGTGAGCGCTCCCAGTAAGGCTGAACGAATCATCTTTTTGGGTGTTTTTATTATTTAGCTCTTTATTTATTTTTTGAATGGGTACAATATTACTTGGACATCTTCAATGCTGTTTTAGCAGGCATTGACCCCAGTAGCACACTGCCTGTAAATGTGTTTGACCAGCAAGCAACCAAACATTCTCCTAAACTTCACATTCTAACATAGCCACAAATAGTATAGCGCCAGGTAATTGAACCTGGGCACATGATCCATTCAATCTAGAAAATTAAACAAAAATCTTTATGGCTTGATTATATTAAACTGACCAGTCACGTATTCCACCAATACAAAGACCAACTTCATTTTGATGGGTGGGTGGAAATGGACAGCACAAGCATATATACTGAAGTTATTATTAAAAATTATAGTTCTATCACATTTATCTGTTATGTACTGTTGTATATACTGCTGTGTTATAGCTTCCATAACTTTTCTAAGTTTATTATTACTTTTTCTTATATAAACATTCATTAACCCAGCTAGTCATTTTCCCACAAACTGTTCTGCCTTAACTCCAGACCACAGATGTCTGTGGTGGTATTGTCAGAGATCTCCCGATGGGTCACCACTTGAGATCCCTGCAATTAGATCGTTCAGGCATGCTATACAGCACCAGTTTTTTTTCCCTCCCTCTCTGATTTTCTGCCCAACTCCAATTCCACTTTGGACTTCACATCACATAATATCACCAACAAGTGGCACTGAAGGCTAGCACATGCGTTCTCTGAGTCCCATGCAGTGCCACCGCATCCTATCAAGCCTCCACCAACAGTACTGCACAGTTTAATGAGTTTGGAGGAAAACACTGACTGCCAATTCTGCTTTGTCAGCCATCAGACGCCTGAATTGGCTAGAATTGCGATGAGGGGAGAGGGAGGATCTTTGTACCCACCCAGAGAGAATAAATTCAAATGTTGCAGTCTCTTAACAGATAAAACTGACAGCTTAAACTTGTGGTCTTTGTTTTATACACTTTCTTAAAATTTGGCATTTTTATGCTGGAAGAAAAGTTGCTATGGAGACTCCCATTATCTTGTTGCACAGCTAATCAGTTATCCCCTTAATTAAGGTTTATTATTTGCATCTTACTATCCTCTCAAACTCTAGGCTTTACTCTTAAGACTGTGATGAAGTGGCTGTCATGAATTATTTAGTTACTACTGTAAAAGTAATATGCACATTATGTACTGATGAGGATCAATAGACAGGACCTGTGGACAGCTCCTTAGAGTTTACTGAAATGCGGTCTATCCTTCAAGCAATCTTTAGTCATTTAAGAAACAACATACTTCCTTTCCTCTCCTTATTTAGGGGAGTCTCAGGCAGAATCCGGCCTGGGAGAGGACGCTCTTTCTCGGATCCGGCGTTTGATGGCTGAGGGCGGGATGACAGCCGTGGTCCAGAGAGAACGCAGCACAACTATGGCCTCCATGGGGGGCTTCGGCAACAACATCGTGGTCAGTCATCGCATTCACCGTGGCTCGCAGACTCCAGCAGGGGCAGCACAGCCCAGCAATCCGGAGCCCGGCCCCTGCACAGGCCAGCTCTTCTCAGACGTTTCAAGGCAACCTGTTCCTTCAGGGTCTCTTCCTTCAGAAATGCCCTCTAGTTCTGCCCTCTTGTCTTCAGGCTCTAGCACAGAGTTAGAGACAGCAGCGCCTTCTGTGGCCGTGGAGGAAATGTTGGCAAATGGTCAAGCGGAAGAGACCCAACCCCAGCCCTCTTCCAGTAGTGCATACGCATTAAACATCCGTAGTAACAACAACCACAGCAACAGTCATGAGAGTGGCAGCAGAGATTATTCAGATGACCTTTACAGCAGATAGTGCTACCTCTGGCTGCGAAAGAAACACACACACACACACACACACACACACACACGCATCTCAATGTAGCAGGCTGGTCTGCATGTGGCAGGCTGTGAATGGTTCTGATGGAATGGAACACGCAGGCGAAACTGTGTGCCTGTGTTTTTGCCTCTTTCTGCTTAGGCCTTATTTGCTGAAGAATGAGTGCCAAGTTTCCATGCCATCTCCTTTCAAAGGAGACGTCAGCCTGCCTCTCATACACACATTATAAAGACTTTTTTTTTTTCTTCGTTGAAGGCCATCATTATTGCACTTGGTTGTTGCACTTCAGTTGTAGTTTTGCTTCCTTTGATACAAGTCTCAGACATTTGATCATTCCATGCCAGAAAGGGCTTCTACTTGAGTTTTTCTTGTACAGGGGTATGGATTTGGTGGGGTTCGTTTTACTGCTCTTTCAAGCATCATCAGTGTCATGCATCATCAATCAAAAGTGCCAGGCAAAGCTGCGGGAACAGGTCTGCTGGTTCATGTTCGCTTCAACCAGGGCAGGCGGACCATATGTTCATGTCTGTAAACAAATCATTTACCTTGAGGAATGGAGTAGAGCCGTAGAGACTCTGGCCACTGATTCTGTAATTATCGTGTTTCTCCGCTGTTGATGTTGGTTGTGTGTTTGTAGAGCAGAGATTATGATGACAGAGGTGTAACGGTTCCACATTTATCCACTAAAATGTTCTAGTTTTTTAGCATGTGTGGAGGATGATCTCAAAACAACATAACATTTTTGCCAAGATGGCTTTTAGGTTACCTTATTGTTGGCTAGATGAATTGTTTGTTTATTTGTTAACTGGAACAAAGGCGATTAAGTTTTTACAAACATGTAAAAGGTAATCACAAGTTTATTCAAGTCAAACATTGTTTTATACCTTTGAAAAGGGCCAAATGACAAAACTATATCACCATGTCAATAATCCTTGCCTGCAGTAAGGTGTCAGAAATTGCTGGGTTGGTTTGCTTGTTGGGCTCCATTCCCCTGAAATAATGCTGCTTGTGCTCACCTGCGTTCAGCCTGTGATGCTAACTAACGGTTCTGGCTTGGTCCCACTAGTCACAGCATGCCTAGGACACCTAAAGTGACAACTAGTATCTGATTGCACTAAACACCCTGGTTTCTCTCCTAACTGCCCATGCCGGTATGAGTGTCGTCACGCAAGGACGGATGGGGATGGGGGGTCTCTCTTGAGAAAGTTGGGTACAGGAGAAATAATACTTGAATTTGAATCACACACAGTAGAATATCTCTAATGGGTGAGGCAAAGTATTCTTGTTGGAAAAACAGCCTTGAACCAGCTATTGCGCGGAAACACACGTTGCATAAAATGACTGAAGAGGGCCTGTGTGCTTGTGCGTGCGTGTACTACTGTACATGATGAGTGGTCTCACAGGTAAGTGTAGCATCTCCAACCAAGAAATTAAATGAGAAATCAAGAAAAAAGACTTGAAAGCTCACTTGTTATTTTGTTTTATGTTTTACTCTGTTCTGAAGTTCATGGCCTTCTGGTCAGAGATGTCAGATGTGGAGCTATTGTTTTTTTGTTTTTTTTAATGGACTTGTAAGCATTAAGCGGCCTATCTTCGTTCCTCTGCTTGGAAAAAATTAAGCATGGAACCTCCAGGTTTGCTTTTATTTGGTGTCTGAGCCTGTGGTTCTTTTAATAGTTTGAGTAAATTTAATAATGTGCCCTTCAGTAGTCCCCCCTTTTAGCTAAGTAGTATTTATCCCTAGTTTTTTGCCACTATTAAAAAAAATAAAAAATAAAAAAAAAAACAGAAGAAGAAAAAAAAAGAAAAGGAAAGACTGAAGGACCCTCACCTTCTCACTGTTTAATGCCTTGATTATGGGAGAGCTGGTCAGTGTTGAATTTCATGCACCACATGAGTGAGTGAGGACAGTTCTTGAGAAATTTGTGACTTGACTGTCAAGCCTATATGCCTTTTAAGCTTTGAGTGGTTTTGATTGCTATTGTTTAAACTAAATTCTTATTGTTGGTGCTGTTTGTTTATTTATTTTCCACTTTATGAGGTTAGCCTGATACAGTGGTTGACGAAAAGATTCTGATAGTTCTGTTTTTTTGTTTCCCCATACACTGTTACTGACCTGAGAACTGAAATAGAGCAATATGTGGCCAGGACAGAAATGTTATTGAGAAAATCATTTATTCACTTTCCATAACTGTCTTGTTTTTTTGTGTGGTCCCCCACCCCCCAAAAAAAAGAAATCAGTTAATAAGGGTTAATTAATTTTTTTTTTTAATAATTTGCCTATTTCAGACCATGCAGTACACTTTGAGTTTGAGATGTGCGTCTCTCTAGGGTTTTTATTTTAATGTGTTTTAGGCTTTCTTGAGAGACTCATGTACATATTGGTCAAACGAAGCATATGACATGAGAGGAGATAACCAGCATTGTAACACATGATTTAAAGTGACAGATACACATTACTGACTCTCTGCCAGTTTTAATGTCTTCACTGCTGGGTCAGTGCTGAGGAAATCACAAAGGCATGATGATGGTGGCAAAATAAAACACAACTTCAGTCCCCTTGTCCTCAGAATTGAGGATAATCTTTTATCAAGTAAAGAAGCGTGAAGTTAATTCTTTTATTAGCTAATATAGGGGTTAGGTGTTTGTTTAACTAAGTGCTGTGGGACACCAAAGATCCAGTGTTATGATGGTTAAAAGAGATTTAATAAAATGGGAATATTGAAAGTATGCAGCTGATTGACCTTGTCCTCTGTTTCTCAGCTCATTTCAGCGCTCTGGCAGTTAAATGCTGAAAGAAAAACAAACTAAAAACTGTTCTCTTTCAACCTCAAAGAATCAATATTCAACTTTAGTGTAATTTAATCTGTTCTTTGACACACTGTAGAGTCCAAACGTCTGCAACCACATTACCATATCTATTTCTGTTTTTATTTAAAAATGTAAATAAGCTGAAGTTTTAAGGTTTTGAAACAATAAGTTGGATATTTTTTGTCTGATTCCTTCCATTGAAACAGGGATTCAAATGACTGCTCACTCTTCACTGATCATTTAATTTGTAGTGAAAATTTTAATCAATTAGGAAAGCAAAATAGGACCATTTTAACTGGTGGCCTCTGAGTTTTAAAACGGTTTGAGCCTTTCCTATGTGTACACTATTTTTTTTTTTCTAATCCAGCTTGGAATGATTATTGATGCTGTTTTGTTTAATTATATCAGAATTTTGTGTTATGCGTTTTTGACAGGCCCTCGGATCATGCTCTTTGGGGCTCATCTTTGGGTAATGCAGCATGAGAGCACACACGTGTTGTGATGGAAGTCAGGTTGCCTGTAGAGGAGAGTAACTACAGCATCCTTCTGACTGCTCTAATCAACCATGTCACAGTTCCAGACTACGGCCTGATAGTACTGTCACAGTCAGCTGTCACTTATTAACAACTACTCTTCAGACTTTCGAGCTCTTCTCTTTCATTGTGTTTGTGGTTAAAGGCCGTGATGGAGTGATTACATGTGATTCAAGGCAATGCCAGCCTTCAACTTGCCTGTGGATGTGTTCGCAGATGCCAGAACACCCTTCTCAGTTGCAGCTGGTCCATACTATTGTAAAATATTCTCATCCATCCACACAGATTGGTTTGGCTTATTGGTTCTTACCATGGAACAGTATAGAGCTGATTTACAATGTTGTCAGAGTGCCATGGGCTTTTGTGCTAAACTGGAACAGTGCACTGAGCTCATGCTGTACTCTCTCACTGGAAGACCCAGAGCCAGTTAAAAGAAGAAAAGTATTATGACTTTTCTGAGAATATGGGTTGGAGCCAGTAAGATACTGCACGCAAGAGCTTCATTTCTACCCATTTCATGGTTAATGCTGACATTTATAGAAGAAGCAGAAGCTGTGAGGAAGAGGGGGGAGGTTATGAAGATTGTTCTTCACCAGGATATGGGAGTGACGGGGATCTTCTGTCTATTCCTGACACACATATTGGCTTTCCTGCTTCAGAAGCTCTTGAAACCACTGCCTGCTATACACACTGTCTCATACTGTGACGCTTTTAAAAGCTTGTCATCTGAATAAATAAAGCATTAAGAGGCTGTATACACAGGGCTCACTTAGACATGCAGCAGAGTCTGGGCCAGCTGCCAATATTACATATTGACTGCGCCTTTTTGTTCAGAAGATTTACAGCGTGGCACAAAGAACGATGTTAAATTTATACTGCGTGTATGTGTGTTTAAAAATGAATGAGAGTATCATTGAAAATACACGTTTCTTATTTATTCACAGACCTGAAGAAGTAATCAGTTAGTGGTGCTGGAATTCTGATTGTACATCGATTACAAATCTAAAAACAGAAGTTTTAAGCATAGATACATGGTGATGGTCTATCATTGCAAAGACTTGAAGATTCCCCCCTTTTTTTTTTTATTCCCCGTTGATTTTTTTTGTGTTAACCCATGGCTTCTTTTTCTATTGTTGCAGTATTTGGATACATTTCCTAAGGGCCAAATATACAGTGGTGTTTTTGTCCATACAGAACAACATTTAGGTAAACGCAACGTATTCTGTGGTTTTCTATTCACGTTTGAAAAGTAAATTACAGTTAACGATATCTACAGAAATTATTTCAAAATAAGACGATGGAAACGACCACAATGAACCGACAAAAAGACAATAAAATATAGATAGGGTTACAGTTTTTTTCCCTCATTGTAAATTAACCACCACTCCATAGCACTACACTCACCGTACTGAGTGTTAAGGAGGGGCTCACGGGGGGACTGTTCCACATAGGATATGGGGGGGGGGCGGGGTGAACAGCAACACTTAGTTTTCTTTCCCTTTCTTTCCCTTCCTCTCCGGACCCTTGGCTTTGGCCGTCTTTGGGGTGCAGGGTTTGGACACCTTAATGGTCGCCTGGCAGTCGGCGTTGAACAGGGCTTTCTTCAGCGTTCCACTTCTGCTCCTGAAGCCTGTGGCCGTGTCACATTCCGCCCAACGACTGAACTTGTACTTGCAATCAGCTAAAGTTAAATAAAAGTGAGTAATTGGAGTCTGACCTCAGAACCAATCAGTTCAGTTACATTGTTATGATGCTGAGCAAACAATTTTTTAAACACTGAACTCACAAATGTGCCTGGATGATCTTTTTACACAGTAATAGAACAAAAACATGTTTTTAGCTTTTCCCAATTTGAATAGTTAAAAATAACCTGAGAACAGTATTACCACATATTACATGGTTATGACAGTTATAAATGATAATACAAAAACAGCAACATTGTTTCGCCATCACTTTTAAAAAGCATCATCTCTCTTACCACCAAAGTCTTTCTTCCAGTTGCATGGCACTTTACACTTGTGCTTCTTGGACTGCTCATTGCAGGTGGCTTCCCGAACTCCCACCCCACAGTCGCCACTGTTGGGCACACATCTCCCGTACACCCACTCAGGGCATTCTGATTCTGCCTTCACCTCCTTCCCTTTCTCTGTGGGAATACACATGTCTGACTTGTACAGAATACAAGAATTTCATTGTAAAAAGATGTACAACAGACATCTGAGATGTTTCCAGCTTATAAAAATGTAAATCTACTGTTGAGGTTACTGTATTGTATGTTATGGAATATAAAAATATACAAAGGTACATCACTGTTGTGCCTTTGATACTACTAAGTGGAGGAGAGTTGTAAAAACTACTCATGATTGCAGAATAATCGGACCTTTTCTCTTTACGGCTTCCGCGGTGATTGTCAGAGCCACCAGCAGCACAATCGTAGCTGAGAATACACTCCGCATCCTGTGAACAGCAGTTACCAACATCGTCAGCTGAAAACCTACACTCAAGGGCCATCAACGAAACAGATGTTTCGAATTCTTGTGTGGAGATGTATTGCCTACAGTTTCTTTAGCAATGTGTTATTATTAAAACAATCAGCATCGCATCCATCCATGTAGCAATGAGCAATTTTAGTTTGATTTTGGTTGATAGATGGGAAAAGATCCATGTGACTGTGTTCCATATGTTTGTGCACCATAAAACTAAGCTTGTTTAATTCTCACGACCTGCAACAAATGGGAACGTTTGCTTTTACAAATTGCTCTCAGTATTGAAAACTGAAGTATCAGTTTTCCAGTCCAGTGCTTTCTCCTTAAAAAGCTTTAAAGTTTTTATTGAAGCACTTCTCTTAAGATGAGCATCTAAAAGTGTGCTGTCATGCTCAAACTACTCAAACAATACTAGTCCAAATTAAGGACATAGACAGCTAACAATATGATTATGCCAGGCTAGATTTGTTTACAGGACCAGATTGAATTCATTGGTTTTCCCCTCCAATATCTCACCCAGAAATTCTGCTGATGTCAATATATTACCTTGTTTAAGGGAACTTCAAGGGAAAGGCTGAGCTTTTAGCTAAATGTAATCTATTAATACATCTAAATGAAGCCAGGGAGCAATATTAGAGCATCACTGAAAGAGAGAGAACCCACACCAGCATGGCCTCACAAATATAAGCATGTTAATGTCCTGCGTTTGAAGTAAGATGAATTATTTGTTACCGTTGTAAATGATTATAAATGTCAGAATAATTACTAGATTACACAGTTACAAATATAATCGATAGTGATCTGTTTATGATTGATGTAAGAGTCCTAATACTGGTTTGTCCCAAAACTTGCTTGATTGAAGTTCTTCCATTACCTCTTAGTCTCACACAGGAGCTGATTTGGGTGAACTTAACATGGCCATAAATACCACTAGTGCACAGGATGTGCAGCACTGGCACGGAGACATCATGCGTATCTATAAGTGGCTTTTAAGAGGCTTCTATAAGCTTTCATCTTGGCTATTCTGCTGACACATGACTGGTTATAAGACATAACAATCCACTCATCTTTGCTAGAAATGGAGCCAAAAACATTCCGATGTGTGAGTAGTGGTTCATTAGCTGTGGCAACAACACTCCGAATGTGGGCCATACATTGTATTCAGCTGCATATTAAATGAACCAGGTCCTTTCACATCACATTACACATCCGAAAAAAAAAGGGAATCTAAGTAAACACTGAGACAGAGCTTATGATGAAGATTTCTTTTCCACACAAGCGTTCAGCTCACACGCTCCAAAGCTAATGACCCCCAGGATCCTACTGAGGCTTCAATGTGTGCGAGTCCATTTAAAGTGACTCTATATTTCTACTCCTCTTTCTTCTCCTGGAGAGCGTAAGCACATGCACACACACACACACACACACACACACAAACCACTTCTCTATTTTATTATCCTCATCCCTCCATTAAAAGCAACCTCTCTTTCACTGCTGCAGCCCGCAGCACGGATGCCATTCTTCACCGCCTCATAAATGTAGAGAGGGGCTTTTTGTGAAAATAGAGGCAGAAGCTCTGCAGGGGTGCCCTCCCTTCTTCTTCCTCAGCCGGGGCCAGAGAGAGAGAGAGAGAGAAAGAGAAAGAGGAGAGAGAGAGAGGCCAAAGCGCTGAAAGGCCTCCAGCCCAGCCTTAGAGGAGCCCAATTCAGTGGCTCCAGACAAAGGCAGCTCTCGCCTGTTTTCCTTCCCTTTTTAAAAAGAGCCCCGAACACAGACCCCATGCTGTGTCCCCCAGCAGGCCTGCTGAATTGAAGCTTATTTGCATGGGAGGACAAAAACAGCTCAGTGGAAGAGCGAGTGAGAGGATGGGGAAGGCTGCCTGTGGTTGGAAATGCAAGGCCTGGGCATTTTGAGAACTTCCTCACGGAGAGCAGAGTTCACAGGCGAACACATTCCGATGATGTCTGTTTCTTGCAGCAGATGCTTGGGGCGTCTGAGGCTCTAAGCAGCTTTCTGACAGCAACAGTTCTGCATTTTCATTAAGAGCTGTAGCCATGGGAAAAATAAAGAGGGGAGGGGAAGGGGTGGCTTCAGAGTAAGACAAGCAGACCCAGTTTGTAATGAGCTGGAGAAGCAGGTCAGCAGAGCTGGCATCAGCAACTGCTCTGGCACTTGAGGGGCCAACATCTCCATCACTGAAGCACCATCCTGCCTATGAGAGCACCAAACCCCCCCCTCCCACACACACACACACACACTTCCAGTGGCACAGCTGCGGTAAAGGTCTTATGTCAAGGCCCTAATCAAACAATCAACCTACTGTCAGTAACACACTTGACTTTCATTTCAACGTCGTTATTGTTCTTGAAGTAGCCTCTATAAATGAGCACATTTCAGGTTTATCTTGTTTCCTTATATTGCAATTTTCTGGCATCCAGTTTAGAGCCTTTTAAAGATATTTAATATGCATTAGGCTTTCATTTCTAAACAAAACAACATTTATAAAACAGAGAAAGGGATATAAACTGCACCGTTAAGTCAATGCCATCGACAGAAAAATTCAACAAGAAACAGACGAGAGAGGTTTTAACTCAAAGAAACCAAACTATGACTACTGTTCAGACAAGAGAAGACATAAAACCTTCAAAACAATGGTCTTATCGTTAAAAAAATACAAATAATACAGAACTGCTATACCTGCCTTGTTGCTGAGTGGGGCGCCTTCTCCAGATGATTCTGTCTGTCCTGCGTTTCAGGCGACAGCTCCCTTTACGCTTTAACCCACCCGTTTTCGGATAAGCCCCGCCACCGCGTGCCGTGATTGGTTGATACCTCAACCCTTCAAGCGGCGATCCGAGTGTGAGTTTAAACCACCAGCCAATCCCAGCGCAGCAGGGCGGGGGCTATAGAAAACGGGTGGGAAACAAAAATAATGCCTCGGGTCTTCGCCTATTCTTTGTTTTTCTGCAAACTAGTTTGAGCTGGTCGCCTCGGACAGTGTTCATAGGCACCCTACAGTGACACCAGTAATCCCAGTGACCTGAAGTTTACGTCCATGAAATCTTCACATACTGCATTGATATAAAATCAGGCTGGATCTTTCTATAGTGGCTATAACTGATGTAGCCTATATATCACCCAAAACAAGCTGAGGGTCTTCAATACCAACACACGGAAGTATGAGTCTTCTACACCAGTCATTAAACAAAACACCTTTTTGCTTTATATTTTTACAGGCAAAGAATGTCCGAATATTATTATATTATGTAAGAATGATTAATTAGATTTTGCAAGTATATAAGAGTGTTTATCTTTATGTAATTATATATACTTATGTAGAATTAAACCAAGAATACACAGCTTTCTGAACAAAGGTTCTCCATTGAAAGAAAAAAGAAAGAAATGGCCCAAGGAAACTGACTCATATTATATAATTTCTCACAGAATGGCTTGGTGTAAAACTAGTATAGAATAATCAAAGCAAAGAAATTAAAACTGAAGAATTTTATTTTTTACAAGTAGACAATTACAAACCAGTTCAAACAACAAATATACAGCGAATAATCCTGATTTTCTAGTAAAGTCTTATATATAAATAAAATATTACCTATGCCTATTTGTCAACAAAGTGATACAAGTGTTTGAAGAGGATATTGGAATGGTAGTTATTCACATATCTGTGTATATATGTACACACACACACACACGCAATCTGTCTGTCTACACTTGAATTGCACAGCAACTCGAAACAACTCAAAGCATTGATAATGCACACTTTATCATGGTAACACAGTAAAAAAAAAAAACAATACAATCATGTGGCAGCGATGGCATAATTTAGAAAAAAATAATTAGAATGCAGAATATTTGTAAAATAATCTTACTTAATAGGATATTTTCTAACAGTAAACGTGTAAACATGAGAGACTGACTAAACTATGACAGATTTTACTCAGTATATTCACATATAAACCTCCATACAAAAAACAAAAATCAACCCAATAGTTTAAGATATTTAAAACATTTTTTTGTCAGACTCAAGACTGTGTCCAACCCATTACAACAGATCACAAATCTGGGTGAGTGATCAACAAAACACCTACCACATATTTTAAAGATCTTATGTTTGGAATGTGGTCATCATAGCTATTTGGACAAGGGACAGAACAAGATAAAGAACTACCTAATATTTTGGCCCCAGAACATTTTCAAGCTTGTATTATAAGGAAATATGCAGTATTTTATATACCACACATTGTATGTATATATGTATACACACACACACACACACACACAAACACACACACACACACACACACACACACACACACACAAACACACACACACACA
>JBBPCW010000127.1:13200002-13213482 GCA_037974425.1 Phenacogrammus interruptus
AAGACTACATATGTTCCAGCTGGAATACAGGGAACCAGCACAGCCAGAGCAGCCTCACTACATTGTTGTTTGGGATAACGTCTGCTTCCATCGCGTTCACCAATAACCAAAGGTTTTCTAACATCTTTCTGCATACTCTCCCTTTCTAAACCCGATAGAGGAGTTTTTTCGGCATGGCGGTGGAAAGTGTACGACAGAGTACCTTATGTCCATGTTTACCTCCTCCAGGCCATGGAAAAAGCCTGCCTAGACATATCAGTAGATGCATGCCATGGGTGGATCAGGCATGCAAGAGGATATAACCTACATTTAACACTACATTTTGTGCCACTGTATATATATTGGTTGCATCTTTTGTGTTCATGTGATCATGTGAAAAGGTTTTTGAGGGGAAGAACCACAAGCAACATAACTTAACTGGAAACATTGTTTTTAATTTATTGCACCAATGTGTATGACTATGTTGTAGTGTGTGTGTTTTTGAGGCCTTGTGTGTGATGTCTGTGGGCAAAGTTTATTTTTTCCGCAAGAATGAATGGTTTTTAAAAATGAAGTATAGAGCTTCATTTTTACCTGAAAATACAATGTTTGGGAAATTGGGTGAGAAGTTACGGATTTGTGTTTGCTGTTTTGAGAATACAAGGCATAGTTTCAGGAAATGTGTTTAAGCAATCGAGAAAAACTGTAAAGCAATAGTTCAGTTAAAAATCAAATATATCTAATTTATTCTAAAACATGCACAGACAGTCAAGGTATGTTTGGTGTCTTAAGTTTGTTTCTTACGTCTTGCATTGGAGTTATGAGGCTAATTTAGTTATGTAGAGGAATATTGAAAGCAGAATCCTCAGTAATTAGCACGATGCAAACTACATCAAGTAGTGGAAATTATTCCTATGAGAAATATCATTAGAAAATGCATGGTGTGGAAGACAGAGTGACAGAGTGCATTCTGCAGATTCCAAGTATTAATTTGTAAATGAAGTAATTCGCATGATGTGCTTGAGGTAAAATGCGACAGCCTCGAGCACCTGGAGGCCCAGTGACCACTACATTTTGTTAATTTCCAAACATACTCATTAAACTTGACACTTAACAGATGAGTTGAGGTGTGTCCCTATCCTAGTGAAACATATTGTCACATATATGTTCACAGTTCGGAACCAGACATATGAGGCATTTAATGCAACAAACAGGTTTATTATATGAAGTCATTGCAGAGCAGATTGTTTTACAATAGGTCTGAGATACTGTTTTGGTTTTAAACTGAAATGGAACACTGCTCTTATGAAGCATCACAATGGCTGCTATTGGAAACTCCTGGTAGAAAACTGATTGGCTGCTAAACATGAGCGAGAGAGTGGATTACAAACCAGTTCCACAAAGTCTTCTATACATAAAAATAGTACACAAAGGATTTTTTTCAGATTTATTTCTAACCATCATCAGCGCATTAAAAAAACATCAGAAGACACTTGTAGATTAACTGGTGGTTTCGGAGAGTTTGCTGTGTGTGCAATGTGCACCCCTGGTTTCTTTCACTTATAAAGAAATTTGTAAGCTTGTACTGCACCATTTCACATCAAAACATGGGATGGTCTAAATGACAAAAATTGCAGAAATGAAGAAATGCTGGATATTTGTTGAATTGTAATATTGAAACTTCAAATATTTAACCTAAAATACTACTAAAGCTAATGCATGCAAGCACTATATGTGAATCTTTGAATAGGGCAATTGTATTGTTGGAGGTGTGTCCCATTTCTGGTGGGCTCTCCACATCTGGATTCTATTTCTGGCTGCTCTCCTCTGAATGGATGCCCTACAGGCACTACTAGGTTCCTGTAGAGGCAGATACCATCAGATAGCCATTTTAGTTTATTATACGTACTGCTGGTTCACAGCTGCTGTAAATTAAATATACATTAATGAAGTTGTCACAGATTACTTTCACTGTTGAGGATAGTTAACTAACCTTTTGATATGGCCTCCCATCAGGGCTTCAAAATGACCTCTTATGCCTGAAGTCCCTCAATTCTGGCAGATGACAGACTCTTCATCACCAGAATGAATTGCCTCAGGAACAGTTTCTTCCTCTTAGTCATCTGAGAATTAAACTCCTAAATTCCTTCCAGTGCTCTGCTGCTTGTGGCTCAGAACACTGTTGTATTCAAACAGCAGCAACATTTGAACAAGCATCAGAATCAGAATCAGAAGCATGTACTTCACAATACCTTTATTTTGTGACGTTATAACAATTATGCTACATTTCTTATGTTATTACCTAATCATACGTAATGTTTAAATTGACACTGTGTTTTGGATTTAAATCCTCCAGCAGTACTAAATCCTGAATTTTGAGAAGGTCTACAGCTCTTCAGTGTTATTCTGACAGGAATGACCATGACAGCTTTTGCACTTTAGCACCATAAGAATCGTGCCTGACTGTCTTTACTAAAGCTCCCAAAATAACAAGAGTCACAGCACTGGAGAAACAAGACAAGCTGCAATACACTGATGGTTAACTAGCTTCTGTCTGCTGGGAAGCTGGGTTCATTCGCCCAATAGGCAGATTTAAAAAATAACCACTTGAGAATGTCTAAAGCATGTCAACCCAACAGTTTTTTGTGAGTGTCCTTTTTCCATTGTCTGTGTGCGTGTGTGTGTGTGTGTGTGTGTGTGTGTGTAGAGCCGCTGACTTGACACGACATTCAGAAAACCAGGCTCTCACTGATTACACCCAAGCTTGAAAAAGCAGACCATGTGTATACTGCTAGTAAATTGACGAACACCAGATCCAGAGACCAAAGAACAGTGCTCGAGCCAGAGCCCATTATGTTTAATACAACCCCTTTAATGTCTGCATCATAGCGTGCTTTGAGCCCCAGCTCGGCCTACACAAAGCCTGCTCTGAGCTGATGAATTTAAAGTTACTTTGGGGATACTGCTGTTTGATGTGATGGGCCAGGTGTGGCTGAAGATCCTTTGTTCTAATAAACGCACTCTGCCTTCAAACCATCCAAGCTCCAACCATCACTCCAATAAATAAACGAAAAACACATTGCTACATCCATCTACAGCCTGGTTATGACACCAGTATGAAAGCAGACTGAATCAATAGCCAGTGTTCATCAATTCAACTCATTTTTAATGAGTGGCTCTTAATTTCAGTGGATACCGGAGGCTCCCGATTTCACTAATACTAAAAAAGGCCTACAACCATAACGGAGATCATAAAGAAAGCATTACTACTACAACAATCAATGTTGCAATAAATTCCTTTTTCTCTCACTAAGTACATTAAACCCCCACAAATTCGTGCTTCAGTCATGTTGTGGCAATCCGTCTCTGAATCGCACACTGAAGCACAAAGTCCGTTAAGAATCTCCTTTATTAATAAAATATTTATTATACAGTTACAGAGAACAGTGGATAGAAGAAAGATGGTCTGAGCTAAGTCCTCGAGAGAGAGAGAGAGAGAGAGGGGCCCCACAGCCTCCTGCTCCTAGGCCGTGAATAGTATCTACCTTGTTGTTACATACTAGTGACTTCCTCATGTAGACATGAGGTTAGAGGCCTAATGCCATTACACAAATATTCAATTGCCATATAACATATTAGAGTGCACAATATATAGAAGTTCAACATTAGTTTAATAATGAGTGAAAACATGAGATCAGTACGGAGGTTAACATAAGCATAAAATAAAATCTCTAATACAGTTGTTTGCAGATTTTTTCTTTGAACCAGACTAAAAATTGTCCACCGAACACCCCACAAATTCAGGTAAACCACAAACATCCTCCAAATTTCTTTTCCTTATTTTGTTGCAATTTATCATTTTTAATGCATTTTAGTGCAAAATAATTTAGAAAAATATAATGTACCAATTTTGTAACAAATATTAACATAAATTCAGCTACATTTCCATATAAATATAACTGCATAAATACATTGGTACTGTCGAGAGAACACAAAGGAAGCACGTCCTGGGATGGTGAAATACCGCTATACTCAGAGGCGGGAGGTTTGAAAGTAGCCAATCCGAGAATGATATTTATTTCTCCTTGCTGCTGATTGGCTGCTGCCCTGTGATGCATCTCAGGTGTTTCTCTGAGTGTTCTTGTGTTTTTCTTTTTATTCTTCTTAAAGCTCTGTATTATTCCTGTATATTGAAATACAGGCATTTTAGCTTTTTTTTTTTTTTACCAAATCACATATTTGTGGTTTTTCTCAATTTGCCAGTTGCCTTGGCAACGTAACACAATTTGCTAATTTTGGGGGTTTACTGTATATAGAAAAAAGAGGGTGGGTTGGGGTGGATAAGGCGGTCTAACCCTATTTGTATATGCTGGGAGCGTTTCTGGACACAATCACCTTTGTGCTGTTCTAATACAGGCTGCTACAATAAAGCAAACACAGACAGAAAGTGCGTAATGAGAGCAGTAATGCAATTTGAAGCTTTTGATATGGCACGGATGGTGGTGGCTTGTTAAAGCTAAAATGAGAACCATGAGCATTAAAAGCTCTTTGATGACCTCCCACTCAAAGACAGTCACAGTAAAGCAGCTCAGAACAGCAACTGAGGCCAAAAGATTCCTGATCATTTTTCTCATCTTTGAGCATCAAGGTCAGCCTTAGGTTGTTGGGTTCCTTCTTTGGCTTGTGCTCCGTAGAGAAACATCTGTTAGTAAGATGTAATACTAACAATCAATAGTATTGAAGTAGTTTAATAAGTTATAAAGTAGTTCAAATTCTGAAGCAGGGATACATTTGCAAAAAGCGAGTCATGAATACAGCAGTTCAACTGGGCAGTGAAAGGTCCCCGAAATGTGGATCAGTGTTAGTCTAAAACATTTGTTAAACTAATATGTTAACACAGCTCATAATCATGTAACATTCTCTCCTATCTAGTTTTTCTGAAACTAAACAACAAATTAAACAAAAAAACCTGAAGTGACCTATTTGACTTTTGACTTATGTTGAAATTGGCCAATTTTTGGGATTATTTTTGTTAGCTTTTTAACCCAAAGCTCAGACTGTGTAGACTAAATATAACACCAACAAATCTTCAGTATTTTCCATTAAAAAACACAGTTGGGTCGTTAGTGGGCCAAAGTGGAACTTTAATTTCTTAAAGGCACAATCAATCAGGTGTCTAATCTAAATATGAATGAAAAATAATAAACAAAAAAAAATCTAGATATTTGGATATTATGATGCAACAGCATTAAAATCAGTGCAAATGCGCACTTGGTTCTTGTAGTTTCCATAGTAATAGCAAAACATTTGCCATTTCTGATCTTGGACAATTTTGATTATGCATCTTTAATATTGAGCAATGACTGTAGCTATGAGGCACTTGCATGATGTTTTGAAAGGAAAAAAAACACCATCAACATTGCATGTGGACTGGAAAATGAACTCTAAAGTAGCACTGAAGTAACCAATTAGACCATGTAGCCTTACATAAATACAATATCTCTTCAAACAGTTATCTAACTCTGAACATGTATCTTTTGAGGAGCATGATCACAAATAAATGAACAGACATTTCAACAAATCCCTTCTCAAAAAGGTTAAATACAAAAGGCATGAATACCAGAATAAGAGAAAAACTGCAAGCATATTCAAGTTAGACTGGACATTACTGCTTCTTGTGCATTGAATTTCATACTTTTTTACTTTACTAAGGTCAAAACTTCCCATCATTACTGATCTTTTTGATAATGGATCCTGTCACAAAGTGTAGACACTAAACGCCCCTAGCTGAATTCATATTCTTTATTCATCCTATATGTGCCTATGATTTTGTCCATGTTTTTTATAATACTTCTGACTGTTACACACAAAAAGTGTGCAAAGTGTCCCATTTACTAAACTTTGAGGCCCTGATATTTTTTAAATCACCTAGTCCTAGTAAATTTGGTTTCCTGCCATTTATCAAGAATGTCTGGAGCTTCAATTGCCATGATCTTGGTATATTCAACAACCGAACCTGAAATGGGCTTGCAATCTTGAGGATAGGTATTAAATCTATAATGAGAAACATTTAAACAAAGTTTAAAAACCTAAAGTTCTAGAAATATACTGTAAACCTTTATATCATAGTTCTTTAAAATGCTCTTCAAACTCAAATCTTCTATTTAAACATGGTTCTTTGGGGAGCCAAAAATGGTATTACTCAAAAGTACCCTTTATGACATCTTTTTAGAACAAAATCTTTATAAATGTTTTTGTATAGAGTGCAAAATAGAAATGTTCACAAAGCAGCTTCACAGAAGTCCTTGTCCAGCCCCCCAGTGAGTAAGGCTGGAGTGACACTGGCAAGCAAAACCTCCCTCAGAGCAGGAGGAAGAAACCGCGAGAGGAAATAAGACTAGGGAGGGTCCCATCCTCCTTGCGTCAAGGTCGGACAGCAAAACAATAAGAGTAAATCTATTTTAAATTTACACAGGTTAGCATACATGCAAACAAGAATCACTTGGAAACGCTGAAAATGGACTCAGTTACTCTTACTTTTTGGAACGTGTAAAGCAGACAATGCATTTTGTTTCTAATCTCTGTCCCTCTCCCAGTCACACTGCTTTACAACCTCTTACCTAATTCCAGTTACAAATCTAAGTTCGAGTTTTAATTTGGTACAGGTGTAACCTTATAGCTATTAAATGAGAACTAAATTGTTTAGAGATTGGTGTCATTGCTTCCCAAAATTTATTCTTAAAGAACATGTTTAGTGACACTGTTCATGCAAGTAATTTACAATACAGATGCAGTTTTAAAGTGTGGCTGAGGCAAAACCAGAAGGTAAATATGAAGATGTTTTTCCCCCCCCAAATATTGTTTAAAACGCCAATGCATGTGGAAGAGCAGGTGCATTATTCCAGTGGTCTGGTTAAGACAATATGAAGTACTGTGTCTCCCTCTACTGACCAAAATAAACAGTGCGTCTCAGACAAACAGCTGCATCTGTTCTTGTAACCTTTATACTCAATGACTGCATCACCCACTGTCTTTGTAACAAACTGTACACTTCTTATGTTGTTCCTTTATAATTGCAGCATTTTTACTGTTCTTGTGGAGGTTGCTGGAGACAGTGACTCACTACTGCATGAATCAAAGCATTCTGGTGGCAGTGTTCTATGACTCTAGGGAATGTATTTTGATTGAAATGACATGCAGGAATTTTTAATAGTGAGGTTTTATTAATACTTTGAATAAACTAAAATCACATCTGAAAACATATAGGCGGGTGCCACAAACTAACAGTTAAAGAGTTAGTTTTATGTTTCCACATCTTTCAACCATTGTAATGTGCTACTTTCATTATCAGAAAGATATTCACTGGTCTGAGTATACGCTGCCTAGAATCAACGCCTTCAGTATGAAACCAATTTTGTTGCAGGTTCATAAAACTTATTTCATGATATGCGTAGTCTACGCACAGGTAATAACTATTTTGTAGAAATAGGGAAGGAAGTGAAGAGTTTTCAGGAAGTTCAAAATGATGTGCAGAGCTGTAGATGATTCTGTAAAGACTGAAGCTTTTGAAGACGAGGACAATTAATTTATTTATAATAAAATGAACACACTAAATGCCTCAGAAGTGATCATATCTGTTACTTCTGGTGTGCCCCAGGGATCTGTCCTGGGGCCCCTACTCTTCTCTATTTATCTCCTTCCTCTTGGCAATATTTTTCATAAAATTAACATCAGATTCCACTGTTTACCTGACACCCAGCTTTACCTTACTATTAAACCCACTTCCAAACTCCCACCTACCCCCCTTACTGACTGGCAGAAATCAAAACTTGTTTTTTATTAAATTTCCTTAAATTAAACAGTGATAAATCAGAAGTTCTACTTATTGGTACCAAATCAACATTATCTAAAACTGTCAGTGTCTCTATTGATAATTGCTCTGTTTCCACCTCTCCACAGGTTAAGAATCTGGGTGTCATCCTCGACAGTGCTCTTTCTTTTCAATCTCATATCAACAATAGTAACTTCGTAATATCAACCATCTCTCTTACCCCCTACACTGCTGCCATCCTCGTCCACAGTCTTGTCACTTCTCATTTGGATTACTGTAATTCTCTGCATTTCGGTCTTCCTCACAAAACTCTCCACAAACGTCAACTGGTCCAGAATTCAGCTGCCAGCATTGTTACCAGAACTCCTTCTATCCATCATATAACTCTAGTGGTGCAGCAGCTCCACTGGCTCCCGGTAAAAATTTGGGTTGAATTTAAAATGATTCTTTTAACCTTCAAGACCATTCACGGCCTCGCCCCTCCATATCTATCTGACCTCAGTCATATTGACACTCCCTCTCGTGCCTTCAGATCATCATCCTCCATCCACTTAACTCTGCCCATCTTACCACTATGGAACTCACTACCACCTGACCTCAGAAACATCAATTCACTATTATACTTTAAATCCACGCTCAAAAGCCATCTGTTCAAGCTGCTTTCTTTCTCTGATTCATCAGCAATGTCTAAATGGTGTACATTTAATATGCTTTTTTTCTTGTCTGTAATTATTGCTGTATTGTTGTATTATTATTATTATTATTATTATTATTATTATTATTAAAGCCGAAAACTTAATGGATATAGAACACCTCCACCAGGGAACAAGAAATATTTATAGTATTCTATTTTAGCATGTATTTATTTATTTATTTATTATCATCTTGGTTTTCTCAACATTAAATGACATCTTAAAATTCATTAGTGTTTATCTTATAGCAGTTAAAGGCAGCTGCTCTCATCGACTCAGACTGATTTTAGACTCTTGATTAGTGAGGAACAGGGTGAGTGGAGATATTTAGGGGTAAATATCTTAGTGAAAGGCACAAATGCACCTCTGGAGGTATTGTCTGACCATGTTGAGTCGCTCTAAAACCTTTATGTTTTAACACATCAAATGTTGATTTTGCCTGTTCTATTTGAAACTGCTTATTTTTAACTGACATTTGTGTAACTGATATTTTATGTATTTGCAAGACATGACCCCCCGCCCCCCTCTATTGAAAATCCTCTCAGCTCCTCTGTGATAAGTAAGTTATATCTGATCAAGAGTCCCATGCCATTCCATCAGTTAATGTACAGATGTAGTATTTCTTTAACCAATCATACCGTTATACTGATCATAATTTCATATGGATACACTGATAGTTTCTGTTGGCTATACTGATCATGGTTTCATGAAGGTGGGCTGAACAGTGTCATTTGTTTAAAACTGTTAGAAAGGAGAGACTTTATCCTGTGATTTATAACTAGCCATGACTTACAAGCAGCTGGTGGGTTGGCTACACCGATTTTCTTATGGAAACACTGATCATAATTTCATACGGCGACACTGATCATAGTTTTTACATTGCCACACTGATCACACAGTGGGGGAAATAATTATTGGAGCCCCTGCAGAATTTGTAAGTTTGCTCAAAATGAGCAGTCTTTACTTTGAGACAAAATATCAACCAAAAGGCAAGAAAAAACAGGTTACAAAAAAGATCCTCTGATCCTCTACAACCCAGCCAGACTTCTGATCTTAACTAGTCATGTGTATAGAGCACACCTGTCCACAGTATCAGTTTCTTCCTTTCCATCCTCTCCACCACCATGGGCAAAGACCAAAGAGCTGTCAAAGTACGTCAGGGACCAGCACGAGGCTGGAATGGGTTACAAGACGTCAACAAGAAGCTTAGTGAGAAAGTTACAACTGTTGGTGCAATTATTTGGAAATGGAAGAAATATAAAATGACCAATAGTTGGCCTCAGTCTGGAGTGCCATGCAGTATCTTGAGGTGAGGACGATGATGAGAAAGGTAAGAGA
Organism: Phenacogrammus interruptus; assembly: GCA_037974425.1. Classification (NCBI taxonomy): domain Eukaryota; kingdom Metazoa; phylum Chordata; class Actinopteri; order Characiformes; family Alestidae; genus Phenacogrammus; species Phenacogrammus interruptus. The sequence goes on from JBBPCW010000127.1 coordinate 13,209,843, forward strand.
TCAGCCCAGAAGGGGCTTGTTAATGATCTGAAGGTAGTTGGGACCACAGTCACTAAGAACACCATTTTTAACACACTACGTCATAATGGACTGAAATCTTATGATGCCCGCAATGTCTCCCTGCATGTACAGCCAATCTTAAGTTTGCCAGAGAACAGAGAAGGCTTGTGAGAAAGTGCCGTGGTCAGATGAGACCAAAGTCGAACTCTTTGGCATCAACTCAAGCCACCATTTTAGGAGGAAGACAAATGCTGAGTATGACTCGAAGAACACCATCCCCACAGTCAGGCATGGATGTGGAAACATTATGCTTAGGGATGTTTTTCTAAGGGTACAGGATGACTTCACCGCATTGAGGGGTCAATTGATGGGGCCATGTACCGTAAAATCTTGGACGAGAACCTCCTTCCATCAGCCTGAACACTGAAGGTGGGTTGTGGGTCTTCCAGCACAACAATGATCCAAAACTTTCTGCCTAGGTAGCAAAGAAGTGGCTGAGGAAGCAGCACATTAAGGTCCTGGACTGGCCTTGCCATTTTCCAAATATCAATCCTATAGAAAATCTGTGGAAGAGCTGAAGCTTTGAGTTGCCAAGCAGCCAAGAAACCTAAAGGATTTAGAGAGTTTCTGTAAAGATGAATGGGCCAAAATCCTTCCGGAGATGCCAACAAGGGTTTCTTCACCCAGCACTAATTCATGTTTTGCTTGGCTATCACTCAGTGAAATGCAAATCAATTTCAAGTAACATTTTTTCTTGATTTCTGTTTGATGTCTCTCTCCATAAAAATGAAACTACCTTATAAATCAGAGACTGCATTTTTTGCAAGTCAGCAAACTTACAAATTCAGCAGGGGATTAAATAATTATCTCCTCAACTGTAGTTTCTTATGGAAACACTGATCATACTTTCATCTGGCAATATTGAGCAGTTTTTACATGGCTATATTGATCGTAGTTTTACACGGAAACACTGATTATAGTTTCATTTGGCCACACGGACCATAATTTCATGATGGAGAGCTGAACAAAGTGTGATTTGTTTAAAACGGTGTTGAGACACTTTCACCAATACTTCTTAATTACACGTGTTTAACAGCTGTGTAAGAATCAAGTAGTTAACGGGACACTGTGCTTAATGATGCATATTGCACATCACCGTATTAACGTGTGTCGAGTGTGTGTGTGAAGTTAAAACACCCTGTCAAAAAAGCCATTTTTACGGTCAGACTCAAACATGTCATGGCGGCCCAGCAAAAACTGTTGGCTTTGAGACATTTTCATTGGTTAACGGAGCAGCCTCCTCTTTCATAACACAGAGCCGTCCGCCTGCGTTCATATTCTGCAGTAGTGATGTTTTTCTCTTCGTTGTGAACGGTGCACGTGTAATGAGGGGCGTCTGGACGAGGACCCTCATGAAATGTGTCATATTACTACAAACTCCGGTCCGTGCTGAGTCGAAATGGTGTCTAGGGGGAAAAGGCCCTCGCTGGAGCTGAAATGGTGGTCTGGGATAATAAGACGCCCCTCTGTCTTCCTCTCTCCTACTCGCGCCGCGCAGGGGGCTGAGTTGGGCTGAGTTGGGTCGCCACTTCTCTCGCCAGATGAGTTTCGCCGAGTTTACATCCGGGTTTTTCCCTAGGCAATGGGAGGCGTAGCACCACTGTTCCCTAGGCAAAGTGAAATAAATTCGCCGCACCGTCACAAAAAGTAGTTCTGTTTGAAAACACGTTTTCCTTCTACTTTGCGGTCCGCTTCGGAGCCGGTGGTCTCACTTTTATATTGCCTCAGGGGGTTCGGAAACCGTCGGTGGCCTCAGAGAGGAAAATTACTCTTTTGTCGGCTTAGTTTTCGCAACCCCTTCGTCTCCCTCTTCCTGCGCGCATTGATAATTTGAGTGCTGCGGCTGTGGTGAATGAGATTGAAGAAGAGTTCTTGTTTTGTATCTCAGTTTCTCTCTTTTTTTAACGTACAAATTCAATTTAAACAAACACAAAATCACACCGGACGGCCCGGGCCGGCTCGACCTAGCGTATTATGACAGTTAGGTGAGGCACCGTGTCGGGGATTCTTTGCTGAGATATTAGGGGTGTTTTGTAAATATTTATTTAAATAATTTGTGAGGAGAGAAGGACTACTGCTCAAGTGAGAGTAGTGCAGGGTAAGTGCACCTTGGGATCTTTTTTTCTTTATTATTATTATTATCTTTATTATTACAACTTTTGTTGTCGTCGAGATGTTTTTTTTTGCCACTTTGGTCCTTTTTGGGTTCTATTCACTCAGGATGTGCTTGTGTTGTGCTTGTGGAGTAAGTCTGGATGCCTGCGTTTTCCCTGGTTCTGGGAGTTGAGTGGTGCTCCTGAGTGCAGAGCTCATTGGAGGACGAGCTGCAGAAAAAGGGGCCGATTTTAACTTGCAGCCCACCAGCTCCGGGTTTACAATACCACGACTGGATGCGAGCAAAGACAAAAAAGAAGGGGAAAAACGAAATGTTGGTTTATGCGAGCAGAATTCGGTCTCCGTGTGTTTAAAACCGAGCCGAGCACACAGTTAGCCTGCCCGAACAGTTATCTGTGGCTCAGTGGGCTAGTGTTAGCCTGTTAGCCGTTAGCCTGTGAGTGTGGAAAACGTTAGCTCTGCTAGATTTAACCGAAGTCTTGCCGTGTGTTTGGGGGGGGCGGGGGGTGGGTGCTTGCTCGTAAAAAAAAATACAAAAAAGCGTAGTTATACGTTAGGAGCTGTCGCTTCGTAGTTTGTACATTTGTTGCTGAAAGTTGAGGCGGTTTATGGGACGGAGCGGGTCTGTTTAAGAGCCTTTGTTTTATTTCTGGGACGGTTTTACTGTCTCTCTGCCGACACTTTCGGCTAACGCTTCCAGCTAGCCTGCACCAAGTCTAGAACTCAGCAGCAGAGTGTTCTGGAGAAGCAACCAGGACAGTCTGAGAGGGCTAAAGTCGGAAGAAAGATAGACCCAAACTTTACATGTGGGTCGTTTTGTTTTTCCACCTCCTTACTTTTACTCCAGAAGTGGTGTAGTGTGTCTGAGTATGTAAAGGAGAGTGTACATCTGTCGGGCCCGTGTTATAATAAACTACACTTTTTCTCACTCCGTGGTGTTTTGAGTCCCGCATCCACAGTTTGACTTGCTGTTAGGCCTAATAAACTGGAGTAAACTTTACCCCCAGTATCTGCACCTTGCAGGCCAGGTACACTCACCCATCGAGCCGAGTGAAGTTTCGGTTTTCTCTCTCCAGGTAGCTGAGTTCCTCTCACGCAACGGCTCGCCATGACTTTGGTTTCATTTTATTTCTGCAGCTATATCAGAGTGGCAGTCAGACTGGCATCGCCTTTGTGAGAGAGGGTCTGCAGGTGTCCGAGTTTAATCTGTGCGAGAGAAAGTTCAGGTGCGCGATTGTAAGAAACGCCTCTGATTGTAATTGGAACCACTTGCTCTCAACACGTCCACTGCTTTTAAATGTGCCATGTTTCTCTGCTGGATGTGGACATTTTTTGATGTTGCTTGTCTTTAATAAACAGATAAACAGGCTGTTGTGCTTCACTCGATCACAAGTGGCTTGGTTAAAAACTCTATATAAACACGCACATATACTGCATACACATATGAGATATATGCACACTTTAT
>JBBPCW010000127.1:13215881-13228478 GCA_037974425.1 Phenacogrammus interruptus
GTGTGTGTGTGTGTGTGTGTGTGTGTGTGTGTGTGTGTGTGTGTGTGTGTGTGTGTGTGTGTGTGTGTGTTTCCTCTTGCACAGGGAGTTGGAGAGTGAGTGGACACCAGTCTCATTGCCAGCTGGTGAGTCCTGTAATAGCTTCAGTTATAATTGTTCTCTTGGCTCAGTGCCTCACACACCAAAATCAATGGGAGTGAATGTCTGTAAGGCTGCCTCAGACTCACTTTCACACAAGTCATTGCTGTGGAGTAATTGTGATGCTCCGTGCAGAGCCAAATGGATATTGCTGTTAAAAGTCAATCCTTATCCTTTTCTGTTTAGTTTTTTTTTTGTCCCATATTCTTTCACCCTTCAGTTTTTCAGACATCCCCTCCAAAAGGTTTAAAAATTTTTGTAGCATCCAGATGGTTAAGGATGATCATCCTTACTTCGTAAGAACATTTTTCACCTAAAACAAGAGCAGATCCTTGGAACAAAACAAAGCACCGTAAACGACTAATGTTTACAGATGCCTGAGAAAATTGCTTATTGGTCACATTTAGCTTGCTGCTTTAAGCTGCAAATCAGTCTCCACTATGTCCTTCACAGTACAGCGTTATAGCAGCACAAATGGTGATTTACTAACTTTTGTTAGTTTTGTTACCCAGGGACCTGTTTGATTAAATAAACACTGAACAAATAATAGTAGGCTATTTTTAAAGCCTATTTTTAAAATTTCTTCAACAGGCTGAAAGATTTCTGGGACTAAATTGCTGGCGAACTGGATCAATGATGGAATTGCAAACATTACAGGAGGCCCTGAAAGTGGAAATACAAGTCCATCAGGTTCAGTCTGAAATGTTTTAAACATGTTCAATTTTGACATTTTTAAAGCTTTTACTTAGCAGGTCTATGAAAAAGTATTTCCAATGTATATTTGTACTATTTCTGCTTAATGCAAGTTGCTTAATGCAGTGTTTGTATATAGATATAGATATATGTACATATATATAATGTAGTGCTGGGCCGTTAACGACGTTAACGCGCGAGGATCTTATTGCTGTTAAAAAAAAATTACCATACATCCTCACCTGACAGGCTATGATGAATGTCACCTTGATATTTCAGAGAAATGTCCGGATCACGAAGCTTTGGTCTCTTACCCACACTTAGTTTCAGCACTAATATAATTCCAAACTTAGTGTAAAAAATGTTGTGACATCATTTTATAATATCACAAGGGAAACATATAATTGGATATTTATATATAAAAAAAAAAATTAGCGTTTTAAAAAATTGTGTTTTGCATAATGTCCTCATGCATAGACTGTGGCTTAAGTAAGGGGAAAAAAAACACTCTCTTCCTCTGGCTGGAGTATAATTAAGAGCTGCATGTTCTAGCAGGTAGAGAATGAGCATAACTGCTGAGCAGAAGGGAGCGGAGGTCAGGAGGATCATGGCAGCACTATTGTCAGAGCTGCCACACTGTAGCTGTATGTTAGGCTGTTTACAGTCTCTCTTCTTCCCTGCTCGGAGTACACTCCACCAGCTCCTGCTTAATGAGAGATGGTGAAAATTGCATTTTTCTCAACCATTTCTGTTTCAGTTGCACAACAGTAACCAACAGCTGTATCATGACAATCAGATGTTTGGGTTTTTTACTCAGCTGACTATGCAGAACCTTAGTGAGGTGATCAAGAGGGTATTTGTGTAACGAGTGTAGGGATCGTTATACCCCACCCATTCCCTTCCTCTTCTGCCACTTATGTCCTGCCAGTCTTTTCAATAATTTTAATAGATTTACTCACTGCTGCCTGCTAGTGGACAAAACAAAGTTATTTAAAAACCCCTGCAGCAGTGTTACATTTGATGAGCACATCTGAAAGCACATTTGACACCTTTTTGTGGCATCCTGAAGTTTGTTAATATGCCCTAAATGTAGTAGAGGACTTATTGTAAAATAGTTTTCAGACACAGTATATAAGACAGGAAAATATGCATCCTAAAATTCCAGTTTAATAATACATAGACAGTTAATTGGGTGACATTGTCATTTCTCTGGCATGCCCCTGGGTACTAAATCACTAGTATAGTGCAGTGCAGTACTGAGAGAGGGGACAGGTGTATCATACTGCAGTTCACAATATGACCTGTAAGTGTCACTAGTGCTCTATGCTAAATATCTTGTTTCGCTGCTAATCTAACCGCAAGGCCTTTTTCCCCCCCACAGAAACTGGTTGCGCAAATGAAGCAGGACCCTCAGGTAAAGGCATTTCAGAAAGAGTTTGTCCTCATATCAAGTATGTGGAGCAATCCATGCCACAGTCTTTGATTTAAGCATGACCAAGTGACTGCACTGCCAGTAAATCATTTCCACTTAAAGGGGTACTTCAGTGGTTTTAGATTAGGTCTGTGTTGTTGCAGCAAAGATTGCCTGTCCAAAATAAGCAACTTTGATTCGTAAGCTGTATCTAGAAGCTGCCTGTGGCTTCTTGGTAGTATAATGTAGTATAAAAGTGACTCAAAATAATAACTCTGTTCCACAGTGCTTCATCGTGCACAGAATGTTTGATCCTTATTGCTTTTGTGTTTCTCCCATCAGAATAACCTCTGATTTTAGTAAGCCCTTGGCAGGCTGGGCTGTTATTTGGGGCTGTTCAGGGAGCTTGTCATATTGTAATGATAAGATTTAGTAAGCATATATATATATATATATATATATATATATATATTTACAAGGTCTGTGATTAATTGATCTAGATTAATTGCACACATTTTTGCTGTAAAAGAATTTAAAAATCTACATTAATTCTGGAATATGAGTCAGTGAATAATCAACATTACATACTTTCATAATCTCTTTTACTTAATAACTGTTTTATAATAACTGCAATAATGGACACTGTAATCAAAAATATGACCTAATATGGTGAGGGGAAAAAATGTTTCTGCAAGAACAATGATAGAACTAAGTCTGTCTATAAGATGTGTGTACATTGCACGGTGCAATGTATTTAAATTAGAAGAACCTTGATCGATAGAGAGGTCTTTAGAGGTGCATAGACACTGAGAAATGCTACAGTGAAGCAGGACACAGGGTACTGCAGATCGTGCTGTGCTAACAGCTTGTGGTGATTCAGGAACGTGCTGATGTTTCCTAGCTTCAGACAGCATTCTGCAGAAAAAAGGCATTTTAGAGTTAGAATCAGAAAACTTTATTGTTCCTAGAGGAAACTGCTTGTATAATGCAAAGACACAGACCCGAGAGTAGCGACATACATTCGTGCCCTTGAACTGTGCACTGAAGGCAGTGTGTAGGAGGAAACAGGTACATGTAAAAACCGAGTAACAAGTAAAAGAGCTTTTCAGATATTAATTACAGTAAACCAGTGACCCGGACACAAGATAACACAGATTTTTTAAGCGTGGCACTGAATCCCAAGACTGTAGAACTGCACATGCGCAGAAGGGCACGGGAGCACATCTCAATGTGTAGCATTACAATGTGTTTCGGCAGAGCATCGGACCAGGTTAAAGTCATGTGGTGCGATTAATCAACGTTAATTTTTCTCTGACACCCCCCAAAAAATGATAAATAAACGATTCAGTCTAACATGATTTTTTAAGCAATGAACTTTTCTGATTATTTACTTACCTTTACATTTTCTTTAAGGGTAATGCATTAAACTGAGTTTAAAATGATATTAAAGTGTTCTGTGAGCATATTTGGGGGCATATTTAGGGTGTACACTATAAAAATGGGCATTTTTAGGCATTGTTTTACCAAAACACAATGCGGTTTTTCACTGTACACAGGTGCTCTTGGAACATAACCCCAGCGAAAAGCGGGGAATTACTGTATACACACACACAGTAAACCCCTGATTGCCTACCCATATGCTCCCAAAGGTTTCATTTTAAACTCAGCTCACATTACCCTTAAATAAAATGTACAGTTTACACTGAACTCCGCAGTGCTAGAATGTAAATACAGATGTTACTCCTGTTTGGACTGTACTGTAATTCATGCACAAGCAATTTCTTTGGTATAAGCAAGTAAATACTGTAATAAATTAATTTAAATTAGAGTAATAAAAATACAGGGCTTAAAGAAGAACAAAACGAAAAACATAAGAACACTCAAGACGCTCCACGGGGGAAGTTTTTGGGCCGTATTACAGAAACTTCCTATTTTAACATAGGGTTTTTTTCAATTTGGTATTACAGAAGCAAATCCTAACTGAATTTAAGAATCCTATCTTATCACACGGCCAACAGTTAGCACAGCGGAAGAGTTATGCTAAAGTTAGGACAGTTTATTTAAGATTTTTTTAGATTAGGACGCTGCTGTAATACACTTTTCTTAATTCAACTTAGGATAGGAAAATGGACTTAGGAATGGTTGTTCTGTAATGGCGTTTTTCCTAAATAAGATCCTAAACTGTCGTTACCATGGTTACCACACAGGATAGGATAGGATTTTCAGGTTAGGAAGTTTCTGTAATACGGCGCCTGGACTGCAATTGTGTCACAGCCAATCAGCAGCAAGGAGAAATAAATTGCGTTCTTGAATTGGCTACTTTCAAACCTCCCGTCTCTGAGTTCAGCGGTATTTCACCATCCCAAGACACGCTTTCTCTGTCTCTGGAGAGTACCAAAAAAATTATAGTTATAATGGTAATAAATCACATTTGTTCCCATAAATCATTTTGTTGTTCATGCATTGTGCTCATCTCATTTTGCACTCAAATTATTATATTACTCTTAATTTGTTGTTAAAGGGCATTTCACACCTCTGCCTTGCCTACATTCCACCACGCTCACTGTAAGAGGTGAAAGGCAAGTGTGATCATACTGGCAAATTCATCCCTCATTTTTTAGGAATATTTAACATAGTAGTTCAACAACAGAGACTTTAAATGATACAGTTGTCCAAGCAAAAAACAGTTGGCCCCACACCTTGGTCCTGTGAAGAAGTTTGATGAGTTATTGGCCTAATTTGGCACAATAACCACTTCTGAAATGCTGACTAATATGTAAAAACAACCAAATTCAATTACGTTGTCACCAGCCATCTGTGATACTCTCAGTCGAGACAGATTCTCCTGAAAAAACTGCACAGCAGTTGAAAATAAAAAACCAACACCTATCAGAGACAACACTTCTGTACCGGTAACCTGCACCTCATCATTTATATAATGAATCATTTAGTGTGTGCTTGTTTAGCCTTTGTATATGTTTTCTATCTGCCTTAAAATCTTTGCCCTACTTTCTTGTTATGTGTGGCTGCACCAAATGTGTCAAGACAGATTCCATGTTCATGACACATACTGGTGAATAAAAGTGATTCTCTTTTCTTATCTTTTGATTTGAGGATTTAAGAGCACTTGGCATACTGCTTACTAACGGCAGTACGCAGAATCTTTGACGTCGTGAGCAGAAATTTAGCAGGACTACCATTATTTTCAGTGTTTATCTTTCCTCCACAGAATGCTGATCTGAAGAAACAGCTGCATGAACTTCAGGCCAAGATCACTGCTCTGAGTGAGAAACAGGTATATTTGTTTGGATTCTCCTTCCTAAGCACAACGTTCAGCAGAAATATCATTTACAGGTTAATCATTTTAAATACTGAGAGTTAGTATGGTGTTAAATAATGCATTCATATTATGGATAATCATCACACTATTATTGAAAAAGAGAATGAGTTCAGTTATGTGTTATATAAAGCCAAGGAACAGATGAAAATATATACATTGTTAGTGTGCTGTCCCCTGCAGGGTTATCTGAATCTGGTTGCTTTTTCAAATGGCAATTTTGTGCTCTGTCTGTAAAGGCTTTCATTTACACACTGTAGACACAGTGTTTTTCTCTCAGCACCGGTCAGATTCTTCATGCTAAAATTGAAGCCTTATTAATCAAGTTGCAATAACACTAGATTTTTTTATTCTTGCTTTCCCTTTTTTCTACCAGAAAGTACTCTTATTTGGAGAGGGAGAGAATGGGTGAGGGAATAAAAAGATATTGCTCTAGGCAGGCTTGACTTTATGTTTACACTGTTACTTCTAGGCTGTGTAAATTGTGTCTGTGCGTGTGCGCGTCTGTGTGTGCAACTCCAGTCATTGCAGACAAGGATTAGCACATAAAACGATGTGACAGTGCTGTGAATACTAATTCAGGCCTACTCTGTCCCGTTTAAGAAGAGAGGGTGGGTGGATAAGCGTTTGGTTCTGTGTCACCCTCAGACTCCTAAATACAGTCAGTTATGAATTCAAAGTGAAATAGATGGGTTATTTTTTTTTTTACACTTATTTTGTATTCTGTCTCATAAGGATGGGCAGCATGTGTGTGTGTCACTGAAGTCACTCAATGGTTCAGTGTTCATATCACTATCAGCCATAAAAAGTAAAAATTACATTTTATTCATATTCATGATCTGAAACTCTAGTTCTGATTTTACCTCGTCTACACACTGAGCTATGAGGAATCACACAGTTGCACTAAGAAAATGCAGTTAGTCATTTTATATTTAAAATTTGTATTTAAATTTTATATTTTAAAACTATTGATATGTATGTTTTACTGTATCAAGCTGTGTTTTGTTTTGATGGGGTTTTTGTCTGGGAAAAGGCCCCCTCTGGCACAGATGGAGGCTACCCTAAGAGTACTGAATGTTTCTGCACAATATCTGCATTGTTAAAGAATGTAAATGTAAAAAAAATAACAAATTAGAATGAGTGATGGTAAGACACAGCACTTACACAAGTGGGAGAAAAAAGGCTTGTTCTGTGTGTGTGGCCCTCAACGCTAGTATAAGCGAGTGCTGCACTTGGCACTTAGGGTCTTGATCTTTATAAACGTTTTGAGTTTCTAAAAATGATTGCTTTTTTTAATTAAATGTTTAGATGTTTTTCATGCTAATGTTAAATTTGTCCTGGGACAGAGTAGTTTGTAATTCACTGTTTTTGGCCATAACGCAAGCCTGTTTGTGATATGCCTAGTCAAAGACTTTTGGATAAAAGCATCTGCCAAACAATAGTAATTTAATGCAGTTTCTATTTGCAGCATTCAGTTTATAGGCAGGTTCTTAGATTGTGATCCACCTTGAATAAATGAATGTTAACAATAAATCCTTGGCATGTGTTCTAGTAGCTAGGACTTTAAGAGTCTCTCTCTCACCTTCTCTCTCTCACCCTCTCTCTCTCTCACTCTATCTCTCTCACTCTCTCTGTTTTTCTCTTTCTTTCTTCCTTTCTCTCTCTTTCTCTCATGCTCTCTCCATCTCTCTAATTCTCTCTCTCCACCTCTCTCCATCTCTCTAGCTCTCTCTCTCCACATCTCTCCATCTCTCTCTCTCTGCATGTGTGTGTTCCTTTCCTCTCAGAGGTGCGTTTTGGCTCCAATAAGCTTGGAGGCAGTGGAGTGTGTGAGAGGAATTTCAATGTCTGTGTGTGTGTATGTGGAGCGACTCCTGCGGCCTTTATTGAATAGGTTCCTCTGACGGTGTGTGACTGTGCTTCACACCTGAGAGATCTTTTGGCACTGACTGACTCTAACCTGAACCGGAGCTCAGTCTGTGGTGGATAGAAAAAGCCAGTTGAATATAAACCTGGCTGCATTACAGATGGCAAAAAACTGATAATAACAGGGATTTTCTTATGCTTACAATTACCCCCTCCCCCCACCCCACCCCTACACACACACACACACAGAAAAAGGTAGTGGAGCAGTTGAGGAAGGAGCTGTTGGTGAAACAGGAGCCAGAGATCAAGCTGCAGACGGTACAGGCAGCCGTGGACGGTAAAGCTGTGCTGCTGACACCTTCCTGCCAGCTCCCGCCACAGCAGTCCACAGGGCCTCCCCACAACCAGGCAGCTCAACAGGTAAAGCAGGGCAGCACCTGCTCCCGCCGTGCTGAACACACAAAAGCATAGCTGTGCACTCAGAATGAATTACAATGGCGCATCATCATTCTAGTCTGGTATTCCCAAAGAATCTCATAGTGAGAGTGCTATTCCAAGGTCAGACTCCTCCCTGCATATGATAATTTCAGTTATGACATTTAAAAGGGAAAGAGAAAAGGAAATGGTCACATTTACATGCTTTTCATATATTGCTCTAGGATAAGGTTAAATTTGAAGAATAATTGCATTGTCTCACATCTGTTTATGTAGGTTTCCATCAAAGTTAGAGATATTCTGTGCTATCATTGTTTTATAAACTAGTCATGGCTTGTTCTGATATATTTTTTTATTTATTTCACCCACATTACATCAAAGAAAACATGACACAGGATTGTAAATATTAATCAGATAATGAATATGTTTCCAGAAATTAAAACACGTTTAGTATTTTCTCCTATTACTTCAAAACAATTTGGAGCACTCAGTAAATTACATACATTTCATTTAAATATGTTTATCAATCAAAACTATTGTATGGATATAGATATAGATAATATATCTTCCAGCAATAGCATCTGTTGCATGTATGAAAGGTAGACTTGAAAATTCAAATTTCTGCCCTCTTAATCACACTTATCGCTCTTGACCCCTCCCCCTGTCATTCTTAATGTTTTTCCTCTTGCACTATAGAAGACTCTGACTGTCACACCGGTCCTAACCGCGAAGACTCTACCTCTAGTGCTAAAAGCTGCCACCTCCACCATACCTGCTTCCATGGCAACGCAACGCCCTACTGTCGCCATGGTCACTGCCATCAGCAATCCCCCAAGGCCCGCCACAAACCCTGACTCCCAAAGTACACCAATCAACCTTCAGGTGGCCAGCAAATTAACCAGTCAAGACCCAGAGGCTGCAGCACGGGTCGTGTCTAAGAACGTTATTGTAGTGAGTGCAAATTGCTACCTCAAATCTTTTTCTTGTTTTCTCTGTTTTAAACTCCTTAAATTAGGACTTGTATGTTTACCACATTACCCTAACTAAGAGTGCTTATCTAGTAACAGCTTCATCCTGTCCATATAACAATGGATCATTTCATGCTTAATTATTTACTCTAAAGTAGTTACTCTTACTCTGAGGCTGTGTACACATGCAGCCTTTACCCACCTAAATGCAAATAAACAAGCACGCTCAGTGACAAGTTTCCGTCTAATTTAAGTCCTATTTATTAATTTATTCTACATAGGCTTCTATGTGAGTCATTATACAGCTTCAGTGATCAGTGATCAAATGCTTGGATTAATTGTGGACAGAAAAGAATGTTTGTCTGAGATGACATCCTCTGTGATGATGTGCTAGGCTGTGGTGTTTGGTGGCGTTCATCTGTGATTTAAAACCAAGAGGCAAAAGAAAAGAAAACCTGTGCTAACGTTTATCTAGACGGAATAGGTTTTTTTTTTTATTCTTTTCTTGTGACATGGATTTAATTGACAGTAATTTTCCCAAACAAGAGTAAAAAGCTGCTTGGCATTTTGAATGCAAATAAAGCACTGGTTTTGTCACAGGTGCAGGCCAGCACCACCTCGGCTCAGCCTATCAAAGTTCCCCAGTTTGTCCCTCCTCCTAGACTGACGCCTCGACCCACCTTTCTGCCACAGGTGCGTCTCTGTAAGACCCACCCTCTCACACTGTGTGCAGTATAACACAGATACCACTAGAGGGACCGCAAAGGACACAGAATAGGTTTAGACTTGGAGAAAGTGCACAGTTGTCAACATGCTGCACACAAGGAAATCACTGAACACAAAAGGTCAAAGTTGTCAGCAAATGTCTGTCTGCACCAAAACACTTTTCACCCACATTGACCAAAACATGTTTTTTGAGTGTTCTCTGCATACTGAGTTCTGTGAGAATTCCTAGTTTATGTTATCATAAGCTAAATTATATTATATTTACATCCCTTTTTACACCAGCAGGTCTTTTGTTGTAAGACCTCATAGGCTTTAAATTAGGCGTGCACTCATTTAGCTCTAAGGTCTCTTATCCGTGATCATTTGCATCATTTTCCAACCCAGCTCTGGCTGGCTTTATGTACTGTTTGCATTTGTCAGCTCTTTTTTCTGCTACTTGTCTGTGTCAGTGTGTTCTGGTGTGCTTGTAGCCAGTAAAGATGTTTCTTTTGCAGCATTTCTCAGTGCTTTACTTACCTATTTGTGATACCCAGTTGTTTGCACCTCTCCCCTTCAGGCTGGTTTGACTTTTTCTTTTTCCCTTTCAGCAAGTTTGATTGTGCTTTGGCTGACCCTTTCATTGATCTTTACTGTATTAAAAGAAATGTTGACTTAACTTCATGAAGCTCATGTAATGTAATGTAATGTAATGTCACTGGGAGCTCTGTAGTCTAGCCATATTAGCATGGTAGAAGGCTAGAAGCTTGTTAATAAATGTTAATAGATTATAATTAGAATAATATATATAATTATAGATTATAATCGGCAGTAATTTACTATTATATTTTAATGGCTAGTGGTTGGATGTGTCCAGTTAAAATAGTCAACGTTTGTTTTGTTATTAAATAACAATGCTATAATAGCAAAATTGCCTAGAATCATTGGCTGAGGTGAGGGTGCTGTCTAAGGCTACATGCATTTGCCTTGTTGTGCCAGACATTTAGCACAGCATGAGAGATTTGTTTAATCTAGCTTATTGATATGACTTTTTCTGTCAGGCGCCTCTAGAACTTGTCCATTACCCATGATCAGAAAAGGTTTTTGACCATGCTCACTGGTTACTGATCAAATCAGAGTTTTCATTGGCATTACCTGGGGGTCTTTAGGAGCTCATTAACATGTTGGCATGATTTCTCAAGGGCATGTAATTTGCTCTCTAACAGAATGCATTTTATTGTGCCACAGCTAACAGGCTCATTTCTCTTTATTTCTCAGGTGCGTCCAAAACCTGCTGCCAACAATGTGCCCATTGCCCCAGCTCCCCCTCCCCCTATGGTGGCAGCTCCACAGCTGCTTCAGCGACCTGTCATGCTCACCACCAAGTTGACCTCAGCGCTGCCCGCTTCAGCCGGCCCCATTCACCAGGTGCGCATTGTCAACGGCCAGACGTGCCAGACCATGCCCAAAACCACCACAGCCACCATGGGAGCCACCACAGCCCAGCTGACGGGCATCGTGATCAGTGGCCCCATGCAGACGTTACAGATCAGCAGCTTAAACACAGACATAAAGGTGGGTCAACTCGGGCATTTTAATGGTGAAACAAGATTAAACATAAAACATTTGAATGGTAAAACCCAGCCAATTATTAAATAACTGTTCTAAATTATTTGGTAGCTTTGATTACAATTATCTTCTTTTAAGAGCGAGGAACATGGGTATAAGCCATTATTAGGCCATAATTTTGAAACTGTGTGTAACTTCATTATGTTAGTATTGACCTAGATAATCCCAGCATGTATAACTTCATTTTTCATTTGTTCTGTCAGACTGTGAAATCTCAGGGGGGTCCAGAGCAGGTGCCTACGAGCACCCCTACTTCATCGCCTGCTCCTGCTCCTAAGGTTAAACGAGAGGAGAGTCCACAGGTAGAGTATTTTAGTGTTAGCATGAACATGAAGTAACTAATCAGACCTGTCTGTTTTGTTCATCACAACATACGCATTCTTCAAATACATAAATGACTGTCATTCAGCATGTACTTACAGAGTATTAACCTTAGTATAAAGGAATTTCCCAAAGTTACTTTTTTTGTTGTCGTTTATCTTTCAAGAAAATGTCTGAAACAGCTATTAATCCTAACCACAACCTTATGGGACATCTCAACCAAGTGCAGCAAACATATAACACAGGACCCCACATATAGGTTTTAACAAGAAAAAGGCCCTTCACTTGGATTAATCTATCATTACATGTGTGAAGAGTTCTATCTGCGTCAATATCTCCTGCTGATTATGGTTACTGATTACGTCCAGTAGTGACTGAAGACATTGATGTATGGAGATATAATGTTGGCGTAACCAATGATGAATAATGACTGTGAGCCTTCATTAAGCCAGATGTATTTCTGAACATTTCTGATATATTTTCCCTATTTAGAAACTTGCCTTCATGGTGTCTCTTGGTTTGGTAACACACGACCATCTTGAAGGTAAGTGATTATAAATTACTTACTTTGTGATCTGTCACTCAAACAGAAGTCAACACAAAGCTCTGTTTACTGCAATGGTTTTCTATCACAGAGATTCAGAGCAGAAGACAGGAACGGAAAAGGAGAACAACAGCGAACCCTGTGTACAGTGGAGCGGTGTTTGAGCCAGAGGTACTTCTTTTTTCTTTCTTTTTTTTTTAAATAAACTTTCCCACATCATTTTCACTTTTTTGAGCCAATGGTGTTGTTTCATAAGCTTATGAAATAAAACCAGTCATTTTCCATTCAATAGGATAAGATAAGATTAAACACATTAGTTCCACAAGTGATATATTTGCATTGTTATGGCAGAAAGTGGACTGAACAAAATTAAGAGCAACAAACAATAGATTAAAAACTAACAGAACAAGATAAAATAAAAAGTACACATTACTATCTAATACAATACAAATAACTAATACAAATAATATAAGTATAGACATTTGTATATGTATGTAAATAATGTATATATGTAATGGACATTGTGGAAATGTAATATGTGTGTGTGTGTATA
>JBBPCW010000127.1:13230279-13251618 GCA_037974425.1 Phenacogrammus interruptus
CAGCAGGCATTGGCAAAAAAGTAATAATGTAACAAGACAAATTGCTCTCATCTGTGAAGAGTATGTTACAGGTTATGTTACAGCTCTATACATGTGCATTCTAATGGTCTACCTCTTATCCCTGCAGAGGAAAAAGAGTGCAGTCACCTATCTTAACAGTCCACTTCATCAAGGAACGAGAAAGCGAGGTCTGTCACTGCATTACTTTTAGCTCAACTTTGAAACAACAGTGTGTTCTTGTCTACTTATATTGTGTGTCTTGTAAGTTTGCTACCTGCTTCTTCTTTCACATGCTCGCTACCTTAAAATGTTGTACTGACAACTCGACATTAGTAACCCCATAACGTCTTAGAATGTCCTGCTATTGCTCTCAAGCTTGGTGCTTTCTGTCAAACCCTTTCTGCTTTAGTTTATATCAGAATCAGAAAACTTTATTTATCCCGGAGGAAATTGTTTATATTGGCCTTTCCCAACACCTAAAGAACACAGAAACTGGATAGCTGGCTAAAGTTAGAGTACCCTAAAATATGTATGTGTCTAAACCTTTACCACGGATTCACAGTAAAAATGTGTGAAATCCTTCATTCAAAACTGCATTAATATTCTTCCATAAATATAAGTGAACTTCATTCATACAAGCATGTTTTTACTTGGAAGTCCTTAAAGTAGTGTAGTCACGTGAAAATTAAATTCCTCTGCTTGTCATACTAGATGCAAACAGTAAGCTCTGTTGATTAGGTATGATGATTAAATATGATTGCCTTCTTTTATTCCTATTCAGTGCAGTGTTTCTCAAAAACAGAATGAAGCTCTATTCACTGTAATTCAGAGCATGTGATTTAGTTTTCAGTCTATGTTGAGAACACACAGGAAGAAAAGTGTTTCCTCTCTCTCTCCTCTCTCTCTCTTCTCTCTCTTCTCTCTCTCTTCTCTCTTATCTTCTAAGTCCTCTAACTCCCTGCATGCCGCTAGAGTTGTCTTGTGCACTAACTGCTTTTTGTGCCCTCCTCTCCCTATTATTACTTTCCCTCATCCCTCCATTTTCATGCTAGCCAATGAGGATCCCCTTTCAAAGGTATGTTGCGGCCAATATGTCATCTGTTTGATTTCACCTTTGTGTTGTTTTGTTTTGTTTTTTTTTTTTCTTTTTCCCCCTCCATCTTTTTCTGTTCTTTTTCGTTTGCCTTTTCTCGTCTGTCTCATTTCACCCAGGTCGCCCTCCCAAATACAGCAGCAGTGCGGCAGGGCCGGAGCTGGGCTGCCACCCCCTGCTGTCCCCATCCAGCAGTCACCCCGCATCCCCAGCCGCCGAGCGGCCCGAACTCGGGGGCATCCCCCTCCCTGTCCACCCCCACTCTCTCCCTCAGCCCAGCCCTAGCTCCGGGGATGTAAGTAGCCAGAGAGGTTACCCCACTTTTCACTCTGCTTTAGAGTACTATGCTATATACCACAGGCTGGCCCCTACTCCTCTATTACGCTGACCCTGTTCATACTAAACTGTAGTGGAGTGGATATAACACTATACAACAGAACACCTTTCTACTGCTCCTGCCATGTGAGGATGCAGATTGACCTCCATGCACACCATCATCCATGTCGTTTTGTTATTTCATCTAAATGGAGCCATCAGCCTTACAAACTAAACAGTCTTAGTGTTTTGTTTCCCCTACTGACCAAAATACCATGATTTCTTTTAAAATAATTCAAGTTAATATCCCAGTTCTTTTCCCTGTCCCTTACTTCTTTAGTCAGTGTATGCATTATGCTTATTATTTAGCCAATAACATTATTATTAAGATGCACAGGTTATGCTAGTAGTCTAAGCTCCTGAATAACAATAAATTAAAAGCCCAAAAAGAAGTTCAAAATGTCTAGATTCATTACCTAATAAACTTTCCCGCCCTGCCTTGCCTACCTGCCTTGCCCCCTTCTCGAGTGACTGGTTTGACACAGAGGGGCAGCGGTACTGATCCCTGCCGTTCTTCCTGACAGGGAGACATCCATGAGGACTTCTGCACTGTGTGCAGACGCAGTGGCCAGTTGCTTATGTGTGACACATGCTCACGCGTCTACCACCTTGACTGCTTGGACCCACCTCTCAAAAACATTCCCAAAGGCATGTGGATCTGTCCCAAATGTCAAGATCAGGTAAACCACTTCACTCTGCCACAAAGAGCCCTAAATTCGTCTGAGACATTCCTGCTAATGTAACCTCAGCCTTTTCTGGCACATAAAGACAGGAATATATTGTTAGATCAGTTCATCTAAGACATGTCCTCTCCCTGATTACCAGCAACCATCAAGGCCCCTAATACATAACTAAAAATAAGGCTGTTTTCTCCTTTGTAAGCCTCCATGTGGTCTGATATTTATTGTCCTTTTATTTCACCCGTCATGTAAATGTAAGATGACATCCAGTACACTGTCATTAAACACCTCTCATTGTTCATCACTACACCATTTGCAGTTGGATCACTGGCGAGGGGGAGTCTGATTTCGTGTCCCAAAAATCAGCCCTGTCCAGTGCTGATGCCGTGCTAACAGCATATTCATTTTCAGATACTGAAGAAAGAAGAGGCCATTCCATGGCCTGGTACCCTGGCAATTGTACATTCCTACATTGCCTATAAGGAAGGTAAAACTTTATTTCAAATATGCAGTCAGAATCATGGCCCTCCAAAGTCTTAAGACACTGTGAAAACTGTAGACTTAGTTTGCAGACTGAAAGTTACTTGGTTATTAGTGTGTTTAGTAGTGTTTATTTCTCACTGATAGCAAAAGAAGAAGAGAAACAGAAGCTGATGAAATGGAGTTCTGAACTTAAACTGGAGCGAGAGCAGCTGGAACAAAGAGTCAAACAGCTCAGCAACTCTATAACGGTAAACAACTGTAAAAAAGTTGTCAGACAAGATGATATTGATGAAAGATATTATAATAATTGAAACCCCTTATTTAACATTACAGAGATATATGTTAATGGGAGATTTGTTTTAAACATCAAAGAATTGGCAATGCTATATTATGTTGAATAGCATCTTTGTTAGAACATTAAATGTGTGAAGGATTTTTATTTGTTTGTTTGTTTGTTTGTTTATTTAAACAAAGTGCATCATGCACTGCCCATTATTCTTTACAAACCTTTTTATATCTCAAACTGATATACAGTAATCCCCCAGTTTTACATGGATCGGGAGTCATGGATTCGGTCATGTGTAATTTTTTTTAAGAACCAAACTCGTTTTACGCGGAAATCCCCACAATAACGCAATACTTGCCTTTTTTTTTTTTTTTTTTTTGAGAACTGAACCGAGCCCAGTGGTAGCAGTAATACACTGAAAAGTTGTCAACCACCTGCTCTGTGTGTTGTCCTTATATTTTAGTGTTTTTTCCCCCCCAAATTTTCAAGTTATCTCAGTTTATTTAGTATTAGTAAGTTGTGCCCTGTCTAAACATAGAGAGAGTGGAGAGAGTAGAGAGAGTTATTTCAATGTTTATTTTGTGTATTTATTTTGTAGCATTAGTGGTTAGCATTAGCAGCATGCAAACAGTGTTTCTCTCTCTCCCACTCTCACTCTGGTTTTTTAAACCAAAACACAACAGCGCGGTTTCTCAATATACGCGGGTGCTCTTGGGACATAACCCTCGCAAAAGCGGGGAATTGCTGTAAATGTAATATAGCCTTTTGACTTTTTGCTGCTTATTTGAACGTTATTCATAAACCCTAGACTTGCTGTTGATCCTTTATGAAATGCCATTTAGATGTCATGGTGCCATCTCTTTCTTATGTTCTTTCCCTTTCTCTCAGAAATGTATGGAGACCAAGAACAGCATTCTGGCCCGTCAAAAAGAAATGCAGACATCACTTGATAAGGTGAAACACCTAGTACGCCTCATCCACAGCTTTAACCTGACTCAGCCTATGGAGTTGGGGGTGTCCCCAAACAACAGCACTGAGATCAAGCGCGACAACCCCCAGGATCCCAAGGACATGGCACACACATGCGCCAATCCCTCTGGGACTGAGCAGAAACCACCGCAACCTGCAGGTGTCCAAGTTCCAGCTGTTGGCACAGTGCCAGAGGTACAGATTGAGCCTGAGGTAGGGGAAATGGCTGAGTTGGCTACTGCCGTCACTCCGGAGGCAGAACCAGGGGAATCAGGGGCAACTGAGACCTTCAAGACAGCATTCAGCTCTGAGACGGGAGTGGTAAAGGCAGTGGAGTTGATAGAGATGACCAAAGTCAAAGCAAATGGGGGCATGGACTCTGAGAGCCTTGCTGTGAACCAGGAGGAGGACAGTCCTGTCAACACCACTCACTCTGAAAATGCAAGTCCCAGTGCTACAAACAATTGCACTGAAGAAGTGGTCAAGAAGGAGGTTAAGCAGCTAGAGGACCCAGACCATGGCAACAGCACCAACAACGGCAAAACCTCAGAAACCTCCCAGCAGCTTTCGCCAGCCCCACTCAACAATGTAGAAGTCTCTAAATAATGCCCAGCCTTGTCAGATCAAGTACACTTCTCCTTCTCCCAGACATTTTAAACAACTTTTACTGCACCCTGCACTGGTGCAACAAGTTGCCAATCTATATATATAAATATATATTATACATATATATCCGCAATTGTTTTTTTTTTTATTATTATTTTGTTTCTTTCTGTGTAAGGTGAGACTGTCAACAGTGCTTCTACATCCAAGGTGAACTAGTCAACCAATGCACCCAAAAAAACTGGGTGTTGGGGCGGGGGGCTTATATTTCAATGTCATGCCAATTAGTGGAATATGTGAAAAAAAAATAATAACAAAGATTAAGTAATAATGAAGGAAAAGCATTGTTAAATATATCACATCATACCAGTGTGTGCCTGCAACAGTTGCCCTTGAAACTCATGGGGATTGTTTCTTAGGTTGTCTTAGTTTTATTTTCTCTGGGAGGAGGGTGGCAGGTCACACATGTCCAAAGACTGCATGCTGTGCCCACCCCCCATGAGTCTCCAGCCAGGCCTGAGAGGACCCATCCAAAACCAAAAGCTTCTTCTTTTTATTAGCAGGACAAGTTACAACAGTATTCGCCAGCGGCAGGAAGCATTGAGGCTTCTGAAGTCACGGGCATTTATTAGACTAAATCAGGACCGATTAGGACTGTAACAGCATCTATCCATCCACCTCCACCCGCCAGCCCAGTTTCCACTTCAGAGAGAGAGAGCTGTAAAAGGTGAGCGCTTATGGCTCATTGAACATCCATATTGAGAGCAAGTACACCTCAGACTAAACAGGAGAGAGTCAGGCAGATGTTTGGTTGAGGCATGTCTGTGTAGAGGTGAGGTCTGGAGGAAGGAAATACAGCAGCATGTAATGAGAACAAACATGATGTTGGTCTTGTTTAGTGAGTCTCTGCGCCCTTCATGTGAAACATTACTGGCTCACTATGTTAATGAGAACAGAAAAAAAAGTGTCCATGTCTGAGGAGTATTTTGTCGTTTTTATAGAAAAATGTATTCAGGTCTTCCTAGTCTTTACAAAAAAGTGCTTTTCTGTTTCTTGAAACAGTAATTTGTTATTGAAGGTATTAAAATGGCATAATTTATGTAAGTGTCTCTCTCACGAAGAGGGGGCATTGCATAATGAGTGTATGTTTATTTTTTTATTATTCTAAACTGCCAAATGTTTTTTTTTTTCTAAATCCAGAATATAGATACATTAGCATATATATGTATAGTCTAGGAAACCACAAAAAATGATTGCTGCCCCCTTCCCCTACATTAGCCTGTATGTTAACCATACAACAATAATGCTTCACGATTTGCTGTCTTAAACTCGAGGGTTTGATGTTTGAGCCAAATTTAGTAATAAGACAAAGACAGAGAACCCTGAATATAAAGCACAAGCTTATTGCAAATAACTAAAGCAAACGCACTAAAAACATCTTGAAAGACTTTGTTTAGGTAGGACAAAGCTTACAATGAGTTAAGCTGTTCCTTATCATTGCGCTTGCCAGCGTTTCTTCAGCTAGAAGTGTGTGTAATGAAGCTGTGATGCTGAATTACCCTGTGAGTGGAGGGATCTTCTTTAAGTCTTTGTACCTGGTCACCTTGAGCCTTTTTTTCCATCCTTAAGACCAAAATATGAGCCCCAAATCTGACCTGTTAGCTCCTCTACATTGACCCCCTCCCCCTTTCTTTCTCTTACATTCTTGCATTGTCCTGCATCTTAATGGTACTGCACAGTTGGCACCTTCAATATGTTTACATCACTTCTTTCTAAATTGTCATATCTTCACTGAGTCTGTCATGAGCTCGTCATGTCAACTTTATCTGTGCTGACAGACAATGAGGTTATTTTTGAACAATAAATATTGGACTCCTTTTTTAAAACAGCCTAAAAGTGCTTCTATTCATCACACCCTGTAAAATATATTGCACAGTTACTGCAGGATAGGCCTAGTTATTCCAGACTGTTTCACTAAGACGTAACCAAACAACACATAGTGTACTTGCTATTAACAGTTTTTCAGTCCTTTTTTTTTTTTTTTCCCTCATGTCCTTTTCATTACTTTCATTTGCTCTACCATTGAAAGCATGCTGCAGCTCCTCCACTCTACTGTGAAACACATCTTTGAGCATTCCTTTAAACCTCTGTTACCCTCTGAGCTGGGACTGGGTAACAGGGGGACGAATCTTCATATCATGGCAAGTCGTTACTTTCATAGTACAGAATCATACAACTTGAAAGGACATTTTTATGGCCTTCCAAAACTGTCATTGTCAAGCGCATCATGAGTGTGAGAGAAACCACTTCACTTCTTGTACAGGTGCCTTTCTTTTTACATACAGTATATAATCTACCCTTTGTCCCTCACCTGTGCTACTGATAGAAAACCACAGATGAGCTGAAGTGACATTTACTCTGGCAAGAGCCCTTCTATTGAGTCCTCAATCTCCAGAACAGAAGCACAGCTGCAGACTGTGGTTCTACTGGATTAAAGCAAATTGAGTGTAACAATGTGATGTCGGTGGCGTGATTGATTGTCTGATCTTCTCTGGCTGTCTGTGGACTTACTTCGATGTTTCTCACGTGCGCCCTTTTTAAAAGAAAGAAAAAACAATTGTTCAGCTAAGGAGTTGCCTTAAGAGGGTTTTTTTTGTTTTGATTTTACTTTTTACATTGTTTTAAGAAACCTGAACAAAAGGGTAGTTATAGTAATTGCACAAATTGTGAAGGAACTATATTCCTTATATTGTGAAAATATAGAAGTAGTCCCTTTTTTAGAGCTGTCATTTGTGATGTATTCAAGAGGATGAAAGCATCATTTTTTTGGGTTTGTTTGTTTGTTTCTGTTTTGGTAGTTGTTGACGTTCATATTTTCCCTTTTTGCCCCTCCCCCCCTTTTGTTCTTGCACTTTTAGCAGTGATACCCTTAGTATTACAGGTTCGCTAATGTTCTCACACACATCTTAATTGCAAGTCATACCTTACTAACTCAACCACATGGTGCGTCATAATCTTGAACGTCACTCTAACCACTGTGGAAAATGCCATGAAATTCCATCCGTACTACTGTAATACTCGTGTCTTCTTTAGTTCTTCTACTGTTCCACATCCCAAATTTCCAGTAATATCATCTTTGCAGTTAGAAACGTTTTGTCAGGAACATATTTTGTTGTTTTTTTTGTTTTTGTTTTTGTTTTTTCTGCCAAGTCAATAACTAGGACTGTTTTTGTGCCTGTAGCCAACTTGTCTCCCTTCTTGCATTCTCGTTCCTCTGTTCCAGACTGGGAGTTAGTTAATCAGGTATTCAGGATTCAGTCTGGGGGTTTTGCAGCTTGGGAATGATCAAAATAAAACTCTGCAAGTTGACGGGCTAGACTTAGAAACCACCAAAACACCAATCAGTTCAACACACACAAAAAAAACACATACCTTATGCAAGTTTTTATATAAGTGTTTTGTCAGACTTTTTTAATATGCATTTGTTATGTACGATTTTTATGCAGAATTGTCACTTTTCCTTTTCACATTTCTGGCCGAAAGATGCCAAAACAAGGTACACATGCATACCGTATTTCTCTACAGGTTTCTCTTTCTGTTTTTTTGACGAACAAATACACTTCATGGCATCTCTAGCACATGGTAAAGTTAGTTATCAGTCACACTATAACAGCTACTTGCAAAAATCACCAGTATGCCGTCAATGTGGGGTATTTCTTCTCATGTTTAAACAAAAGGGCCATTTATTATTTTTTTTCATTATTTTATTCAGTTCTGCATTGGCAGATGCACTACATCTGAATTAGAATTAGCTCGTACCACAGAGAGAGAGAGAGAGAGAGAGGTTAAAAAAAAAAACGTGGGCCGACCTTTTAAACGTTAGCGGTTTGGGTGGGATTTTCTTTCTGAACTCAGCTACCCAAAGAGATTGCAAGTGTGCATTGTGCTGTTAGGAAGCCTTCTTTTATATGCATTTAAAACATATCAGTACAGTTTAGAGTCACGGTTCATTTCTGCTACAGCTATCGACATCATGTTAGAAGTGGAGCTTTACCCCCCTCCCCCCCTTTGGCTGTCGTTCTGTATCGCTTCATAATTTGGGTCGGAGATGTGAGAGAATAGGGACCATATTTATGCATTAATGGGGAGCATTCACGGACTCATTCAAGCTGTACATCTCATTACTTTTTTAAATCCTTTTTATTCTTCTAGAGTTTTAAATAATCCATATTCTCAGATGTGCATTATATTTGCTTGGTGACATGCGTCATTGTAGTTTTAGTTTATTTATAATATACTCAGTCATGACTGTGGCCTTCTAGTATTGTTGATACATTTCATCTATACAGTTGTAACTTCCCTGGTGTTGTACACCCTTTTGTCCGTTCGTCTGTCTGTATGTATGTATGTAGGGGTATGTGTGTGTTTTGTGTTTTACTTCATCTGCAGACATCTGTTAAAATCGGAGGACTTTTGTTTATGCGTGCAAAAAAGAAAAGAAAAAAAAGGGGAAAAAAATCTTCCACTAATGAAACACAAAAGAGGATGCATTGTAGCGATTTGAGTAATTACAAAAAAACGTTCACCTGGTGTGCTGAACTACGTGTAAATTGTTTATTACACAATATGAATATTTGTAAAATTGTTTGTATTTTTTCATAATGATTTTAAAAAGGAGTGTGTTTATTTTTTGACTTCTTTCTGTTACAGAGCTCTTGCTTTGTGCGTTCGCCTGACATTGTGAGTGAATTGGTTGGTTCTCTTACCTCTCTCCTGTATTTGAGCCTGTGCTGAGTTGTTTGTATGCAGTGTTTAGAAATACTGTAGGGAACGTGAGAAGAAATTGATATTAGGAGCATTTGATCAATTTGTATTTATTTATTTTATCATTTTGTTAATAAATTGACCAAGGAAATTAGTCTCCTCCTACATATTTTGGATGACCAAACACTGCTGTGTTTTCATATTTTTGGGTACTGGAAATTTTGGTTATCAGCTATTAAATTTGTTTAAAAACTTGGCATTTTAGTAATGCATTTTCCTTACCAGATACGTCTCTAAAGTCTGCACTCAGAGGGAAACTAGGTGCCCGACATATTGCCTGTTTTCAGCAGGATCCCTGACAATTTACTTTCATATAAATAACCGAAATTGCCCATTTGTCTTTTCATATGTTGTATGCAACTACATTTACATTTATGGCATTTAGCTGACGCTCTTATCGAGAGCGATGTACATCGGTGGTTAAGAATTCCACAATTGTTTCTTACCTGAAAAACAGCTTAAATCCATGTCAACTATTTAACCAAGATACTGCAGTCAGAGCATCTATACAACAACTGTCACATAATAACTAGCCAACACCTAACCCAACAATACATAAGCCATAGAGAAGTGGGAAGTCAAGGGAATTTATATATATATATATATATATATATATAAATAAGTAAGTAAGCAGTAGGAAAGAGACATAGTTAGTCGCCAAAGTGCTCCTTGAAGAGGTGGGTCTTCCCCATGAGGGACTCTGCTGATCGGACCAGAAGAGGGAGTTCGTTCCACCACTGGGGAGCGAGGACTGAGAAGAGTTTATTAAACTACTATTAAAGCACAAGAGTAGACTGGTGTTACAGCTCCAAATGAGACATTTCATTAGATCCATGTGTTTTAATCAGTGATTTCTGCAGTATTTATTTACATCCACACAACTCTCACATTCAGTTTATAACTGGGAAAAAAAAGGCTCGTGTGCAACCGCAGAAAAATTAGACTTGATTACATCTTACATCAGTTACTCCAAATTAGTCTCCTACCATTATGACCAGTCGCCAGGAACATTTAATGAGTTAAAAGTACTTTAAAGAGAACTGTAAAGGTGGGCCAGGCAACGAGGGTCATGATGTATTCAGTGAAGGCCTGTATTTCACACTGCTGCAGTCTGAACAGTGTGGGGTGATGAATGCTGTTAAACATCAAGTCAAGTAGGTGTTTGTTGTAATTTCAGCCGTATTTACAGTACACAGTGGAATGAAAGTGTTCCTCTAGGAGCCTGACGTAAGACAGAGAACAAAGACAGGCACCACAGGCCTACACAAGTTTAGGCAGGACAGAACTAAACTGAGGACGGCAGAAAAAAGAAAATTCATTTTACAGTGCAGATGACAAGAGCAGTATTAGCTC
The DNA here is from genome assembly GCA_037974425.1 of Phenacogrammus interruptus. Classification (NCBI taxonomy): domain Eukaryota; kingdom Metazoa; phylum Chordata; class Actinopteri; order Characiformes; family Alestidae; genus Phenacogrammus; species Phenacogrammus interruptus. Next base: position 13,240,946 of record JBBPCW010000127.1, read on the forward strand.
TAGAGTCAGTGAATACAGTATTATACTGTTCTAACAGCAATCATTAATCCTGCAAAAATTGAAGTAAACAGCAGTAAATAATTGTACAAAAATGTAGTGTATAATAAATACACTGTGGAAGTCTGTTCAGAATTGCCCCAGTGATCAGAAGGTTGTGGGTTTGAATCCAAGAGCTGCTAATTGTACCACTGAGGTTCCCTTAAATAAGGTACCATCCCCACACACTGCTCCCCGGGTACCGCGTTCCTGGCTGCTCACTGCTTCACTTGGTGAATGGGTTAAATGCAGAGAAAGAATTTCACACTGTGGTATGGTCACATGTGATACTTCACTTTACAGTAATAGGCATTTACAGTCGCGGTTGCAGAAGTTGTCTTTGTTTATGGCAGAACAGTTTAGTGTGTGTGTGTGCAGTGTGACTGGGAGAACCTGTTCAGTTCAGTTCTGCTGTGTGTGTGTGTGATGTAGTTTATGATGTACATCCTGAATTGAGTCAGAACAGAAGTGCTGCAGGGCAAGTCAGGACAGAGCTCTATTTAGCTGACATAAACTCTCTAACTTTTTGTACAGTATATAGTAATACAGGGTATTTATCTTTGTTTATGGCAAAACATTGTTTGTGTGTGTGTGTGTGTGTGTGTGTGTACAGTGTGACTGGGAGAAGCGAAGCAGTTCAGTTCAGCTCTGTGTGTATGTGATGTACAATTCATAATGTACATCATGAACTGGTCATGAATGACTCCAAGGGAATGAGTGTTGGAAAATCTATCTTCAGAATTGCTGCTGGTTAGGGAATGTGAACATCACTTTTTTATAAACACAACATTTCTCAACATTGCTGTGGATATTAAACAGTTGGGACAGCTCATGCTCTGCAGATCCCTGATCTCATTCACAGACGAGTACAGAGCTGTGTTTGACTGGTATAAACTAATGTACAGTATATAATAAATACAGTAATACAGGGTTTATCTCCAAAACTAAAGTACCACAGAGGCATTACTGTCGGAAAATCCATGTTCAGAATTACTGTGGATTTGGGGGGATCTGGAAAGTTGCTCAAGACATTTTTGTGGATATTAAAGAGTTAAACAGCTCCTGCTCTGCAGATCCCTGATCTTGTTCAGAGGCGAGTCAGGACAGAGCTGTGTTCGGCCGGTATAAACTTTCTCTCACTCTCTCTCTCTCTCTCTCTCTCTCTGGTCCAGCTCTGCTTGTTAGCCCGACTCCTCCATAAACGCAGCTTTCTTCCGTTTTTTCCATGTCATTTCCTGTAATAAAAAAAGATGGTGGTCAAAGCCGAGAGAAGCAGCTGACTCGTTAGAAATGTTTGCGGCAGTAAAGTTTCCCTGGCCCGGGACTAGTAAGAGCGCGGCGCTGCGGCGGAGCCTCGGCGGCGCGGGTCGCGGCTGAAGCAGAGCGCGGTGTGGAGGAGCGGCCGACGCGGAGCGGAGCGACCCTGAGCGCGGTGAGTCTCTCACTCGCCCCTGGCCAGCACGGCGAACATGGCTCCCGAAAGAGGAGCGCACCTCGCCAGCCTCCTGCAAATGAGAGCCGCGGGCCTGCAGCGCCTTCTAAACACTCCCATCGCGTCCTACAGACCCCCCACACAACCCGATTCAATGCTTTATCCCCACGTGTCCGTTCCAGAGTCTAATACTGTCGAGAACCTGTAAGTTTGGTGGGTTTTGGGGGTCTTCCCAGCTCCGTTGGCTCCCTCTCCTCATTAGCTCAGAGGGACCCTGAGCGACGCCCCCCTCAGCCAATCACACTCCAGCTTTCAACCAAAACACTTCACCCAGCTCAAAAGTGGGAGCAGAAAGATTGGAACTTCAGGCCGGGTCTGGTTTAAAAACGGACACGTTACAAATTCGACACTTATTGTATATATATATATTTATTATATACATAAACATATCCAAGGTGTACATACGTACATATACGTTTATTGGTATATAGGAGGGGGGTGCAAGAATCAAGAGTCATTTCTGACAATCAGTCATTCTTGTGCAACATTCAATAAAACACCCCGTGCCTGTGCTACATAAACTTTTTAAAAATAATAATGATTGATATACAGTGGAATGAAAGCTAACACAAAATATAAAAGAGATAAAATGTACTTTAAATGCAAGACTGACGAGACCAGACAAGTACCAGCATCACAGCTTGCATGTTGATTGGCAGCATATAAGACTTTGCAGAGGCCATGTGGACAAAACCCAAGTAATTTTAGAACAGTGTACAAAATTACAAAATACAGAAAGAAAGATTTGATATGTTTAATTGTGGAATTTCCTTTTAACTTTCTTGCAATTAATTTGTGAAATAGTGATTCAGTTGCCCAGAAGTCATGGTTCAGGCGTGTGTCTGTTTTTTTTGACACTGATCCCATTCTTCAAAGCTGCTTGTGTACTTTTACTGGAATGTTTTCATTGGAATGATTCTTGACTGATAACTCAGTTAAACTTCATGCTTCATAAATCACAACTCATCAGCTATATACCTAAACTACAAAGTCAGAATAACAGATGTTCCCGCTAATTTAACAACCCTGCATGTAGTCTAAATGCACATGCAGCTTATCAGTAAATTTACTTTTTCACTTTCATTCCCCAGGTGGAAGATGTTTGCATGAAAAGGTGCACACAGGGACTGGCCTTCCTCCCTGCACTGACCATGGCAGACACTGCCACCTTTCAGACTGAGCCATGTATGGAAACTGAGCCGGACTGCAGCACAGGGTAACATGATATATCCTCATATGTACCTATTTATGCTCTTTTAAATACGAGAAATATTAAACACACACACAGTTTGATTTCCAGAAGACCTTCTTTACTTTGCCCTTACACAAACAGTAAAGGGTGCAACTGCTCCAGGGAAATTTGGTCCTTCAAGCAATGCAAGTGTACCCTCATGTGCAAAATGTGGTCTTGAAGTCCAAATGACCACTTTTCAATGTTCACACATTAAAAGGAGATATTTTTCTTAGTCTTAACTCATCTTTAATATAAATTTGTAACCAATACAGTGATGTCATTTACACCCTGGGCAGCTCAGGTTTTCCTGGGAGAGTAAAGTGTCTGTCTGACATATTTTGATTGAATCTATGGAGTAATGGAACGACATGCATGACAGCAGTGGAACAATATCTCAAGTCAGAGTGGCAAAGAAATGAAATGAATGTTACAGTTGCCACATTCTTTCCTTCTCCGCTCACTTGGACTGTGTGTATGTTTGTCTCGGTGTGTAATTTTTTTTTAGCACCGTCAATGACAGTTCTTCTGAGGAGCCAAACAAGAAACTAAAAGTCAACCATGAGCGCTGTGCCAATGTGCGACAACAGAATGTTGACTTCTGGTGTAGGTATCAGGTCATCAGCTGAACAATAAACATTATAAATCATTTTGATCATTTGTTGAAATGCTAATGTAGTGCATCGTAATATTAAGTTTAGCTTTTACAAATGACTGTGTTAAACTGTGTTATCGTTCTCATAGTCTGTGAAGAGTGTAAGGAGAGTTTTCTGGAGGAATGCCCTACACATGGCCCCCCTGTGTTTGTACCTGATACTCCCGTTGTGTTGGGTGTGCCCGACCGCGCGACTCTCACTGTGCCTTCGGGCATTGAAATCATTACGGAGGGCCAGGAGGTGGACGTCTGCTGCATGGATGAGAATATCCCCAAGGGTGCCCTGTTTGGCCCTTACCAAGGCCAGCTGCTAGCCCAGGACAAACCGTCAGGAATGCATTCTTGGATGGTTTGTTGTGCTTGAATATTACTTCTGAATCTGCCTAATGTCCTGATTTCTGTTAAATTATCAATATCTGGATGGTTTGTTTCAGATCGTTAATGAGGACAGCACATACAAATCTATCGATGGCTGTGATGAAAAAATTGCAAACTGGATGAGGTAAAAGAGCACAAGTCTGCAAAATACATTACGGGTTATACATAATTCCCCTCACTTAAGGAAAGCTAACTCTCAAGTGTGTTTCTCAGATACATTCGAATGTCATCAGAAGAGAACGAGAGGAACCTGAGTGCATTTCAGCACGGCGAGCATATTTACTTCCGCGTGTGCCGCAGACTGGCGGTGAGGGAGAGACTCCGTGTGTGGTACAGTGATGACTACATGAAACGACTACAGAGTGTGTCCCAGAACAGCATTGACCGGAACCTTGATACAGGTGAGATATCTGCTTCTGCCCATTAAACTGACTGATCACTGAGGAATGAGTTTTGATGAGATTTTGATTTTGCTCTTTAAACTAAACTCTGAAGGAATGCAACTGTCCATAGTTTTTCTAAGGTGACCCGGGATGCAAGTCAGTTTTAATTGAGCTATGAATAAACTATAATCTTGTTTATGCCAGCAATTCTGCCAATTTTAAGGTGTTTTGGGGTCAACAAACATATTTGGCAAAATAATTCTTTTTGACATTAATCATTACAAAACATGTAGTACCTCCAAAGTTATCACTTTAAGCCTCGGCTTTCCTTTCTAAATCTAATCCGGGCAAAAAACTGTCACAGAAGATATGTTTCTCGCCATTTACCTGCTGTGGTTTACAAGTAAGTAAAGCAGGTTTTTGTTTGTTTTCTTTTATTCATATCACCACAGTGGGAACAAAGCCTTTACAAAAATATGTTTTTACATAATTTGAAAGTGCCAGCTGCTGCTGACACTGTGAAAATAATCCAGATCAAACTAAGTGAAGTGGTCAAAAAAAAAAGTCAAATTTTCTAGAAAGAAATGATCACTTCTAGAAAGATGCAAGGCTTTGTTCCGACAGTGATGCGTTATACGTTTCTTCTTTCCGATGCCATTTCTTAGTCAACATTGGCACATGTTTTGCTGTGGCAGTACAGCTTGATGTTACCAGACTTCCCTTATGCCCAGCTCTATGGTTTTACAGGATTAAATTCAGAAGACCCCACTCAACACCAAGAAGGAGCTCAAGGCCCAATTCTTCGGTCAGCTCTTCAGGGTCGAAGGACCCTCAGCAAGCATGCGAGTGATGAGGCTGACAGCCAGCCTCAAGCCAAGAAGAAAAAGATTGATCTCATATTCAAAGATGTTCTTGAGGCATCATTGGAAGCAAACCAATGCCAAGACAATCCTCTAAACAGCACTTTATCATTACCAAGAACAAGAACACAAGTCTGCTTTAACCAGTCCAGTTCACTTTCCTACCATGTAACAGAGTCAGTACCAGGCCAGATTGAAAGTAAAGTGCCTCTTTTGGCTTCTGGACTGGCCCCAGTGAAGCAGCTAGAGGTTATCATTGATGAACGATATATAAAAATGGAAGAGGCAGAAGAGGAGCCCACTATGACAAAAGATGGCCCATCTACATCTTTCTGCCCAAACTGTGTGAGGCTAAAGAGACGCATACGTGAACTGGAGGCAGAGCTACTCCGTTATAAACAACAAGAGCAGACTGAGCCATTGGTTTCATCTGAACCCCTGCCCAGTGATGACCTCAGAGGTAGGTTTCCTACTGGGCGAGAACTCTGCTGTGGAATGATGTCATGCTTTCTGAGATCTCTACTGATACTTTATTCACATGTGAAGGTGTTTATATGCTTAAACTGTTGTTTTATTTTTAATTAAACTCGTTTCTCTTGTCCTTGAAATCTTTAATCTTGTTTCCACCAGAGCCCTGGTTGTCTGCTGTCTGTTAAACTGTAAACTTACTGGATTTATTAAATATTTGGAAAAAAGAAACATTGTCTTTTCCTTTTGCTGTACTTTGACGTTTTATGCCATGACAGCTGGTGTGAATGTTGGATGCAGTTTGTTATTATTTTCATTATATTCCTTGTATTGCACTTGAAACTGAAGCTACAAGGCAGTAGAACATTTTGAAATTTATGTAAAAGGAACATTGTTTCTGTTCTCTTGCAGCAGTGGAAGCCATGACACCCATCCCAGTCGTGTTGGAAGAGGATGACCAGGACGTTGACTCTGCAGATGAGTCCATAGCTGCCGACATGATGGTAGCTACAGATGACTCCACAAAACTGTCTGTTGGGCCTGGTCGACGAATTCGGCGTTTCAAACAGGAGTGGCTAAAGAAGTTCTGGTTCTTGCGTTACTCTCCGACATTGAATGAAATGTGGTGCCATGTGTGTCGGCAGTACACTGTACAGTCCTCAAGAACTTCGGCTTTTATTATTGGCTCCAAACAGTTCAAAATTCATACGATCAAGCTACATAGTCAGAGCAACCTTCATAAGAAGTGTCTACAGTTGTACAAACTACGCATGCATCCTGAGAAGACGGAGGAGATGTGCCGGAATATGATGACGCTCTTCAATGCTGCCTACCACCTTGCAATTGAAGGACGACCTTTTTCCGACCTCCGGCCTTTGGCAGAGCTGCTGAAGAAGTGTGAACTTAAAGTAGTTGATCAGTACATGAATGAGAGCGACTGCCAAATTCTCATCCACCACATTTCTCGAGCATTTAAAGAGGACCTGGCAGAGAAGATCCGCCTCTCACCTTTCTTAGGTGTAATCATGGATGGGCAAAATGATGACTTTCTGGCAGACACTGTTGCAGTTTATGTGCAGTTTGTCACCGCAGAGGGCCCACCCGCTACCGAGTTTCTCTCTTTGCAGAGATTGAATGGTGGTAATGTGGATGGCTACCTGCAGGCTGTTGACCGTGCCTTTGGTGTCCTAGGCCTGAAGCTTCAGGACATGATCGTGGTTGGCTTGGGAATTGATGGTTCCAACATCTCTTCTACCCTCCGGGCAAACCTCTATGTAACCTTACGGAAGAAAATTCCCTACGTATTGTGTCTGCCAGTTATGATCCGCCGTCCTCATCTAGAAATTTTGGATGCCATCTGTGGGAAGGAACTCTCATGTTTAGATGATTTGGAGAACAACTTGAAGCAGTTGTTAAGCTTCTACAGATATTCACCTCGTATGATGGCTGAGCTCAGGTCAACAGCACCTACTTTGTCAGAGGAAACAGAGTTTCTTGGGGATGTAAGAGCGGTTCGGTGGATAATAGGAGAGCCTAATGTCCTTAATGCCCTCATTAAAGACTATCTGGAAGTAGTCACCCACCTTAAGAGCATCAGCAGTCAAACACAGAGGGCAGATGCATCAGCCATTGCTTTATCTCTCTTGCAGTTTCTAATGGATTACCAGTCGGTCAAGCTGATCTATTTTCTTTTGGATGTCATTGCAGTTCTGTCACGCCTTGCCTTCATCTTTCAAGGAGACTATCTTCTAGTGTCTCAAGTGGATGCCAAGATTGAGGAGGCAATTCAGGAGATTGGTCAACTGATTGATTCACCAGGAGAGTACCTTCAAGAGTTTGAGGAGAACTTTCGTGAGAGCTTCAATGGTGTGGACCTGAAGAACCTGCGGGTGGCAGAGTCCAAGTTCCAGTCCATCCGGGAAAAAATCTGCCAGAGGAGCCAAGCCATTCTGGCCCAGCGTGTTGACCAGCACAGCCGTTCTGTTGTGCAGGCTTGCAAGGTTCTTGATCTGGCTTCCTGGCCGCACAACAAGGATGATCTCCGGACATATGGGGAGGAAGAGATTCTACTCATCTTTGACCATCTGGAGACGATTCCCTCATCAGGTTGGGAGCCATCACACGACCGAATCAATGTACGAGGATGCCTGGTTGGGGAATGGAGGGATCTCAAAGCTGACTACTATAGTATGAATGGCTTTAAGGAAGTAACAAGTCATATCTGCAGATATAAACAGCGCTTTCCTTTACTCAACCAAGTCGTGCAAGTAGTCAGGGTCCTGCCAACATCGACTACTTGTTGCGACAAAGGACGAGAGTCCTTATGCAGAGTGAGAAGGAACAACCGCTCCAGGATAACCCTGGAGCAGATGAATGACCTGCTCACCCTGGCTGTTAACGGGCCTCCTATCGCCAACTTTGACGGCAAGAGGCCTTTGGACAGCTGGTTTGAGGAGAAGTCAGGGAACAGTTACACACTTTCCGCAGAAGTGCTAAGCAGAATGTCCAACGCTGATCAAAAGCCTGTGTTGCACACAATGGATGTGAATTCTGAGTTTTATCCCGATATTTGATTGATCAGAGCCTGTTCTTCAGCCAATAATATTCCAAAAAAAGCCATCTCAGTGGGGCGTGAACTGATCGGGGGCTATTATGTGATTGGCCAATGTGACATTGGCCCTGCTGCTACAATGGCCTGGTCAGCTATACTTATTCATCTTATAAGAATAGTAGGAATGCCTTTGCAGGGCATTGGCATTTGCACACCTACACTTATTCTGGAATGTGTTCTTTCATGTGATTTGATGCTCCAAAGAAAATGAAAGCACTTATAGTTCAATGACGGATTATAATTAAAAAATTACATTTCCTGGAGCTTTTGCTATTTTCACTTGTTAACTTTAAAGCACCTGGTTACATTGTTTTACGCAAATATTTTTCCTATTCCAGCTTTTAAACAAAACCATCAATGAGTTTACTTTATATTGCTCTTTTTGTAAATGATATAACACAAAGCTCTTGATTGTTGTAGCATGTGTACATGCTATTAGTCATTGGTTTGAGTAGGAGACCTTATTTTGCCATATTATTTTGTAATGTTCCTTAAACTGAAATTCTATGGTGTTGCTCCTAAAGGTAAGAGCAAAATCTGCAATTCAGTTATGTGGTGTATATTTATGTCTCTCTTTATTTGCTTAAGCAAAATCCTTTTGATGACATTTGATGGATGTGCCATAATGCATTATGCAATCGTAATCCTGCACGGTGCAGTTTGTCAAATCTTCAACATGGTTTCAAATGCAATATGCGAGATGCTAATGCCTTATACTCAACATTTTTTAAATGTGTTGTTCCGGTGTTATCTTTCTTGCCGTTCTTTATGTTGTGTAGATAAGTTGCCATTGGGGCGGGGAGGGGGGGGGCGGGGGTTTGTACATTTCAACATCCAAACTAAGAGTTCTCCTACAGACTTTTAATATTGCAAGAACAAACGTTTTGGAAACATGGTATTGTGCTTTTAAGCACAATACTTTTAAGTAGATACAACTTGGAGTATTTCTTGTGCTATATCATTTTACAGTGTACTTTTTAAATGCTTGCCACTAAGTACCATTGATAACATGTGCAATGTATTATTTGTTTATGAGCATTGTTTCTAAATGTTGGAGTTAGAACACTTTTCAGTAAAGACGACTGTGGATTTCGATGTCAGAGTTGAAAATGCCGTGAGCTGGGATGCAGTGTTTTGTTTATTAATCACAGATGACATATTTACCACTTTCTGCGGTTGAAATGAAACGAGCAGAAATCTTTTGTCATTATGATGCTGCTAAAGAAGTCTTAACTCTCTTTGCCAAAGTTTGTATTGAAATGGTGATTAAAGTAGAAAACTAGTAAAGAGCGATAAATGCTTCTCGTCTCTTTTGACTTTAAAGTGGTTCGTGTGTGATAGGTGTATAAAGAAGCACTTAAACAGAAAATACAGCCCTATGCAGTATATGTTGTCGAAATGATAGAAATCAATAGAAAGTTTGTGTAGAAACATTTGATGCAGTAATTTTGCATGTTCCCTGCACAGTTATTTAATATATATCTAATACTAAAAAACTTCCAAGTGAGTTATAAGCTTTTATATTTGCAAAGATTATTTCATGCCCTAACTCTTGTAGGGATAGAATTGTACAAAATGATTGATACCTGTCTTTAATTGGTAATGTTTTTCACAGAATGATAGTCTTGTTTGTGCTCATGGCTGCCCCCACCCCACCCTTGATTGGAGCCTCATTAAAGTAGATGACTTGAAAACAGCTTTAATGCAAGAACTTGCACCGTCCATGTTTTAAGCTTTTTTGTTTTTCCATTCTAAGCCTTTATGCTTCAATATGATGCATCTGTTTTGACTTTTTTTTTTTTGTAGCAGTTCCGAATTAACATTTATAGGCAGAGCATTCCTTGATTTCAGTTGTGGTTCTGTTGAACTGTCCTTCTGTGTGCTGTTTGAATTCCAGCCTTTTTCGGTTTTGTGCTTGAATGTTGTACAGACAGTTACCTCATAATGAGGTATGTCAAAGTGTATGAGCTTTTCTAATTTTGATACAGACAGTACATTAGCGCTATCACCCACCCTACTGCAAAGATGGACTTTTTTCATCGACGTTTTTGCACATCTTCCTGATGTGGCGAAAAACGATTGTTGAGACTTTAAGATGTTTGTGGGGTTTTTCTTTTTTTTTCTTTATTTGTCCTATTTTATTTCCTCTTTCTGTTTCTTGGCACAAAGAAAGATACACATTTATTGAACTTTGCTGTCTCAGTGGTTTTTGAAAGTATGTTCTTGTATTTGAGCCGACAGTGTCTCTCTCGCTCTCTCTCTCACACACTCACTCTCACTGTATTTTTACCTCTCTCTCTCTCTCTCTCTCTCTCTCTCTCTCTCTCTGTCTGTCTCTCACACACTCACTCACTGTATTTTTACCTCTCTCTCTCTCTCACTTTCTCACTCTCACTCTCACTGTATTTGTATCTCTCTCTCTCTTTCTCACTCTCACTGTATTTGTATCTCTCTCTCTCTCTCTCTCTCTCTCTCTCTCTCTCTGTGTCTCTCTCTCACACACACACACTCACTATATTTTTATCTCTGAATCTCTCTTTCTCACTCACACACACCCAC
>JBBPCW010000127.1:13252655-13271268 GCA_037974425.1 Phenacogrammus interruptus
CTTTCTCACTCTCACTCTCACTGTGTGTGTATCTCTCTCTCTCTTTCTCGCTCTCACTGTATTTGTATCTCTCTCTCTCTCTCTCTCTCTCTCTCTCTCTCTCTCTGTGTCTCTCTCTCACACACACACACTCACTGTATTTTTATCTCTAAGTCTCTCTTTCTCACTCACACACACTCACTCTCACTGTATTTGTATTTCTCTTTCTCTCTCTCTCTCTCTGTCTCTCTCTCTCACACACACACTCTCACTGTATTTTTATCTCTCAGTCTCTCTATCTCTTATCTCTCAAAAAAAAAACACACTTTTTGTTGAGATTCTTATATCATGAGCCAAAATCAAGGTCTTTCTTATGACTTTGTTTGTCCTAAAGCATTATGTACCAAAATGTAAATTCCAAATCAAGAACCATACTTTTGTATTTCATGATTTGCATCTTTTGTAAAGATATCCACAGTAACCTGCATTGTATTTTGTATTGATTGCATATTTGGCATATTATATGCTGCTGGTGTTTTGTTTGCTAACCTAATTTTGGGGGAGCGATATCTTAGGCTTTATAAGGACAAAACATGATTTCGAGGTTTATACTCAAATGAATCAGCGAGAATTGTTTTTATTACTTTTGTGAGTATGTCATGTCAGCAGATATAAACATGTACACAGCTCTATACACAGCACTCTTAGCGTTTGCATGAATACATTGTCACACTGGAGATACATAGCTATAAACTATATATGAATTTAAGGAATTATATCGCTGGAGATTGTGATTATGTACTGTATAAATCCACTTAAAGTTAGTTATATATTCCACATATAATGATTTAATAAAGTTTTTTTGTATTTTATTTGTATTTGTTTCATGTCTTTGACTATAATAAGGCACCTGTGTCTTCATTAATGAAAGTATGTGCAGCCATTATATATACCGTAGGTGCGTAGACTTTCTGGGAGGGCTTACTAGTCTTAAAATCACCAATAATTTGATCATGGGTTTTTGTAGGGCTCCTAGGAGAAGCAGTGCCCCTGTATAAAAAAGTCTAAATCAGAAGCCTCACAACAATATTTGTAAAATAAATGTGGTTTTAGGACACTGGAAACTCCCACATGTAGGTTTAGTGGTGGTACTATTACAGTGAGGAGAATAATTTCAATGTGTAGCTACAAATGAATAAATAATGGGTTTCAGCTATTTGCAGTATTTGTAGGTAGTTGGAGAGCTTACATTAGCTCAGGAGTGAATGACCTGTGCATGACTAAACAGAGTTTCTCCAAAATAAATGTGATGACCACTTAGAAAATTCCCAAAAGATCTTAGGACACCCAGGAGTCCAAAATGTACAGCCACTGGATCCCTGTTTTGTTTATTAAACCTTTTTGGGTAGGGATGTGTTCCATAGTGAAAGTGACCATTTGTCATACGTGAACACACCACAGTGTGAACAGCACGAAATTCTTCCTCTGCATTTAACTCATTCACCAAGTGAAGCAGGGGGCAGCCAGGAACACGGCGCCCGGGGAGCAGTGCGTGGGGACGGTACCTTGCTCAGGGTACCTCAGCGGTGCCTAGCGGCCTTGGGGATCGAACCTGGACTTTCTGGTCACAGGGCAAACTCCCTAACCACTAGGCCACCAGCTGCCCCATAGCACATAAAGCCCACAGTCCATGCAATTTAGGAGGAACTGATTTTCTACACTCGTCACTAAACACTTGAATTAGAGCTGGGCAACATGGCAAAATTATAATATTACATTTTTGCTTATTGATGTGTTGGTGCAGGCCACAAAGAGCCCCAGAAGTGTTGAGTTAAAATACTGTTATGATAGTGTGATTTTTTTCTTTCCAATCTGCACTGCACTAAACCCAGGATTTTTTTTTATGAAGCATGCAGGCAATATTCACAAAATCCTTAGTAAAAATGTGTTGACAGATTATAACAACAGCAATAAGACATCACTATATTGCTATATAGATTTAAATGCTAAATCTGCTTATTCTAACTAGAAAACCACTCCAGAGAAATGTTTCGGACCATTGTTCTACAGACCTTTTCAGTGAAGGCTTCCTTTGAAAATAAGGTTTTCTTTTAAAGTGTAAAAGGCCAATTTGTCATGTAACTCTTCTAATAAGAACGATTAAATGGGGACGAAACATTACATTATATTACATTAGCTTTCACTATTCATTATATTCTTAAATATATTCTTATATTCGTAAAATCTAAGGCTCTCTCTGTGTCACTCTGATGAAGAGCCTGTCATGTAGAGGGTGGTAGAAGTCTAGTGGGTAAAACACTTGCCTGTGAACCTGAAGTTACAGGTTCGAAACCCCACTTTCTACCGTTGTGTCCTTGAGCAAGACACTTAACCCTCAGTGGCTCCAGGGAGACTGTCCCTGTAACTAATGACGGTCGCTCTGGATGAGACTGAGCACGTCAGCCAAATGCCCTTTACCGTCTCCCTATAGCATCACTCAGTGAACCCTTTTGGGACTTTTTCCTCATAAATCTTCATAAATGTCATGATTTTCAAGAGAATTGGAAAAAAAATTTAAATGCTGGAAATACGTTATTGCTCAGCTTGAAATCACAATTCCAATCTTAAATGTGTGCCTGCTGTTGGAGGCGCACAGAGAGGAGGCAAAGATCAAGTGCTCTTTGTTGGAGACCAACTGCGGCCTCATTGTTCGTTTGTCCCCAGTCTCTCTAGCTGCTGGCTGCTGTTTGGCATTGAGACAAATGTCATGCCACTGTTCCGCGGCCATCAGCCTGCAGATAACTGTGTAGATGATGGTGTTTTAATGTTTTTTCAAAAAGAGAAATAAGAGCACATATCAGACATCATGACCATAAAACCATGCAAACACTGTTATTTATGGAAGACAAACCACTTCAGAGACTTTGCAAGATTGTGCTGTCAGTTCAGCTGCATCGTGTTTACAGTCAGTGCAAACTGTATAGTACATTTGCTGAGTTAGTTACTTTTCAAGGGACGCATTGAAAAAACAGTTTAATTAAGCGCCTGAATGTTTGCGGCTGTGAGTCTATGGAAAATCTCTCACAGCGGCCTTATTGTCACCCCCAGCTGCAGCTCCAGACGATTGAATACTTTTTTTATTCTCTGTGAGCAGTCGCTGCTGTGCACTTATATAAAACATTGTCTTATATAAAACAACTGTATTTGTGTTTTGTGAATTTTGTCTGATAGTTCGGTCTGAATAGTGTGCACCACAAAGCTGTTGTTTGTTTCAGACTCTGTAAAGCGAACAGGCCAGTTCAGATCTGCCTGACACCACTGTGTAGCCTTTCCCCCCTGAGCCCTATAGAAAACGGACATGCCTTTGGTACTTCAGCTGAGACTGGTGATTGTTTGTATCTCAGTCAGTCTGCAGGCTATTATTTGCCTTGTAGCAAATCTCAGCGCAAGATGTCCACAACTCCGGTCAGTGACATCACTCTAGTAGGGCAAGGGTGAGGTTGGGTGAGGCTGGGCGAGAGCTGGAGCAGAGAAGAGGAGGTTTCAGGAATGATCGGGGAGCTTTGTGCTGCACGGCCGAGTTCTAGGGAGATTTGACTCATTTGCAGTTAAAAACATCATTAAACATTAACTGCTCTGGTGAGTAGCCTAACAATGATCCTGTTAGTCCTTTGAACTTCGGACAGTCTAGTGACTGTGGTTGCACTTTTCTCTTTTTGAAATGTTTTTCATTAATCTTTGATGCACTAATGAACAGACTATCATGTTTGTTTGTATTTTTTGTGAATTGTTTCGTATTAATGCATCACACAGTCGCTTGATCGCTCCACTGAAGAGCCTACTGTGATTGTGCATGATTGTATTTATTGTGTATTAACATTTAAAAGAACCACTGCACCCTGAACAGCTCTGTAAATCTGAACGTGTCTGTTCTAAACACTTTAATATAAAATAAAAAAATATTTGATGACAGTGTCCCATTGAAGTGCTCTACCGTTCCACAGGCAAAACTGGAGTAAAACATCTATCAAATGTTCGTGTTTCTCTAAAGGCAATACAATTGTTTCAGTAAACAAGTGTGCTCTTCTCTAGCACTGGGGTTTATTAGATATTCCCTCTTGACTGTTTTCAAACAGGGCTTTGGCTCAACTGAATAAAACGTTTTACAGAAAAGCCTTCCGAATGTTAGTCAGACAAAACATTTACAGTTTTGCTGAAATTGTTTAATTTAGTATTTGGAATGATTGCCCTATCACTCTACTCAGATTGCGTGTATTAATATTTAGAATAGTCCTATCCCTATGATTTTATTTATTGTGAAAAATGTGGCTTGCCTTTTTTCTGATATTGTGAAATTTTCCACATCTGCAGCTAACAAAACTTTCAGCACGATGAAATACTCCTTTGGGCTTTTCCTGGTAATCTGTTCAGTGACTATAAGTGTCGGTAAGTTGTATTAAATGCCTTGAATATTCAGCAGCTGTGCCCGTTTTTGGTTGATGACCCTGATGTTTTTTTATTTGAAACAGGCAATAAGCATTATGGAATGCGCTTCTCCTCTGTAGGCTCATCTCTGCAGTGCTATAAATGTTCGGATTATTACGGTGGGTGGTGTGAGAAGGTGCAGGATTGCTCTTATGAGGATTCCTGCTTGACTCTGCATGAGAAAGGTAAGCCTTCTGCCATTAATTGATGCTAATACCTGCTTCACAGTCATTAACCAATCACCCCTGCAATGCCTTTCCTGTGGAATAGGAGGGAAAACCATTCGCCAGTGCATCAGATACACGGATTGTGACAACTCTCGCCTGTCCCAGATGTTCCCAGCTGTCTCCGGCTTTACCTACAGGTGTTGCAACAGTAATTTGTGTAACAGTGCGCGCGCCATTGACGCCCCGCTGCTCTCCCTGCTCGTCTCTCTGCTCGCCCTCTGCTGGAGCCGCTGCTGTGTGTGAGAGAGCTTTTGTTTAAGTCCCACATAAAATCCTTTTGTAATTTGCTCAGCAAATTTCTCATGAATGTGTGCTAGACATGGTGCTATTGGAGGCTGTGATGCCTTAATCTTGATTTGTGCTTTTAAATTAACAACCATTAACAACCTTTTATGTAACTAAAGCTTTATTTGTTTTGAGCTCTAAAAATTAAACAGATTTTTAGAATTTGAGCGTACAGTGTTTTGTTGCTGGATCTTGATGGAAATGTCATTTAACGCTTATCCTGGGTCTCTACTGAGTTACTGCAAACCAGTTAAAATCACTAGAATATATGTTATGTTCACATGCTCTATGAATGTAGCTACAAGTTGTAATTGCAGGTTATAAAAAAACCCTGTTATAATGCAACATTAACTTCAGGATTCCAGGATTTCCAGAACAATCTAATTAGATGTCTTTACTACTAAACTTTACCACAGGAGTATTATAATACCGGCCAACAGGAATACCTAGGAAAAAATAGCAGGAATGTAACAATATAACATGTTGAATTATATGTCATCATATCATGATTAGTAAGTTAGCTTGCAGCTAGTATGTTAGCTTGTGTCTAAGGTACTAAGGTGTTAGCTTATAGCATTACATCAGAACACTATCAAACAACAATGAAAACCTTAATGAACTGAAAATAAAAATATCAATATTTCAGTCACTGTATAAAGCTATTTCAGATAATGAATTTTGTGATTTGTTACAGCCCAATAAATTACTAAATACTACAGAACAGTAACAGAAATCTTATAGTTTCTTGTGAAATTACTTTCACATCTTTGTGTAAGAGTAAGCACTGCAGCTGTCTTTGTTCCCATTTAGTTAAAAGAGTAATTGTGAGGTCAGGCACAGATGTTAGAGGGGGAGGCAATCAACGTTCCAGTGGATCCCAAAGGTGTTGGGTTGAGGCGTTGCTAGTACAGTACATTCCAGTCGGTAGTGTAAATCCCCAATTTGTCCATCAGATTGCAAGATAGTGATGCATGATTCACCACTGCAGAGAACACATTTACACTGCTCTAGACTCCATCTCTAGCTGATCTCAGCAATGCAAATAGTGAACTTGTGTGCAGCTTCTCCACCATAAAATTTCATTAATTTATAGACAAACAATGATGTTGCTTCCAGAGATCAGTTGTAACTCTGCAGTGTGAACAACAGAAGTCGCAACAGAGGTTATTTTTAAACTCTATACGTTTTAGTATTTGGCAGCCTTATTTGTAAATTTGGTGGTCTGCTTATTCCACAGTAATAGCACTTACTGTTGACTGGAGCAGATCTAGCAGGATGGAAATTTCACTTTCTTACTTGTGGTAAAGTTGTGGTAAAGGGGAGGGGTTTCACATTGGCCATCTAATGTAAATCTTGAATACTTTCAACAAGTTGTGCTGTTTATTCAGTCAATTGGGTGGCCTACTAACGCAGAGGACTCCTCAATGAGTGTTTACCTAAACATGTGTTTAACTGATGACTAACTGATTTAACTGATTCCTTAACTGATTCTTATCTACTGCATCAGTTATGGCACATTTTACATTTTATAACTTTTGTTTTGATTTTTTCTGCTCAGAGAATAAATGTGCCTAACGGTTTGCAAAAGAATATTTAAGTGTATTCCCTTTGAAGGATTTATACATCATTTCATTTAAAAAATTTGACTGGGCATGACCAAACATTTGCATATAACTGTATATAGACAGTGCCAAATATAAAAGATCTGTAGATTATGGTTCTATGTGAATCATTATGTCCTCATCTTCTTATAAAAAATTACTTTAAGTGAATAAAAATGTGCTTCTTTGCTCTAAGTTAGTTTTGTGCAAGACATATGTATTATTTAAGATTATGAAATACATAATGATATGTTGTTACTATGGTGAGGAATCCACTTAAAAAATCAGTTTACAATGCCCTCTATAATTATTATCACCTTTACAAAAGATGATTGAAAAGGCATACAAATATTTTTATATAGGCTTATAATGATTTTAGCAACATATGCCTTATTTGAGGCAAGTTTAAAAACAAAATCACAAATGTCACAATTAACTGAATTAAGGAACATGCACGTTTAAATCGTTTTGGGTTTAGGAAGTGTTTAGGAATATTTAAACAGTCCTCAGTGATTTCCCGTTTCACTGGGGTATAAAAATGAGGTGGCATAGAGCCTAAATCCCCTCATTATCACCATGTGAGAAATTCAAGAGCATTTTGTTGCAATAAGCCAAAAGTCCAATTATTAAGAAACTGTCACAAACTTTTCTCGATGAGGATGCAAGGCTACTTTGTCTGCAGCCACAGTGTGAATGGCCAGAGAAGTAAAAAAAATATATCCAAAGAGTTTGGGCTCACCATGTCTCCAAATCCTCCATAAAATTTCACCTCCATACCAACTGTTTGGAAAGTGTGCCAGAAAGAAATTGCTCCTCGAGCAAAAGCTCCTGAAGTGTCCAGACACCTCTGGAACTTTAACTGGGACAGAGTGCTGTGGTCAGACCAAACTAAAACTGAGCTCAAAGTGGGTTTGGTGTAGAAATAAAGATGACTACAGAGAAAAGCTCCAAGTAACAAGCATGAAGGATCTCTAATGCTGTGAGGCTGTTCTCCTCCAAAGGCCCTGGCAGTAAGATTTATATATATTACACTATTCCAGGAAGTACCAGTGGATTTTAATCAAAATCTAGCTCGTTCTGCCAAGAAACAAAAACTTGGCCGTGGTTGGATCTTCTAGCAGGACAACAAACCAAAGCACACTGAACACAAATCCAGCTGAAATGATCTAAATCCAGCTAAAAACCCATGGATTAAACTTGAGAAGAGACTGCACAAGAGAAGAGGCAGAACTCTACAACATCTGGAAAGATTCTGCAACATTAAAAAAACATTACAAAAGAGAGAGCCAATAATTACAACAGGCCAAATGTTTTCTGGAATAAAACGGGTGAAGACAACATTTGGTATAAATTTTAAGGTTTTATTTTTTTTATTTCAGCCTTTTCCACACATATTATAAAGGGTGCTGGTAATTCTCGAGATCACAGTAGATGAAGTATTATGTGTAGTGTTAATGAAAGCTAAAGACTGAGATATGTTGTAAAGACATGTTAAGTGATAAGTGTACTGCTGCGTCAATGGGGTGTATCTGTACAATGGGGACCAAAAAACAGAAAGCAATACATATTTCAGAATCAATACCAGATGTAAAATAAAAAAGAGGATCAGACAATGTCAGAATATAATGTGATATTTGAGAAAAATATGGTCAGAGGGATAGTTAAGCAGCCTGCAGTGAGTCTCAACCCACCCAGATATGTATCATCCCTAAAAAACTAATAATTCATAGTTCTGAAATGCTTAGAAACCATTTGCAGCCAAAACAGAACTGGAGCAGTGCTAGACTGATAGGCATTTAAAATGTTAGCAACCAAGCTACCTTATACTTTAGACCCAACTTCTAATACTAAGATAACAGAACACAAATCTGTTTTACTTTATCTTAGTTCAGTTCAGTTAACTTGAGCTCAAAACAATATTTTTCAGTGTTAGTACAAAATTATTTATCAGATTTATAGATAGATTATAGATTTAACCTGATAGTATTTCTTTAGGGGACCCATTGTGGTGCTGTGTCTCACACCTCCAGGGTTGGGGGTTTGAATCCGACCCCTGGCCTTCTGCGTATGTGGAGTTTGCATGTTCTCCTCAAGGTGGTGTGGGTTTTCTCCGGGGTCTCCAGTTTCTCCCACAGTCCAAAGACATGTGTGTCAGGTGTATTGGGGACTCTAAATTGACTGAAGGTGGAGTGTGGGAGTGAATGGTGTGTGTAGGCACCCTGTGGTGGGCTGGCAACTCGCCCAGGGTTCTCACACATTGTTGGGATCCAGGTACCTGCAACCCTTGTGAGGATTAAGCACTTACAGTGAGTGAGAGTATTTCTTAGATGGCACTGAATAGTCCTTAGTCTGTACTTTAGTTTTTCTAAATTGTGGGAAATTGTTATAAACATGTTAGAGCCATTGCTTAAAGCAGCCCATTTCACTGATGACAACTATCCTCACTAAGTAATGTGCCACTTGAACCATGTCACACTATTAAGGTGACTTAATCTAATGAATGCTAATGATTTATTCATGAAAGGAAAATTAGATATTCATTATCTCAAAACTCCACAGGGAGTACTTCCTCTCACACCACAGTACACAAACCTGATGCCCACATTTCCATTATATGTTGAAGTCAGATCTAAACGTGAACAGAACTGTAGAAGGTGCCTGTTGAAATAATTGTATACTAGGACTGTAACAGTACATGTATTCCTACCGAACCGTCACATGTCTTTCAGAGAATACACGGTACGACAGAGAAGTCATGATAGTAAGTAATATGGAATCACAGAGGGACCAAAAAGCACAAGTAAATCATAAACATGGGTCGTAGTGTGGTGCAATAGTGTCACCTACTGGCGTAACACTTACATATACATGAAAATATAAGGAAGAGTGTGCGTTTACTGGTTACTACACTGTTGTTTATTTAAAATAAACGAAAACAAACCAAGCCTCATTCTTTAGAACTTTTTGTTGCTTAACTTTGCTGCATCATGAACCGTACCGAACCATGACCCCAAAACCGAGGTGCGTACCGAACCGTGACATCTGTGTACCGTTACACCCCTAATGTATACTAAGACAAAACATGAAGCAAACAAGGAGAGGAAATCCAAGTAATCTTTCGCAGCTGCCGGCATCCAGCTGCTGAGGCATAATCTGATGACATAACGAGATGTTGCATGGACAGTGCCTTCCAAAAGTGGGAAGTCCAAATAGTTATTTTCACTACACACTCCGGCGATTTGGATTAAATAGAACATCGGACAAAAGCACAGACTGCATCATAGTATTTCTGGCTATTTCTGGCTTTGACAAGCATCAACAAAAGTGAACTGAGGCCAAATTAAAAAAATGGAAGTGGTACAAAATTTACACAGTAAAGTGCACTGATTCTACTGACATCATCAGTTTTTTGTTGTCTGACCTCTGAGTCAATGTACATAAAATCAATAAACTGCCTTAAAGTCTAAAATCCAGTTTGGATTCCAATTAGAACACAATTTTAAAACCACGGCCGGATAAAAAATCATTTATTAAATATTTAAAACAATTAATGCCATAAATACATAAATAAATACATTCATAATTCAATAAAGAGTGTACAAAGATCCAAAAGATAATAGTATCTTCAGTAGTATCACAATGAAGAAAAAGGGAATGTCAACAAATACACAAAACTATTGCACAAAAGCCCACACCAAGGTCACTACGACACACAGAGTACATGTAAACAAGTCAATAATCTAAAACAGTGAGAATAACAATGAGTCATACAACAGGAGCGCCGGAAAACAACTGGTTCAATAAAGGACAAAACAACAGGATTAAAAACAGACCAGAGATTTTTTTTAAAAAGAGGACTGTGGAACTGAAACATCACGCCACATACAGCTGCCTTTTTGTGTTTCTACAGGTCTTCCAGCAATAGCCTGAGAAGAAAAATCCTCCTTAAAGAAATACTCTAGTGTTTTTCTGAATGAATCAGTATAAGCCGCATCTGTGGCATGTTTAAGGATCACCCATTGATTTATACACACTTGCCAATGCCAATCATAAATGTGTTACTGGGCTTTTTGTTCTGCTATAAATACAGGCAGGTTACTGTCCATGTATGCTACAGATGCAGTGTATAGAGATTAGATCGAAAAAGCTAGGCTTTATTCCTCTAAGGCAGGACAACAAAGTCTTTCAGTAAAGTGCGGATATAGGTGGAACATTTTGTAAAACGTTACTTAAAAAAAAGTTCATTAAAAAAGCAGCTTAATAAACTACCTTCCAGTCACCCTAAATCAAATACAGTAAAAATGAACATAGTTCTTTAAAATGGTCATATCACTTTAAAAGTGAAGCTACACTACATAATCACATCAATAATCAATGTACAGTAGATCAGCTATGTTTTAATCACTCATATCCTCTACAGCCTCCTCCTCAATCTCTCTCCCTATCACCTCTAGTTTCACCGACTTCTTCTGCCCTTTTTTCTCCTTCCCCTTCTCGTCATCCTCCTTTTCTGCTGGAGCGTACCACGGTCTGGCAGTGTTGTCTTCACAAGCTCGACCGCCACCTCTCCTGTACCCGCCCCGCCCAGCCCGCACCAGCCCCCAGCCCTGTGGCTTGCCCTCATGTGGGCCATTGTCCTGTACTCCTCTGGTTTGGTCCAACTCCTTGGCGCTGAGGGCAGGCATCCGCACAGGCACAGTGTTACCGAATTTAGAGTAATCCACCGAGTAGCGCCCGTCCTCCTCTGTCATGATGGAAACAAAGCGGCGCCCCCAAAGGATCTCGTCCGGTGTGTACGATGTGCGTGCTTGCATGGTGATGCCTGTCGTCTCCACAACACCTGTCAATTGAATAAAAGTAATATTTCATTATATACGGTGGCCTGGTGGTTAGGGAGTTGCCCCTAAAATCGGAAGATTGTGGGTTTGAATCCCAGGACTGCCAATGGTACCATTGAAGTTCCCTTGAGCAAGGTACCGTCCCCACCAAGTGCTCCCCAGGTTATCAACTTCAAATTCAACTCATGCTGTGTTTCTCAACTTTGTTCTGATGGACCATGAAACTGTGCACTTTTAACTCTTCCATAAAAAAAAAAAGCTAAACTTCCAGGCTTGTTATTCAGTAATAACAGGGTAAACTGGTGCTCACATGAATATGTCTGGTGTACTGGTAAGGAAGCTGCATTAACCCAATTAAACATACCTTCCAGTATGACAATGATTTCCAGGTCCTCGGTGCCCAGAGACTGGGCAGACACCTCGTAGAGTGGGCTTCCTCTCTCGATAGTGTGACTGATGATAAGTGGTGAAACGAGGAAGATGCCGTTGCTCCTGAGGGGGTTTTCCACCTGGATGTCCAGCTGGCAGACTGGAATCACCTCCCCTTCCGCGGTCACTGTCCTCCGAATGACCTAATATGCAGAGCAACATATTCCATCAGAATTAAATCAATATTTTAATGTCATTCATTAATTTTCAGATATCCTGAAACAATGTACATTCATGTTCTTTAACACTAATTATTAAAAATTCTGCATCACTGCTGAGATGCAATGTGTACTTTGACATAAGTTGTACAGTAGAGAATGTTTGATTTCTTTGCAATGGCAGTGAGAGCAATCAGGATTGTAACATCTACAATGTAAATATACTCAGATCGTTGATGATGGCAAAATAATGGTGAATGAAATTTTTTAAAGAAGTATGTCTTCTATTCTAGTATGAGTTCTATTTTTCTGTACAATACTCTGCATGTAATCCTCTGTTAATAAATGTGTTATAAAAATGGCAAGCCAAAACCTTCTTCCAAACTTCTGTAACATCTCAGACACCACACAGTGTATCACTAGTCATTTCATGCATTTATGTAATTCCCATTGAAATGATTAAAGCACTAGTGGGTGGATAATTTCTTTGACTTCCTAGCCTCTGACTGGGCTCTTCCTCACCTGCAGCTGAATTGTGGCTGAGATGATCATACTTTTCCTCAAATCTCCTACACGAAACATGAACGTGGGTCTGCCATTGCGTGGAGCGATGACAGCATTACGGGAGAAAATGAGCGTCTCCGCTCGTCGATTTGCCTGAGCCGTCTTCATGAAAACACAGCCCAGCATGACTGCATTAATGATGAGGCCCAGAATGTTCTGGATGATCAGAACTGTGATGGCCAGTGGGCACTCCTCTGTCACCATTCTTCCACCAAAACCAATAGTCACCTGACATTGGAAACAGAGGAGATAAAGAATTAACTTATGTATACTGCACCGTGTGTGTAGGCATCAAAAGAGCAATCAGCTGTCCACCAGCATTTCTGTCCATCCAGACAGTTGCTCACCTGCACTTCGATTGAGAAGAGGAACGCTGAGGTGAATGAGTGAATGGCCGTGACACAGGGAACATGGCCAGGATCGTGGGGGTCACGTGGCTCCAGGTCACCATGAGCAAAGGCCAGGAGCCACCACACCATGGCAAAGAGCATCCATGAGCAAAGGAATGCAGAGGTGAAGATAAGGAGCGAATGCTGCCACTTGAGGTCCACCATTGTTGTAAAAACATCTTGGAGAAATCGTCCCTGGAAGAATAAACAAGTGTATAAGAACAGATTGCGATTGAATATCTCTAGTATCAGAGTCTGGAATATAAACCATGCTCATTTTAACAGGTATGTTAACAAGCATACAATGAAAATAAATATATGAAGTTAAGCCTCCTTAGGTACCTGTTCCCGTATGTTCTTATGAGCAACATTGCAGGATCCAGTCTTGGTAATAAAGCGAGCCCGCTGTGACTTGGTGCGGAAGCGGTTGGGCTGTGTGGCATCTTCAGCCAGTCGTGTCAACAGAAATCCATCGGGCAGCAGGCCTTTCCGGGCCAACATTTCTGGGTTTTCAAAATTTCACTCTAATAAACTAGAAGACAAAAAAAATGTATTCAACCAATTGCTAAAGAGATATGTGTCGCAAAAGAAGCAAATGATACATTCTACATGTACTCCTAGCTTTCAAACATAATAAATGCATAGACTTCAATATGGAGCTTGTCTCCCTTTGTAGCTATTACAGCTTCCACTCTCCTTTGTCTATTCATTTTGTAGAACATTTATAAGGTCAGGCACTGAGGAAGAGGACGGCTGGCTCACAATCTCCATTCCAGTTCATCTCAAAGGTGTTGGATGGGGTAAGGGCTCTGTGCGGATCAGTCACGTTCTTTCACACAGAAACTCATCCAACCATGTCTTTATGGAGTTAACTTTGTGGACTGGGCCACAGTCAGTTTGGAATAGACAAGGGTCTTCCTCAAACTGTGACCACAAAATTGGCTCTGTCCAAAATGTCTAGGTATGCTGAAGCATTAAGACTGCCCTTCACTGGACGTAAGGAGCCTATCCAAAACTCTGGAAAACAGGTGTGTCCCAATTCTTCTGTCCATATAAGTGCATGTGCAGTGCACTTATAGGGACAGAAGTGCATCTTCTTGTACCGAACACGATCAACACCAGGCTTCAATACAGACGACTACAGAACGTACAGCACGGATTCACTGGATTCTGATCTTGCAGATATACAGCATTACACATTTAACTGGCTTGGTCGAAAAGATAATTTAGAATCCAAAGCCAGAACTTGCAGTCACATTTTACAGTTAACAACAACAAACTACGCTCTGGAACTGAACAAATAAGAGATGGCATTTCTGCAGATGACGACGACATATCCCTTTAATCCAAAGACAGCATAGATAAACCTCTATAATTTTTAAATTATGAGACCTGATGTATCCAGTGTCGTGTGCAACCACCAAACGATAAGAAACATTACAGCAAATCACACAGGTTACACTTAATCCCAGCGATACAAAATCACCATCTGTCACAGATCTCTAGAATGCCTGTCACTTGATTTTCTAGGGTCGGTAAGTTTAGCCATTTGAAGCGTTGACCAGCTAGCCGCCATTCCCCGTCACTAAAAACGGGTTTAAATTAATGTACACTATGCAAAATTTTAGCCACAAATGCCTCTCGACGGTTTTATAAACAAATATAACAAACCGTGTTTAACTTACCTTGCTGGTGGGCTCTGTAGGAAGGATTCTTATCTAGCATGACATCTTATGCAACACATCAGTGATGCCCAGCAGCAGCAGCAGCAGCAGCAGCTCCCTCTACTTAATGACAACCCAGACAGGAGGACCAACATATCCCATGATCCCTTGCGCATGTTCGTTCCAGACTACTAAACGCCTTCGTGTCAGTTGTTTTGATTTCTAGTGTCTTCTTGTGTGCACATTTTGTTCTCTTGTTTTTTGAAGGTCCCTTTTAGGTTAAAAAAAAACACCCAACTATCTTATCCCAGTGTGTTTGGACAGCAGGACTCTAAAGATGTCTGATCACTGGAACAGGGGTGAGTGACACGTCGCCCGTATTTATCCAGGAGGGTTTCAACTTTTTCTAGGGTTTATAGGGCTTTTAAGACTTTACTTCTTTGCCAACTTCTTAGAAAGAAACACGACGTTTATTATAGAAACAAAAATGTTGAAAAAGGAAACGGTGAGTTAACATATTGTGTCGTTCAGCTAAGTGGCTAACATCAATGTTGACTGGTCTCTTATAGTTACACATGAACACAACACACAGTGTGAACATCTCTCCATTTAACCGCCAAATGGAGCGGTGGGCAGCCAGTGACGGGGGGAGCAGTGTGTGGGGACAGTACTTTTTCATGGGTGCCTGTAGTAGTCCTGGGATTCGAACTAATGACCCTCTGATCGCAGGGGCAACTCCCTAACCACTAGGCCTCTAGCTGCCCATGAAGAGTGTTAGCTATGTCAATAGTTCTTAGGCTCCTGTTGACACTAAGCCAGGCTAACTCAACCAGTTGGCCTGTTCTGCTCACAGTAAATTAAAGCAGGAAGAAAAAACCGTTAGTAGTTTAAACTGTAAGTAAAAGTTAACATTCTCTAATACGTGAACAGCACGAAATTCTTTCTCTGCATTTAATCCATTCACCAAGTGAAGCAGCGGGTAGCCAGGAACGCAGTGCCCGGGGAGCAGTGTGTGGGGACTCTACCTTGCTCAGCGGTACCTCAGTGGTCTTGGGATTCGAACCCATGACTTCCTAATTGCAAGTGCCTTAACCACTAGGACATTATCGATTTATTCAAGGGGCAGCTGGTGGCCTAGGCGGTATGGAGTTTCCCCTGTGATCAGAGGGTCATGGGTTTGAATCCTAGGCCTACAACTGAGGTACCCTTGAGCCCCTGCTCCCTGGGCTCTGTGTTTCTGGTTGCCCGATGCTTCGCTTGGTGAATGGGTTAAATGCAGAGAATCATTTTTACATTGTTTACACTTTGTGGTGTGGTGTGCATGACTGAAAATGGCCACTCTACTTAAAACAAATAGTCTTATTTACTTGGCACATTTAGTTGTTGATAGAAATGAAAGATGGTCACATTTTAGCTTTTTATAATGGTGCAAATGTGCACAATTTCAGTACTGTGTCAGTAACGGGGGGTACATTCTTTCTCTGCATTTAACCCATTCACCAAATAAAGCAGTGGGCAGCTGCCAGTGTGACACCTCAGGAGCAATGTGGAAGAATGGTGCCTTGCTCAAGGGTACCTCAGTGGTGCCACAGGCAGTTCAAACCCACAGCCTTCCATTTACAGGCTAACCACCAGGCCACCAGCTGCCCCTACAGGCATTTGAGAAAAGCTAAAACCAAGACATTTTTAGCACAAAATATCAAAAACTTTTTGTTTTTTGTTTTTGTTTTTATTTTTTGTATTGAAAATCATACTGAAATGGATCATATTTGAACAGATCTACAGATAAGTGTTTTTATGGAGGTGGGTGGTATTCACACTCAATTTAATTTGTACTCAGCTGAAGGATTTACCATGTCTTTCCAGGACACGGAGCCGTAGATGATATGCTGGATGCCGAAAACAAACGAATAGCTGAGAATCTTGCTACCAAAGTTTCCAGATTAAAGTCGGTATGTCAAAGTCACATTTTACAGTCAAAGAAGAATATCCAACACAAACAAATAATACTCTTTCTTCACAATACCTGTATTTCTATGTATTCTCATGAACAGTTGGCATATGACATTGACAAAGAAGCTGAGGAACAGAACTCCTACTTGGATGGCATGGTGCGTGTTATGCTTTGAATAACAGATCTAGTTCTAGTATAAAAATGGCATAATAAAGTCCAAGAGTACATGAAATGTGTGGTTGAGAAAATATGGTCAATAATGGTGACTTTGTACGATAGTTTTAGACCATAGAACTGTAAAGTAGCCATATTTAGCAACACAGTCATTTGTTGCATTCTTTTTCCTCAGGACTCAAATTTCCTCAGTGCAACTGGACTGTTGACAGGCAGCGTAAAGAGGTTTTCTACAATGGTCCGCTCTGGCAGAGATAACCGGAAGATCCTATGCTATGTTTCTATAGGCTTGGTGTTTATCTTTTTTGTTCTTTACTATCTAGTCAGAAGAATACAGAACTGACAGATCATTTCCAATTACTTTCTATTATCTGCCTTCTCAGTTTTATGAGAACATTTTTGTGTGAATGCAGTTCTTCGTTCTTGTTTACACCAAAAAAAAATGTTTTACTGAAGTGTTCAGTTGACGACGCCCTGGTGTATTTTCCAGGGTTGATTAAACTGAAATATCATTGTTGGAGGCTGGCTTGTCTATTCTGGTTTAGTGCTTGCTCACTATAGTAATTTTGCCTTGTTTGCACTGTAATAACAGAAGATAAAGAGAGTTTTCTTAATTATTCTATGGACCAGTTTCCATTATTTTAATATTTCATTACATACTACTTTGTGTACATATAGATGGCTTATGTGTGTGCAATTATTAATATCTTGTATGGCAGCACTTTGTTTGAAGTAATTGTTAAGACTATAACTAATAATTGATTATTTTAGCTATCTGGTTTATTATTAACAGAAATGTTATACTTAAATTACTTTTTCAATAAAATCTCTTCCTGTACAAGCCTTATTTGTCCTAGTACTTTTTTTGTTTGTCATCCTCTTATGTCATTACAGTACAGTTGTTGTAGGTAACCCTGTCAAATGACAGAAAAACACCACCTTGCATATTTAAATGCATAATTGCTATGTATTTGCTGAAATTAACATACTGGGACAGAGTGCCTACTTATGAAAATAAGGCAGCTCTTTTCACAAATACCATTGTGTTACTTTGCAAGACCAAATTGTCAGAACTGAGTCTAATGCTTGCTTTAATTGAGGCATCAAAAATAACACTGTGGGGGACGAAAATCATTAGAAATGTTTTGTAGTTTTTGGTCACAGTTTGAGGAAGACCCTTGTCTATTCCAGTATGACTGTGGCCCAGTCCACAAAGTCATGGTTGGGTGAGTTTCGGTGTGGAAGAACTTGACTGATTCGCACAGAGCCCTGTCTCATCACCTACTTGTTTTAGAAAAAAAAACACCTTGGTCTTCCACTCAGTGGCCACTTAATGAGCTACTTTTACCTCTAATTTGGTGTATAATTACAGAATAGTTCTGTTAATGCAAAATCTGTAAGACAACCTGCCATTAAGTAGACCTGGGCACTGTACGCCCCCCGGGCCACTTCTGGCCCTTTGACTGTCCCTGGCTGGCCCACGTGAGGTCAACAAAAAATTATTAATCAAATGAAAATTTGTGTTTTACTTGTAGCTCCATCAAATCCCAGGTTTGGATCTTTTTACCTTAGTAGATTAAATTAGGTGTTGATTATGGAATTTCATTCATTACCCAGTGACTGGTGGCACTGAGCAGAAACCAGGTTCCAAACCTGTGTTTTTCTAACCGGCTCACAAAATATTGACTACTTTTTAGGAAAGTGAATTCTTGATACTTTTACTGCTTTCTTGTTTGTCTGCATTTATTCTAATATCCAGATGTGTTTTGCTGGCAGATAGAAGCCCACTGCTGATATAAATAACTTCAAACTATTTGCCTAAGACTTATGCACAGTACTGTATATAAATAAATAAATAAATATATA
>JBBPCW010000127.1:13324956-13336371 GCA_037974425.1 Phenacogrammus interruptus
GTGTGTGTGTGTGTGTGTGTGTGTGTGTGTGTGTGTGTGTGTGTGTGTGTGTGTGTGTGTGTGTGTGTGTGGTATAATAATAAAAAAAATTATAGAGATATTATAACAAAAAGTAAGCACCTAGTGTGGCCATTAAAGGCAGTAAAATTGTCCATAATGGTGGGCTGAAGTGTTAGGTGTGGGGTTAGCACACTTGTCTGCATTGTTTATGAGCGCCAATAGACAGAGGCCCAGTATTCAACTTATTTAGTTATAGTAGCCTTACCTCACAGTCTGTAGAGTAATAATGTCTGATATCCAGTGGCAGACTTGTGAAAGACCATTAATGATAAAGCCCTTGACCTATCAGGTGAAAAGGAGGTTGTGATTGTTGTAAAAATATTGTTCTCTCTAAGAAACTTTCATCAAAAATAAAGGCAAAGTTCACAAAATCTCACAGCACTGAAATATCCATCTGCAACAGAACAGATGGATAATAGAGATTCTCCGTCCTAGTCCTGTTCATTTTTCTGCTCTAAAGCACCCACAATCAGATCTCTGACTTCGTAATTAACATGCTAGGAAGGAAATAATAAACCATAAATCAGCAGCAGCCTAAGTGCTTGGTAGAGTAAAACTTATAAGATTTATAAGATTATAAGATTTAAATTGGATTATCCATTTGGATTCTCCACTGAAAGACTTCTTTCTAATTTCAGTTTCATTAGTATCAGCAAAAACAGCTCAACCACGATAATTTTCCTATTTGTTTGCGTCCTGTAATCCTCTCACATATTACTGGTCAAATAAAGGAAAAGAGGACCCAATTTCCACTGCAGAATAAACAGTGTAGAAAAACTGCCCACAAATGTGTTCATTGGTTGGAAGTGTTGCCTTATTACTCACTGACAAGCTCAGGTTAGTGTCTAAATAGAACCTATATTTGGATTATTTAAGTGAAATTTCTATGTCACTATAATTCCTCACTAGGTTTTACCTCATTTTGCCAACACTAAGGGTTAAGAGTTGTGCAATCTCTGATGGTACGAAAAAGCATTTGGGGACAGATTGATCAGTTGTCCCTAACCTTTGCCTCGGCATGAGGTTGTTGCATGTTACTGTGCGACTCTCTGGTACACTAGTCAATAGTCGCTATTATTAGGTCTAGACTTAGGCCTAAATGTAAAATGTACTTTGTGAATGTAGACTCTTCTCTGAACCAATAAAAGGCTCCGTACATAAGTGCTCATGCAGTCAAATCAGGCAAACTCAGCCACATTGGCTAATCATGCCACTTAAATCCTCCAATCCTATTATGACGTAATCTTCATCTTAGGCCTGACGCCTGGGTCGGCCATTCTAAGCCTGGACACAGGTTAGCACACACTCAGCAGGGGACTGTGTAGGATTCCCTCTAATGCCAGGCTATATTTGCACACCTCTACACTCCTCCATAAACATGGTGAAGTGTTTCAGAATTTCAGTCCAGGGCAGCATCATTCATCAACCACAGGCACAGAATACACTTTTAGTCAGAAAGCCAAACTAAACCCAGATGCCTGTTATTTCTCTGGGTTCGTGCGGTCTCACTGTGTCTAGCACAGTCTGTAATTGGACCCTGCTATGTGCAGTGGCACTGTTATAAATATGCATTTCTCATTGCGTACAGGAGTACTCCTGCTGTCCCAGCTCTCCTCTCCCTTCCCCCTCCATCCCTCTACTCCTCCCTGTCCAGTATGATGGAGTGATCATGGTCTTCTCTAGTTGACAGTAGGCACGGTGATGGATAGCTGGTCCATAATGCGTAAACTGTGGATGGCTGAGTCACAGGCTGTCAGTTGCACTCCTGTTTGAGGAGCTGCTCTATAATGAATACAAATCAATTAGCACAGCCTGCAGGCTAATTTTCTAGCCTGACCGCCTCCTCGAGATGAATATTGTTACTGCTAATCTCTTCAACAGACTCGTTTTTATCCCAGCTAAACAATTTTGATGTTTACCAAACATGCCGTCTTCATCATAAGTTCACAGCACTCACTAGGGATGAGTAGGTGTGGAGATTGAGAACTGGTTGCAGTTCTAAATTGTCTAATCCAGCAAGTAGAACGTGTAGCACATCTCATATTGAGAGTAAATGTCCTGTTAAAATAACATTAGCAGAATGCAGGCAGACCTGCCAGGTTTTTACTGTTATGATAATTGACTAAGCAAATCTAAATCAGTCAAATGCTGTGCAAGTATTTTTTCATTTCATCCAGTTGATGAGACTGTTGCTTTGAGGCAATAGCAGCTCCATCAGCTTCTAAGTCAGTTTTAAATTTTAAGATTTCATTTGCAAAAACAATAAATGCCATCCAATAACACAAACAAACAGAAAAAAACAAACTTACTGTCGTGAGTTATTCTTAATACACAGCACATTCTGAATCTTAAATACGTTTTGTCACTAGAGCTGTTATTATGCACAGGCAAACCAAGCTCAAATTTTCATCCGCAAATAACAAACAGAAGTGCTGTTCATTAAGACAACCTGAGACATTTGTTCAGACAATCTAGGCGTAACTTTGGTTCAAAGTCATCTGTCAAAAGGGATCATTCTGATCAAACCCAAAGTCTATTTTTGTTTTCCTTGTTTTCCAAGTTATAGACTGTAATTTAACATGTTCAGATAAGTAGGAAGAAATTCAGCTGCACTGATGCTGAATAGCATATAGCTCCTTTTTCCACAGAGGAAACGGGTCAGGAATCAATAAGGGAATCAATAAGGAATTAGACCAATAAGCAGAATAGACAATGGCTTTGATATCAATCAAATCTTATTAGCTCCCATCCCTAGAATTGGGCCAGTGTCTAATCGAGTCAGTGACCAAAAGTACAAACTTCTCAATCATTTTCTTTATAAATCCCAAAACAAGAAAAACAGTTCAAATAATTGTGAAATTACTATTACCACTGTTTACTGTTCACATTATAACTACATAAACATATCCCAGCATGTGCTTTTCAGAGAGATGTTCCATGTACATGCTTTAACTGATAATTTTTGCAAAGATGCAGTTCTAGGAAAAACTTGCTGTGGAACCGCTACACTGGGTTTTACATATGTTTCCTCTTGGGGTTGAAGGTCAAATGGACACATTGGTACAAATAAAGAAGATAGATGTGTCTCAAATCAATTTTGTAAATGTATTTTATAACATTCTGCCACATTTTAATACAAAATACTTTTGTTTTTTTTGGGTTTGGCTACTAAAGGTCTTATACTCCAGAGAACGCCAAGTCATATCCTCTCAGTCCACACTTTGGAGCCCCTTGCTGTATATTTTGTTGAGTTCCTTAAACTGCAAATTTAAAAATTCAATTGAATGATGCTTTAGGAAACCAAAAGTAGCATCATTCCTTTTTGGCACTTTTATGCTCGGGTAGAGAGCTAAATGTTTAAAAAAAGACAGTAATTGCACACAGAGGGTTTCACTAACATGGTGTATGCTGCAGTATATAATTTAATCTGGTAACCAACCCATCCCCGCTCTACATTCTCCTTTCTTCTTTCTCAAGGTGCCTTCCTGTTCTGTTGGACTCCGTTCTTTGTGGTGCACACCATGCGCGCCCTGTGCGAGGACTGTGATATTCCCGGCAGCCTCATCAGCATTGTCACTTGGCTGGGCTACGTCAACAGCGCTCTCAACCCCATCATCTACACTGTCTTCAACACGGAGTTCAGGAAGTTCTTCAAGAAGTTTTTGCCAAAGTGCCGTTAGGTGCTTTACATGCAATGCCAACGGACACCTGGGCCGCTAGCATATGAGCGTTAACACGACCATGATTGTAAATATTCATGAAGCAATGCTTATACATTGTACATACTAGAATGTATATCTTGCAGTTTCTTCGCTGTTACATTGTTCTCTTTTGTATTTCTACATGTACTTTTTGAATACATGCTTTGTTTTGCTGTCACGGCTCAAATGTCAGTGGAACAGTTGGCTGTTTGCTGGTGACCTTGAATTTGCAGTCTCTTTCTTCCGACAACACTGCCCTTTTGACAAAGATGACTGGTTTCAGATTTGACTGAAAGAAGAAAATATGAAGAAACTGTATTTCATAGACAACATCATCGTGTTAAATACAAATCATGATTTCAGAAACACAATATTACATGGGACACTGAAGTGCTATTTTTTCTATCCATTATCATTATGCCGACAGTCTATAATAATGTAAAGTAAAAAATATTCTGAAGCCTTTACAGATAAAAAGGAAAGTCAGGAGTAATACCAAGGTCAAAATAAAAAGCTAGAAAGTCTTTCGTGGCAGGAAGGTGGGTGACAAGCAGGACAACGTCAGATCTCATTACATTCAGGGAAGCACAGAGCAGGAACTGTCTGTCTCAGCCAAACAAAACCACTCCAGGAAAGCTTCTGTCTGCGGATGAAAAAGGTCTGTCAGTGACTGCTGACACCAACAGGTAAGTGGGTTCTAAAGTGGCCCAGGCTCTTCTCCACTCTGTTAAAAAAGGAGTGTGATTTTGGGGGCTTTTACTTCGTGCACACAATCTGTGTCCAAAAGTATCCAGACACCCTTCTAATTAGTAAAACCAGTTGCTGTAGGATGCACCCAGGACTTTAGTTGTGCACACACAGCTCATATAGCCTACCTTGAGAATGACAGCCAGTAGAATAGGATGTTCTCAAGCAGCTGCCTAAGGTCAGCATGTCCAGTGCCAAGCATCAACTAGAAGGGTATAAAGCCCCATGTGGGTGATGCTTTGATCCAGAACTAATCCTACAACATCTGCACCTGACCTCACTAGTGTTAATGTTGATGGCTGAATGCCAGTAAATCCTCAGCAATGTTTAACATTAATAATCTTCACAGAACAGTGGAGGCTTTACTGCAGTCATACTTTCGATTTTAGAAAGAACAATAGAGCAACAGGGTTCAACAAACTTAAACATATCGGTTACATGCATTGAGATCCTGCTGGTGTGGGTTCATGTCAGAGTGATGCCCAAAACATGTTTTGAGTGCTACAAGCTGAGTAGGTGGATCAGTATATACATACTGATAGTCCTGATACATAAGTTGAACATTTTCTTTTTTTAATTACTTTGTATTTGATGCTTAAATCCTACCTGCATAAGACATGCTTTAAAAGTATCAGTATTGATACTGGAATACTAGCCTTTTATTACTTCACAGAAAATCACTGATATTGCCTGTCTCTGCTAGAAGCTCTCCCTTGTGGAAAATAGTGTGTGCCAAATGTGAATGAGTGGGTGAATGAGCTACTCCATGGGGTGATGCACATCTCAACAAAACCCCACTACATCTGGATCTGTTTGGACTTACTTACCAAGGCCTGTCAGAACATGACGATCACGGGCCATTAGTGATGTCTCTCTCATGCACTTGACACCTGCAGCCTCCTCACTCCAGATGCAGCCAATCAGTCCACATCACCCTGATGGTTCCTGCTGCGCAGTGCAGAGCCTCAGTGCTCTGGCTACCGGTGACCTTGGAAGAGCCAACCTTGAACCAGCATCACCTTCCGAAGTTCCAAGCATGTGAGCACTCTGAGATACAGTCCTATACATCTCAGGTCAGCCTTTCTTCAGCTGTTACAGGATTTTGTACGCCTGCGAGCCTGAAACTAAAACACTGACCCCTGTGACCTCTCTGTTCTGTCAACAAATCAGTCACCTTTCGTTGACTTGAATTTGCTCTTTTGGAGGTGCCACTGTTTTCACCTCAAAGGACAAAAACATGTTGCAGGCATCTCCAAAGGCCAGAAATAAAGTGACCCCAGTACAGAGTCACTGAGGCGAGGAATTCCTGAAGAAGAAGCGACTGGGCAGCTTTTTTCCCTGCGGATCCTGGAGGAGTCCAATATGACGACAGCACTTAACCGTACAATAGTGTAATAGTGGTGGAAGTAAAATAATAGTGACGGCAGCAGGGAATAAAACCGCATTCCAGCATGAAATGTTGCATCGCAACAGGAGTCACAGAGGCATGCCAGCAGTGGATGAATGAGCTGCCACCTTCAATGCCCCCACTAGGCTGGTGGAATAGAAAACAGACCTGATGCAAGCACAGACAGGAAAAATAAATGGACACATAAAGAACTGTGCGTGTTTGTTATCCTCAGCAGGTTTTCATCTCAGAAGGCTGATGGTAATTTATAATCTCCCAGATCCTCAATTCAATAAATCATTATCAAGAATAGAGTGAAGCCAGCTCATTTCTGGTATGACTTTTAAAACCCTGTATGAGGTGAAATCGTCCTTTTTTTTGGTTGGAGCCTGAATATTCTCTTGTTTGCGTTTGACACACCTGGTCATGCTGAGGTCGGTGTTTTTTATTAGGCTGGTTGTGAGACAAAAATGAGTTGACCTTGATGTGAGAACAGAGAGAGCGCGCGAGACCAGAGAGACATAAAATAAATTATAGTGCACTCACAAATCTCCTGGAGGTACATTTGACTAGACAACCCTGTAAAATCCTGTTACCTACACCATGTGCCCATTAGTGACTGTTCAAGCAGTGCCTAGTAGGCTAGATCATCATGCAGAGATGGAAGCTTTAGACAAGGTCGTTCTGACAGCAGGACCTTCAGATACTGTTTATTTGGGTTCATCGCACAAGAAAAGTGCAAAAGCTCCATTAAAAGCACCAAAGCCGGATATCAAAACAGGTAGTTTCAATGTTTTTTTTCCCTTTAATTACATAATTAATGTTTACTTTTTTTAACACCCATCCCCAGATGTGTCTCCCAGTTCCTTTTCATGAAACTACAATGATCAGCAGAACCAGGATCATTCTTGAGTCCCTATGTGTGGAAGCCAATTGTCAATATCCATACAAAGAAAAACAATAAACTGAAACAGGCGCGACTAAT
Organism: Phenacogrammus interruptus; assembly: GCA_037974425.1. NCBI lineage: Eukaryota > Metazoa > Chordata > Actinopteri > Characiformes > Alestidae > Phenacogrammus > Phenacogrammus interruptus. The sequence continues at coordinate 13,331,837 of JBBPCW010000127.1, forward strand.
GTAAATGTTCTGTAAAACAATTTTGGGAAAATACGTTACAATTCACTGTGGACTGAAATGCTTGCACATTTCTGATATTCCCTTAAACTTTAATTTGCAAAAATATTGCAAATCCAAAGCTTAAAAAACATGTTTTTTTTGTAGAATGTCAGCTGATGTGGAGGATCTCTCTGTCTGTGTCAGAGGGGCAGAGTTCACCAGCTCAGGATTATTGAGGATGAAGCCAGCTGTGTGGCTGTGGATGGTCACCTCAGCGGAATGCACAGCTAATCTCTGAAAGCACCATGGTCATTAAATAACAGCCATCTCAGTAATGTCATTTACCCAGCATGTGATAGGGGATATTTATGAGGTCAATATTGTGCAAATTTTATTAAGGACAATTTCTTTTCCATGAAACATAGTGACTATGGCTGGCTGAAGACTGCTGAAAGAAAACTGGAGCACACTGTAAACTTTGATGCTAATTTAAAATGAATGTACAGCTGATGCAATCCTCTCCCTCCACAGAGCGTAGAGAAACGGCTTGTTGTCGTAACCACTGCATTAGCACCGCTCATGAAGAAGTCGTAAGGAGAAGAAAATCTCACCCTAGTGCAGAAAAGAATGTGGGAAAGCAATTAACACAAGCACTGGCTCACATGGCATAAGCCCAACTTTGTGAATAAAATGCGAGAGACTAATCTGTTTGTGTGTGCGGTAGGGCGTTATGCAGCACAGGGGGCAGGTGTACAGTTTCCCAGTGGGGATCTATTACAGGATCACAACTGAAGTGTCACACTAGTGACTAGTGTACAAAGCACACATTATTTTAGCTTATTTTTGTTGAAGTTTTTCTGAGAATCACAAGAATGTAGAGCACAAAACACTCAAAAACAAATTAAACTATTAACACACAGACAGTTGACGAGTACAGAGACACGGACGCAAAGCACTGCTCTTAAAAACCATCAAAAGCTCAATTGCAATGTGGAGAATTCACAATCTGCTAAACATTTAAGAGTGAGCTCATACATGAGTTACAAGCCAGTTGCATTTATATTGATACTGTGCATCTATAAACACACATTTTAGCACAAACAGAAAGATCAACTTGTCTTTGCCTGAGCTAAAAATAATGCAGGGTCCTCTGGGCATTTGGGGTAGTTTACAATCTGAGGTACAAAAGTATAGCTTCTCTCTTATTCAAACAATACCTTTTTTCTAATAATCCAGTGTTTTTAAACATGTGATTGTTTGACTTCATACATCTTTAGTTTTCTTCAAGGATGAATTAAACTATGATTTAAACAGTTCATGCAGTTCACTTATAAATTCATGGAATTCGGCCAACAAAACCGACGAGAGCTGTCTGTTAACTGAAGTTTCTGTAGACTTAAAACCAAATCTAAATAGATTTAGTTTTACAATCCCGGGGTTTTTAATGCTACCTAGTAAAATAATGATGCATATTTTTTTTTCTTCCTTTAATAAAATACTTTAGAAAACTGAAAATAAATGACATATGCTGGTTGCATTACTCTTCTTTGATTTTGGTATTTATACTATCAGACACATATTTGTGGCTGTAATATCTAAAATCAGTGGACTACTTTTCACCAATAAGAACAATATTACTGATCAAAGCCTGTCCACAGTCTTATTGTTCTCCATTGCTAACCTTGGACTGACTGGTGTACGTTACTAGAACACTGTTGGTCATCATATCAAACATTTTCCACTTTTTAGTAAAATACTATTCAATATGCGACTTCAATCAAACTGTTACAGTTCATTTTACTACGTCTTTGTCTCTTCTCTCAGAATGAGAAATCGGAGTCATTGTTAGCTTACTTCTATACCACTGATAAGAACGAGGGTGTAATATATATAATTCTGGTTCAGCCCTTCCTCAATTGTCTCTCCAAGTCCAACTCCCTGTTCACTGATCCTGTGCAGGCATTTCAGGCTTTAGAGATTTAGAAATGTAACAGAAATGTTCATATTTATTAAAAGAGATGGTATATATACATTTGCTACACTGCAGGGACTAAAAACCTGCCTGCATGCCGCAGTGATGTCCAATTCAGGCTTTAGACCACATACACCCAAAAATGACACCTTTATAAGTAAGAATAAGCACATTTTGTAGACATCTCTGCATGTTCAGCTCAGGTTTGCAGAATAAAATTTGCATCTTTTATTTTATTCTCTCCTGTTTTGGTGACGCTTCTCATTTTTCAAAAAAGTAATAAATATCAGTGCTTCAGAAGACAGTACATCAGTCTTATCCAGTCTCCATGAGGTAAGTCTGTGATGTGGGATAGAAGTCTGTGCTTATAGTGGGGGCTAAGACTTGACTTTCTCAACCTCCACACTGGCAATATGAGCTTCATCATGCATTCCCACACCGACACTGGACTGAGAGCAGCTATGCTGGTGGTCTTTCCAGTCCTAAAAAAGAGACATTTTTCAAATCCTAACAAACTTGACCAAAACATTTTGAGGAAAAGTCTATAAACTATTAACACTTCTACAGATTAACCAAATCAATGATATGAGACCCAGTGTATGCTGTAAACAGTAACAAATAAATTTAAAAAATAGTTCTGTATAACACACTGCAATAATGACTAAGTCAGTAGGAAAACTGTGTCACACAGATGGTTTGTATTCAACACTCAATGGGACTCACCTTTTTCTGGCAGAAGCTGGAACAGTAGTAAACTTTGTGGCAGCCTGCACATTCGTTTAAAGCTTCACGGCCACAGTTCACACAGGTGTGCTATAAAGAACCAAACACAGCCCTTTAGTTAAACTAGTTTTATACACACAGAGCAGATGATAGAGATTGTTTTCCCTATTTCCTTTTTAATTTCATCTAAGACATAGTGAGAAATAAGCGGTTGCAGAAGATGAATGAATGAATGAATGAATGAATGAATGAGGATTTCATGTAGGACAACAAAAACAATCCTAACATAGGCTGACAGATCAGAAAAAATATTTTAATGCAAAAATGTTTTCTAAACACCTCAAAATCACAATAAAATGAAGGTAAATAGTTTCCCATGGCTTACAAAAAATACCAAAATAAAAACAAACAAAATGCAACTGCGCATTCATTAAATACCACAAATCCAAATACACGTGGAAAGACTGATGTGCAAGATCCTAAAGGTGTCTCTGAATGTGCAATTCATTTAAAAAATAGACTTTCAGTCTCAGTGGCTCCACATTTGTTCAAAATGTCTCCCACAAATGCAGCCAGTACCAGAGGCAAAGCAGACACACACACAGACACACACACAGACACACACACAGACACACAAAAATGGTCACTGCTAGAAGTGATGTTTAACTGCCAAGTAACACACAACTGCTAAGTGAAGGGGCACTGCTTGAGGTCACACACAACCGCTAATGCTGATAGTGCCACATCATGCTTCACTGAACAACTCCCATAATCCTTACCTCCCAGCTACACCTGAGCACAAAAGACAAGTTAGGTGCCTACGCTGCCATTGCTCTAAATGATTTAGCAGTCACAGTGACAAGTATCTCTGTGGACAGAGAGGAGCAGAAAACTTTGGAAAAGTAGTGATGGCTGACTATGAATACAATTCCCTAAATGTATATATTGTAGTAACTTTTTCTTTAACAACCCATAAACCCATTACTCACATTTCCATTAACCTTCTGAGTGCATTACATTTACGGCATTTAGCATCTTTATCCAAAGTAACTTCCACTCCCTAACTACAGGGGTCAGTCTCTCAGGGGGTCAGGTTAAGAGTCTTTATCGGGAACCCAGTGGTGGTGCTAAAGGTAGGATTCAAACCTATGACCTCTTGGTCCAGGGGCTAGTATCCTACCCACTAGGCCACCACCACCCTGATAGACTTTCCACTTAAAGATGGCAACTGACTGACATGATCAAATTTGGCTCTTGCTGTGAAAGGGAACTAATGCCAAAATTGATCCTGTCGATCAGAGGAAAGTCTATCAGGCAATTTTTTTCCTTTCTTTTTTTTTTTAAACGAGCATTTCTTTAAATAAGAAATACTTAAATTCTGCACAAAATTCCAATGGAAACCTGCCTATTGAGAACACAGTTGAAATAAATTTGAAGGGTTTTGTTCCAAAACAAAAAAACAAAAAACACTTGTGAATATTAAACTGTCTTTTAATACATAAATACTAAACAAATACAGGTAAATTTGGGGGTAACACGAGCCTAAGAATCTCATTTTCAGGGTGTCTACAGGTTTGACCAAGTCAAATTTAAGACATTTTAAGACTTTTTAATACCATTTTCAAACAAAATTTAAGACCAAATTGAAAGTCCCGCAAAAGTCAAGCACAAAACTGAGGATATTTTAAATTATTTTATTTAACTGACTGTTCTTGGGAATATTCAACAGAAAACACTATTCCAGAAGAAGGAATTTATTTCTATTCCATGACAACGTCAAGGCCCTCACACACTTTGAATCCAATGTAACAGTGTAACAATGTGAATGCACAAACTCCTGAAATGTAAGCTCACTTATGCT
>JBBPCW010000127.1:13375318-13385759 GCA_037974425.1 Phenacogrammus interruptus
ACACACACACACACACACACACACACACACACACACACACACACACACACACACACACACACACACACAGACATACAGTGTGGCAAAGGTAACGATGGACAGCTGGTGCTAGCAGGGAGTATAATTAGTTGAGCCTTTGAAGCACAAAACTACTGCATTAGGCAAACAATAATATACACAAGATACTGTCAGACATATTTATGCAGATTCATCACTCAAAACCACACATAGTTGAAGATTTACACACAATCACATTACACACAAAGACAAATTCTGACAAAAACTAGGTTTAAACCTAGATGGGATATCTGAGTAAAAAACCCTTTCTATTGCTATAACTAATCTAAAACACCCTCACTCTGTGTGATGTCATATTGTTAGCTGTGTAACTTCATGTGATCAAGTAGCAGTTTTGAAAGGTAACATTTGGATCAGATATCACGGATGATAGCAGACCATTTCTAATTAAAACGCTCACTCACACACACACACACACACACACAGGTCAAGGTTTGCTCTTCGCAAAAAACACAGACTCCAGACACATGACCAGTGCAAATATCTCCTGAAATAAATCTCTTTTGAAAACTATATTAATAGAATTACTAGTTCAGTACAACCGGCCAGTGGACATGGAGGCTAAGTGCTTTAGCTTGTATCTTCTCGTTCCGTTATGCAAAACAACACTGAACCCACGTTGTTAAGCGGTCTGAGATGCTATTGGAAAATAATTCAGTGCTTATGACCGGAATGAGTGATGCTGATGGCTCTTTTGCTTTTGATGGCCAGGCTAATATCTATAGGAGTTAAAAAGGCTGAGGTTTAAAAGCTTGCTTTAAACTTGCTTTCAAAATGTAGCCTGCAGCTATGGTGGCTATTAAGGCATGTGGTTATTGTATCATAATGAGCAGATAATGGTATACAGTGCTGAGCAATGATGAAATTTTCCCTTAATGCAGTTTCGATGGTTTTACACGATGGGGACTCAAGTGCAGGAGTTGGCGCAGAATCAGTCTGAATCGTTAGCATCATGGCACACTCATGTGTTGTTGACAGCCATGTTGTCTTTTCGTTCCTCTAAATGCGATTACTGAATTACAATACAATTGTCATGTGACGCTGCCTGAGTCAGTCAAACATGATTGGATTCCTCATTGAAGACAGTGGCCACTGCGAGCCGAATGATGGGATTACAATAGTGGAGAGCGATTGTGGATTAGCATTGCATTGACCACATGGTTTTCCTGACACTTACGTCTTACTCATAATCCCATCAACCTGTGACGGGTCAGTGTGAGGGATGAGAGGAAAGGACCTGTGAATGAGGACTGCACGTTTTCTCGAGATCAATAATATAATATTATTTGTCTTTTTTCTCACAGATGGGTTAACAGCATGTGCTTGAAGGTGACATTGTTTGCCTCTGACTCTTGCTGTTAGTGACTCTTTTTATCTGATGGCTTTTTATTTGTCTCATATAAATGGGCTGTCAGAATAACACCTCTCCAAAAAGTACCTTTACAGGAGAAGGAAAAAAAAAAGAAGTAATTTTGGACCATTCATATTGGCTCATTCAGCACGGAATTTGGATATACAATGTTTTGCTCATACAGTGACAGTGTGATTACAATAGATTAAGAGTAGGTCATGCAGATGCAGCAGCCTCTAATGGGCTTAAACATGGCTGTCTTTCCTTAGTAGTAATGTTTACAGGACTAGTAGAGATATCAGGCCAATAACAGCAGAAATACAAGCCGGAAATACCATGAAGTCACATTGTGTGATGTAAACTATATGTTTTACCTCCTGTGGGTTAGCTTCCTCTTTTGGTTTGAGTCGTTTAAGCTTGATGATTGTTTTCATTACTTTTAAACAAGTGTCCATGAAAAGTAACCCATTTTAAAGCTTACTAGATTTTAAAGGAAACAGATCAGTGTTGATGACACTGGAGGCATCAGTAAGGGTACTGTGTCAGAATAGTAAAAGTGATTGTGCTTGTAGTAATCAGTTAAAGCTGTTCCCTCACTTTTGCTTATTCATGACACAGATGACTACTGGCCTGGTTGCATTTTACAAATGCCTTATTTCATATAAAGCATCTTTTCTATTCATTTTAATTAAATAAACAGCTGAAATGCAATTTCTTCTTCTAAGAATAAATGCAGGAACCTGATGTGGTATCTCTTTCTTTCTTTGTGGTGACCGACAGGTCATTGTTACAACACCGATGGAGATGCTGAAAATCCAGCTGCAGGATGCAGGGAGAATCGGTGAGAGACCTAAAAAAAACTCAAACAAGGAAAAATAGTACAGGCAAAGATGTAGGGAATGGAGGGAGGGTGAAAATAGCATAGCCATCAGCAGATTATAAAACACTGCCCTCTTGAGGCCGGCGTCTGTAATAGCAGTCTTTTCAGCCGCTACGACAAATGCGTTTTCTTATGAAGGTTAATGTAAAAATAATACTGACGTCAGCACTTCTGTCTGAGCTATGAAACATAATGATGATGTCAGTAGATTAGTTTAGTAAAAGCTCACTGATAATAAAACGACTGTGCTATGATCACTGATGAAATATTAGCTTACAGTTTCTTAATCACCACTGGTGTGAGTTTATTATATAATTTATTATCAGTTAACCACAATGAATCGCACAGTAACTGAACCTACAGTGGGTCCACTAGCTAGGTGGGCTTCTTCAAAGGAAGCTAGAAATGTCTTTTTTACTACACAGGATATGCAGTTTTTAGCACATCTTTGTTTCAAATCAGTCTTTGTAAGAAATTCCTCAGGCAACTTTGTAGTCAAATGAAATAAAGGCCATTGTATCTCCACTGTTGTATAATATTTCAGTAAAGGCAAAATCAGAATGCAAAGAAAAAAAAGGTTTATACCTAAAATTCAAACATGTGACACCCTGTATGAAGCTGTCTCTTCAAATCAGGCATTTATGGTATGTAGCTGCAGATGCCGGGGTTGACCCTGATATTAGTTTAATGAGCTAATCATTATTATTGTTAGATTTAATATGATTTCAGTTGTGACCTGATTCGTTAATATTCACCATGTCTCATGTGTAGTGATGCCCTGGTTCTGATTTGATTGTGTGTTGATTGTTGATGTTCACAGCTGCTCAAAGGAAGCTGATGCCGCAGACTGTGGTTCCTGGGGGTCCAGTGGAGATGAAAAGCCCAACTGCAATGCAGCTCACTCGGGACTTGCTGAGGGAAAAAGGCATTGCTGGACTCTATAAAGGGCTTGGAGCCACGCTACTCAGGTATTATAAACAAAGATACATACGCAAACACCTGAGTACTGCAATACTGGATTTGTGTTGTCTTTCTATCTTCTTAGTTCACTCATTGTCCCTAAATCTCTCCATCCAGGGATGTACCGTTCTCGATCATTTACTTCCCCCTGTTTGCTAATCTGAATAACCTGGGGAAGAGGGGGGGCGAGGGAACGGCTCCATTCTACGTCTCCTTCATATCAGGCTGTATCGCTGGCAGCACAGCCGCTGTGGCTGTCAACCCTGTAGATGGTGAGTGGCAGGTGGTGGGATTTGGACGGACTTCTAGGACAAAAAGATCCACCCTGCGGGACAGGATCCTTCAGGGTAGAGGTCTCCAGAGGGAAAGGAAAGACTGAAATACAGGTGGCAGGTGGCAGGGCTGGATGATAGGGTCAAAAGTGTTACCATGAGATATATTTTTTCATACCACCCAACTGATAATTTTATGCAATTCTTTTTCGACATGTTTATGATCGAAGAAAACTGAACCGATTCCACAACGCAGAGAACATATGGTCCAATATTTAATGCAACTTTTTATTAGACAAATTCCATGTTTTCTCCGGTTTACTGTAGCAAATGAAGGACTAGACTTCTCTCCTCCTCCCCACCCCCACCCATGTAGCAGTTACAAAGTGACCACTGCCACCTAGTGTACTGAAGTAGAATTGGTTCAGTGTTCAAGCACAACTGCAGGCAAGAAAAGACTGGATCATATACTGAATAGGATTGTACTATCATTACTGTGTCTTTATGGAGCATTTTCACAAACTGTTGGCAAATATTAATCTGTCCTTAACTCAGAGACGGCTAAAAGCTGGGTGGCGCAGAACTGGCAAGCACTTTTCCTCAGGATTAATGTGTTTGACAGGACAGTGCACGAACACAGTGGGCAGGGCAGGATCATGTAGAAGTGAATTTGATTTTCTTTGTGTATTACAAGGAATAAAACATCAAATATTTAGTCAGTAATGTGCCAACATCTATTGATGATGTATACCTGTTTATAAAGGTACTATATGTGTATTTGTGTCTGTGTGCTTCTGTGTGTTACAGTGATCAAAACCAGGTTACAGTCACTAACACGGGGCAGTCAGGAGGACACATACAGTGGAGTGACTGACTGCATCAGGTGATTTATTCTAACTTTTCTCTTGCTGGCTACCTTTTTAATGGTTCTGACCACATGAGTCGCAGACAGTCAGCATTAGTGAGCTAATCTTCCAGTATCTGTGATACCTCATGTTTTATCAGGTAGTCTAACAGCACACTGACCATGTTTCAACACAGTAAGCATTACTGCCCCACTTTTAATCTGCTCCATTTAAAGAATATTTGCAAAGGAGTAGGAATGGATAAAAAGGTTAATCAGAGTTTTGGTATATTATATACTGCTCAAAAAAAAAATAAAGGGAACACTTAAGCAACACAATGTAACTTCAAGTCAATCACACGTCTGTGAAATCAAACTGTCCACTTAGGAGGCAACACTGATTGTCACTGAGAGAGTGTAGACTGTAAATCAGTGTTGCCTCCTAAGTGCCTCCATTGTGTTGTTTAAGTGTTCCCTTTATTTTTTTGAGCAGTATACATTAGCGTGGAATCATTTGCTAGTTTCAAATGGTTGTTATTTTATTATTAGTTTGTGTGTACAGTGTAGTTTGATATAGATACTAGGACTGTCAAGTGAGAAAAATAATTAACTACAATGAGTGTGTAGTAATCATGATTAATCTCATTTGTTTTATTTACTCAAAGATGTATCTTATTTCAAATTTGTGCTCCCCAAAATAAGCTTCAAAATATATTCGCTACCTTCAATCATTCAAAGCATTTGTTTTCATCGTGTGAACATAAACTGGTCAGCCATAACATTAAGAAGCCATTCATTATCTTATTAGAAGGGTCAAGGCGTCTGTCAAGGGTGGGATATATTGGGCAGCATGTGAACAGGTGATGTGTTGGAATCAATAAAAATGGGCACATGTAATGATCTGAGTGACCTTGACAAGGCCACAGTGGTGAGTAGCTGTCCCTGTAACTAATGATTGTAAGTCACTCTGGTTAAGCGCGTCAGACAAATACCCCTTTTACCAAAAGAGGTCCAAGGAAGGGCAACCAGTGAATCTGTGACTGGGTCACGTGCAGCCAAGGCTTAAGGTGTTCTACACAATATTAGACGCCTGGATTTAATCTATGGCTGATTGTTCTAAAGTATATATAAACTGAATACAAAATTTGATTTGCCCACAGTCACTGCATCTTCCAACCTACGACAGTAACAGTAGCTGCCTGTTCCAACCAATTTGTTTATATATTATTTCTCATAAGGGCAGGAGCTGAAAATAACTTTAGTCACAGAGTTATAGCAGCAGCATTCAAGCAGCTGTGCTTCAGCCTTCATCTCTACGAATGGTTCGAAGGGTCAAACAGAAGTCTTTCTGATGTTTAGACATTAGTTTCTGAAGAAAACAACCAGTTTAAATGTTTATCGGTGTATCTATAATATACTGTATATATTTTTAATTTGATGACCATTTTCAAATACAGTGCATACTTGACATTCAGTTTCTATAACTAGTTTTAAACATAAGGGAGTATGTAGAATTCCACCATCCTAGAAATGTGTCTGGAGCAAAATCGGTTTTATACCAATAAACAGGATGAAAACTGATTCCAAGTTTGAAAGATTTCATTGTAAATTATTTTAATGTTGGACCTGTTCTCCCTCCTGCACTACAGGAAGATTCTGCAGAATGAGGGTCCGACTGCTTTCCTGAAGGGGGCGTACTGCCGCGCTCTTGTCATTGCCCCCCTCTTCGGCATTGCCCAGGTGGTCTACTTCCTGGGTGTGGGTGAATTCATCCTCAGCTTCTTGCCCAAACGGAACAACTAACCAGTCAGCTCCGCTTTCTGCCTTCCCATCTACACGCACACTGCACCGGACCAGACCTCGTCCCTCCCCAGCGCCACATCTCCACTGCTTGCGTTGTCTGGAAGACCATGTGAAGTGGAGACTATACGTCAGGTGTTCTCATTTGTTTGTATGTTTGTGGGATTTTGTTAAAGTGGGTCTGTATATTTCTAGATGAATGTGGTGATCATGTGGAGTTGAGAGGAGATTCAGAATGAGTGTTTGCTAAGTTTCCTGAGGTATTCAGTAAGTCCTCAGCTGAGACTCAGGCCACAAAATGTTTTCATTCATGATCTTTTAATTGAGCACATCATTGTAGTTTTAGTGACTGACTATATGAGATTCATATCAAGTTGCTTTTAAATCAAGATATTTATTGTGCTGTTGATCACACTGTCAGTTATGACAATCTGAAAGTTGTGACATTGTTGTGTGTATGTTAAAAGTTAAATTACACTTTGTAAGAAGCCTCCTATATAACACTCATATAACTACACCATATGCTGCCATGACAGATTATGTCCATTATTATAGACAGATGCCACAACATTTGAGGTCATTATAATAAAATAAAAATGGACATAAACTGTTAAAAACTGTGAACATAATCTGTCATGTCATGTTTATGGCATGGTTATATTACTGCTGTGTAGCAAGGTTCAAGTTAAGTGTTAATAATCAAATGGTTTTAAAAGGGGGTTCAACTTTTAACTTTAATTTCTAGAAAATGCAATTTGAGGACCTTGACTGGGTTAGTTGTCCCCCAAAATTATTTATGAAATGAATTTCACAAGCCCAGTCGGAATGTCTTTTTGGCCCTAAATGCCTGAGGTTGTATTTGTGTGTGCATGCAAGTTAGTGTGCAGTACAAAAGCTGTTTACAGTCCCGGTCTGACTACATGTCTGGGTAAACACACTGATGTCAGTGTCTGATGGTGGTAGCACTACTACACACACCAGCTACGGCCACCTCAGCATTTAGTACAGACTACATATCATAGAGAAGAGCACAGTTTCAATAACCTAAAAGCTGGCTGTGATTGTGGCATTGTGACACTTCCTATGTTAGTGAAGGAGCAATAAGTGGCAGTTTCCAGTTTCATTTCTCTTGTAACTCTGCTGCATTTATAGGCTATGATTCCATATCGTTTTGGAGACTTGCTTTCTTCTGTTGTGTATTCTAGATCCAGGTGCTTCCACCCTTGAGACCTCATCAAAAGTAACCTATGCTTCACTGCACCTGGATCAGTCCTGATTACTAGAGAGTCATTTCTATGATGCACAAATAATCTAATGATCTTTCATCCTGGGCTACTTCTAGGGATGGTTGCCTTTGGCTCATACGAAATTGGCCCATAGTCTCTAAACATGTGAGGAATTCATGTTTGTGAAAGTTGTTCTTGCTTCAATTGTCGACTGATCTCAGCCCACGAGTGAGTAATTCTTTACAAGCATGTTTATTTTCTCGGTGCGATAAGTCTTATTACAGTAAATCCAGTTGCTGCCAGAAGGCTTTTGACAAAGCCTGCAAAAAGATGCTGAATGCTGAGCCATTCTTTTGTGTTTCTGAGTAGCAGAATACAATACTATCTAATCCTGACGCGCTTATGTAACTGTCAGTTATATATTTTTTCTTTCTTTTTTAATAGAAACTGTAACTAATTGCTCCTTTACTTTAAACAAGCCAGCCCACCGATCTGCTTCCAACGTACAAGCTGTTAAACTTGTCACTAAAATAATATGATCTTTCCACTCTTCATCAGTGGTGGCTATTGGCAGTGGTTTAAAGCCCCAGTCAGGAGTCGCTCCAGCCAGCAGGGCACTTTTAATACTGCAGCAACAAAGGCTTTCAAATAAAAGCAGTGCCTCCTGGGGGTGAATATGGCACTGTTTCTGCTATTTCTGACAGAAGCTGCAGAAGAGCAGGTGGGTGCAATCCAATCCTAGGGGACCCCCACCAGTCCACATTTTGTTATGTTCCATTTCCCAACACACCTGAGCCAGGTAATGAGCCTTCTACAGCCTCAGTGACCTGGCTGAGGTGAGTTTGAAGCTGGCAGGAGCTCCCCGAGGGCTGAATCAAAAACCCCTGCTGTAGAGAATGGTTGGAATGCGGGATGTTCTCTGTATCTGTCTCCCGCCCCAGAGTCCATGGACAGAACTGAAACTGCCATTCAGTTTAGTTGCACTTTGTCTCAGCTGATAGATGAGCAGCTCTTCTTTAGTGAGAGATCGATGTAGAAGTAAGGATCATGGTCATTAATTGCCTTTGTGTTTTTCCTTTGGGAATTTGTTCATTTCTAAGTTCCCATAACGCCTTGTATGTGGTAGACCGTGGTGAGAGATGGAGGTGACTTTGAAGAATGATGTCCAGTCACCTGCTCCCTTTTCAATGCTGTGTAGTGAAAGGGCAAAAGCACATGCTGAGTGATGTTCCAAGACACTCATATTTGTCGAGAGTCAAAGCGTATTTATCAAGATTCTTATTACATATACACTATATATATACATAAATACATATACATATATCTATATATTTGTATAAGTTTGAATGGTGTCCCTGTATGTTCATTGTTGATTATTGTGTAATGTACATTTGCAGATTATGTGAATCTTGGTTTTTTTTTTTTTTCTCATTATGTTATATATATATATGGCTTAATTTGCACACTAACCTCCCCGTCCTCATGCTCTGTTATTATTATTATTATTATTATTATTATTATTATTATTATTATTATTATTATTTGCAGTGGCATTTGAATTCAGACACACAAAATCTAAAAGAGGGCATGAAAAGGAGAGTTATGTGAAGTTTACAATGTAATACTTACCTCCTATGGAGCTGCAGCATGATGCCGTCTGTGAAACAGAACATTCTGTCTTCTCCTGAGGAAATTCTCAGACTTCCTCTATGAAACTCCTTTCCATCTCACTTTCTTCCATGCTGTGCAGTCTCAGCACAGGAATCTGAAGTTAAAGAGCCCTCCTGCTGGTTAAAAAAAAGCACTGATTATGTGCTGACCAGCATTATGCCGCGTTAGGATATCTGCACGGTGGCTAGCGTGAGATTAGGCATATATGCAATGAGAAGCATCTGTAGCTGAAAAAAGACAGCGAGGCTTTGCTCGACTTTCTCGCCTGGCGGGAGCCCAGTTCGTAACTGCCAAACAAAACTTGACCAAATCCCTGCTAGAATGACCTTCGCTCCTGAGGCCAGCCTACCTCTCTAGAGATTAGCCGATTAGCCTCAGCATGCTTGTAGATGTACAGGAAAAAGCCATTTTTAGCAAAAGGTTTCTGCTGCAGGAAGTCCAGATTGGAAACCAGTGATTTGTTTATGAGGACCTGATTCCCCAAAGTTAACTAGCCTGCTGGGAAACATTGCTTGCTAGCACTAGCCACCCTGTTAGCCTTAGCCACATGAATTTAGACAACCCTTAAAACAGGGGTGCCAAAACCCTGGGCCTAATGCTTTACAGGTTAGCTCTGACCCTAATCTAACGCACCTGATGCAGTTAATGATGGCCTTCAGGAGCATCTGGCTGTTAGAGCCATTAGTATTGGATCACCAGGCCTAACACTTCTTTAGATGAGAATCAGCTTCTGTATTTTGATAACACACATGTTTATTTATTGACTGCAGATCCAGGATCCAATTTCCCAAAGTTTTAACAGCTGCATAGTTGGGTCGATAGTTGGAAAAAGGACTGTTTACATCTGACTCCTTTCACTGAGCTTTTATCATGTGTTTCTTCACAGTCTGGGCTCCACACGTTACAAATCTCACTTTAGTGGCTCCGTAACCTTGTCTCTGTGACTGTGCTCTTGCCCTCCATGTTTGCCTTTTGCTGCTTCTCCCAGCTGTGTTTCTTGTTTCCTTTTCTGCACATTCCATTTGCTCTTTTTTGGTCTGTCATTGTTGACTGAATTGTGTTTGCGCTTATTGTTTTATTGTCATTTGCTTTGTTTATGCTCACATTTTTGCGTTTTATTTTACTGCTATCTGTTTCCAAATCGTGCTATATGGAGAACTCTGGTTTAAATTGTGACAATGTCAGATTGTTTTATCAGCTGTGAACTTTGACTGTATTGTTGAAAATGGTGGTATATTGTGTGGGGTTGTGTATGGTTTGTGTGTGTGGGTGAGTTTAAACGCACATGTGTGTGTGTGTGTGTGTGTGTGTGTGTGTGTGTGTGTGTGTGTGTGTGTGTGTGTGTGTGTGTGTGTGTGT
>JBBPCW010000127.1:13412208-13422703 GCA_037974425.1 Phenacogrammus interruptus
CATACCCAAATGTTTTCAGTGTACAGCAAAAAATAAAGCAATAGGCCTTGCTGTTCCAATACTTTTGGAGGGGACTGTATATGATGCACCATGTACCTATTTTTAAAACATGCGCTTTTCCCCCCTCCTGTGATGCTTTTCAGAACTTGCTGATTTATGTTCTCTGAACTTGCTGAGCATTTCACTCAATGATTTGGGAGGGAGAGGGAAAAAGTGTTGGAGGCAAATCTTGATAGTATTGATTAATAGTATTTGCCCGCTGGTGCACAGTGATGTAATCAAAAGACACTTTAGAGCCAGGCAAAAGTCACTACATTTCAATAAATATTTTGTCTTTGATGGAATGTGCTAAGTTCTTAATATGACTAGGGACAGGTACTACCAATGCAAAATGGTCCATTTATATGTATATTTCAAGTTTACTTTAAGAAATAATGTCTCAGAGCTGCATATCAGTGCTTATCAAACAGGCCCTCAGGGTTCCCCAGGCAGAGCACATTTTTTGCTTTAGCTGTTGGGGAATAGGGAAAGAATAAAAAAGTGAAGTCTATCTGAGTGTCACTGAGGACTGCTTTGAGAACTACTTCAGTATTTGTACCAAATATGGTTGTGCTATACCTGTGTTTGACTATTTGGAGAATCTAGATAATCCTCACTCTTGTTCATTTGTTTTCAAGTCATTTTACAGCTGCAGCCATTAGTGTGCTGTTGTTTGCTTTAAACTGCATCCAGGCAGGAGCTGGTGGCTTAACCAGAAGGCTGATGGATGAAATAGAGTACAGGATGGGATGAGCTCCTGCAATAAGCGGTAATGGTTTATTGCTTGATTTCAGTAGGAGAGGAACCTGAGGTACTTAATGTAAGCCAAAGTTGCACCTCTGTGATAAATTAAATTACATTTCTAATTTGTTGTTGACAACAAAACAATGTGAGGTACAGCATTCATTAAGACATTTTATCACAGTGTATCTCATAAAGATTATACTTAGCAAACTTGCTTATACTTATTAAACTTGCTTAATCAACAGGCAGCCATAATATTAACTGCCAATTTGTGATTCTTTTTCTTTGGCTTACATTTTTGTGGCAATGAAGATTTGATTTCTAGTAATGTGTTCAGTCTTGGTCAGAACTTACAGTTCACAACCGATGAGAGAAATCTTCTTCCTCCGCTCAGTAGGAGGATTGGTTCTTCGCCAGTCCAGATCATGAGCAAGGTACTAAACTAGAGGAGCCAAGGTCTAAAAAAGCACAAACAATGGGCTGGAGAATACGAGGATGATCATACAACTTTCTTCTGGTTGGAGTAAAAACAGTTTGAAATGTTAGCTATATGGTGCGATGTGCCTTATTAAACATTTATTTTGTGTTCTTTCGTTTTCGTTATCGTGAAAAGAGCATATCACATAACATCATGCACTGTCTTTGTTTACATTTTGCCTTGTGTATGTTCTCCCTAACACTTAAACTTCAGTATTATCAGGTATGTGTTATTTGTAATGTCTCCTACCTTTGTCAGGTCTCTGTGAGTTTGTTAGGCCTGTTTGTACCACTGGAAACTTCACTGACAGGAAATTGGACTGTACTTTACACCTCAGCGTTTTGTTTTCTGTGTTCACCCATACATCCTGCTATCCCTCCATCTTTACTTGTACCCAGAGTTTTGATTGCCGTTTTCAAATGTGGCACTAATGGCACACTTTTTGTGTGTCTCAGTATATATCGTGTTTGGTGAACATGACTTTAAGTATCACTGTACAATATTTGCACATTACTTTTTTGACATTACTCTACCCTGCCTACCTTTAACAACGTCACTGTAGAACACTGTTGCCTCTTGTGGTTAATTGCACCGATCTGATATTCTGTATCCGTATCGGTCCAATCCTGACCTAAATTACTGGATCGGAAATCGAGAAGAAATACAAAACGTGATCAGTTCTGTTAAAAAATATGGAAAATAATTACAGCATACATAATGTGATTTGCGACGTGCATAACGCGAGAAGATGCATCACGTGATCTCTTGTGTGTGAGACTTGCCAACATTTAATGTCATTTTTATTACATTAATACTCCTTATATTATGTGAAGTAATTATCCTCTATATTAGGGCTGGGCGATTAATCGAAAAGTAATCAAAATCGACATTCAGAACCTATAATCGATCAATTTTTTCCAGGTCGATTATTTCGATTACTTTCCCTTTAAAAACACTACCGCGTGTGGAGTGACGTGACCCCGGTCCGTTATGTTACGTGATTCCGCAGCTATGACTTGTCAGTGAACTACGAGGGAAAAAATATATATATATAAAATAATCGTTCATTAATTGTAAAAAAAAAGTTAAAGTGTTCAATTAATCGTGATTTTGATTTTAGGCCAAATTGCCCAGCCCTACTCTATATATGAAGCTTTTGTACTGTTATGAATTTTTCATTATGGACAGTCAATGTTTTTTTATTGACTGTAGATGTACACGTTTGTCCCAAACCCCTCGACTGTGAGAGGATCACTTTCATAATGTAGACTTTGACGTGGCTGAGAAGTGATGACACCAGGACATAAGCGCTTTCTCTCTCTTACTGTCTCTCTCTCTCTCTCTCTCTCTCTCTCTTTCTGCCTCTCTCTCTCTCTCTATCTGGCTCTCTCTCTATTAAACATGAATTTCGGTGACACTGCCGTGAGGTGATGGAGTTAAATTGGCTATTTCCATGTAAATATGCGTGTGCGGTAATTACAGCTGAGATGACTGGGGACGGCTAGTGTGATTTCAGCAATCAGAGAGAAGAGCACGAAAATGGAGAGGTGCACAGAGAGGTGGAGGAGGAAGCCGGGGAAGAGGATAATGGCTTACATACACATATAGAGGAGGCACTCCAAAGCTGTGTTTCTTTCATAGACTTAATTAGGAGGCTGGCACTGACCTTTATGTCCCTCTCTCTCTCATTCTGTCTCTCTCTAGGGAAAGAGGAATAAACCAGGAGTCGAGTCAGTGGGCACTCCAGACTCTGCACGAGGCCGAGGAGAGAAGAAAGCCATCAAGTAGGTGGAGGGCATCACACGCACTGTCTCTTTTCATTCCTCTCTCTCTCTCTCTTTCTCTCTCTCTCTTTCTCTCTCTCTCTCTCTCTCTCTCTCACTCTCTCTCTTTCACTGTTTCTCTCTGTCTCCCTCTCTCTCTCTCTTTCACTGTTTCTCTCTGTCTCCCTCTCTGTCTCTCTCTCCCTCTCTCTCTCTCTGTCTCTCTCTCCCTCTTTCTCTCTCTCTCTCTCTCTGTCTCTCTCTGTGTTTCTCTTTCTTTGTTTCTCTCTCTCTTTCTTTCTCTCTCACTCTCTCTCTTTCACTGTTTCTCTCTGTCTCACTCTCTCTCTCTCTCTCTCTCTCTCTCTCTCTCTGTCTCTCTCTGGGCTGGCGAGGGGTGGTGTCTGCTCACTCTGAATATGATGGTAAGGCAGGGCAGGTGTCCAGTTCCAGTTGATGACCAATAACTTGTTGATGTGAAACTTCCTTCTTTTTTTGCCTTAATCTCCTGCGTTCTTTTCTGTTTTGGAATGTTTTCCAGTTTGTCTGCTACAGGGTCCCGAAATCAGCTGGTCTGCTTCAGTAAAAAAGGGACAAAAAATGCTAGATCAACTTTCTCTGTACAAACCAAAGCCTCTTTTCTTTCTCATTTTCACTGAGGAGACTCTTTACATTATGCATGTATCCACTTCTTTGACTGATAGGATCTCTGAATACAGCAAGCAGCGCTTAAGTGTGTGTGATGGCAGAATATGTGCAATGGATAGCGGTGCACTTAGCAGATGAATCTGTTCTTAATGGAGGATTTTCTTTTGTGCATACGCGTGTGTGTCAGGTGCTTGGCAGTCTTAAGTGTCGTCTGTAAATGAGAGTTAAGTGGAGTGGATGCATGGTGTTGGTGTGCAGCTGCTGTTGTTGGTGCGAGCTGGCAAAGGCGAAGGCAATCGCTGCTTCCTTTTTTCACGATGCTGGAGAGGTCGTTTGATCTCTCACTCATGACTCATGTAAAATGGAGTTCAATTGCCTCCGTAATGCAGCTGCACTCTAAGAATAATAATGGGGCATCCGTGTTTGTCTGTTTGCAGGTGGTGCTGAAGTCAGAATGGCTTTTTTTTCTTCTTGCATTTCATGGTTATTCATTTTCAAGTAGTCAGCTTGATGTTTTTGTTTTATTACACATTTTTTGATTCTGAGAAAGCTGCTTGTTTTCTGTATGCTGTGGTCTCTGTGGATATTGCTCAAATGATCTGCCTGACTTTTTTCTCCTTGATGTCTTTAGGCAATATGCATTCAGGGCATGTAGACTGGATGCGGACTTTCTCCAGATCATTCAAATTTATTGTTTTCTCCAGCTCTGACTTACTAACTCTCTTCTCTCTCCCTCAGTCAAACTGATTATTTGTTCGTTATTTTTGTATTTAATTTTGCACTTTTATAATGGTTTGATCTGTGTTTCCATGAAGCCAGTTGGACTAGTCTTACATGTGGAAGTGGAAGATCAAGGCTACAAATCTACATCATCAGTTTAGACTAGCTTCTGCTACTCTAAACACACACAGAGTTTGTTCAGTCTGGGTAACTGTTCACTTTAATGATGCCTAATGGATGGATGCACGGTTGGATGCCTGATGAGTGGATGGTTGTGCTGTGTCTCATGGATGTGTGTGTCTCTCTCTGGCCTTCAGTGATCTAGACAGAGACTTTTGGAATAACAATGACAGCAATTCAGAGCAGCAGCGGTGGAGCTCCTACCCGCCCAAGGAGTTTGTACTAAACATTTCTCCCTATGCCCCTTATGGAGACCCTCGCCTCACTCTCAAGTGAGTCTCTGTCCAGGCTGGTAAGAGACCCCAACCCCATAACCAAACGTTCCCCCACCCCACCTCTCTAACATTACCCCCCCTGGCAGGTCTGTAGCGTACAGATGAGGACATAAACTTGAAACCCTCATGAGTTGCCTTTTCTATATTGCAGGAATGTTTTATTAGCTTCTTAGTTTTCTATAACAATTAAGCTACATTTGACTAGGGTTATATACTCTGTATGTCCAAAAGCTCATAGACATCTGCACATCCAATGATTTTTACAAAATGAAGGGCATTAATAAGGTTCTTGTCGCCCTTTCACTGCTGTAACAACCTCTGCTATTTTTGTAAGGCTTTGCATTCAGCTGCAAGAGCATTACTCAGTTCAGCTACTGATGCTGGATGTATGAGGCATGATTAGTTCATAAATGCCACTTCAATCAAAAGTCAATGTTTGATAATTAAATGATCAATGGTAAACAAAGAGCACTTTGATGTGAAGTGGTTTTGTATTTCACAGTGATGGTGATATGAGCCAGTGGTCATGATGTCTACAACGCAAATATAGCCATTTTAAATTCTTCTTTACGATCTCTGAATTCACTACTTAGGCGCGGTGTCTAAATACTTTTGGGCATATATGAGACTGCTGAAAGACAAGTTCCAACCCATCCATATAAGAAAAAAAGCTGCCAGAGTTAGTTACAGATCTTTTCTTTTTCCATTTTTCATTTTTGTCATATTTGGGGTATTGCAGGATTGTTTTATATTTGATTAGCTACCTTGTTTGTTTTATACTTTTGTGCATTCATATCAGCTAGCATATACAGCTGCTTTTACACCTGCCAGTACTGTTCAGATAAGGTTTAAAGCTGTGCCATGTGCAAACAAGCTGCAAAGGAGCAGCATGAACACCTCTGGAGGATGACTTGTGCTGTGTTCAGTTTGGCATAAATTCAGTGTGGACAGCTTAAATGCATTCACTGGGGGAGTTCTTTAATTCTCTGACTAAAAATGTTTACATCTTGGGAAACTGCTGGTGTTGTTACAACCTTGGCAAATATTTGTTTGCATAATTCAAGGCGAATGTGAGATTTACTCACCGATATGCATGCATTTGAAAGCATCATGTAAATGCATCTATTATAAAGTTGTCTGAAAACTGCCTGCACATAATTTTTGCCACATTTGATGCAAGATACAAAAGGGGCCAATATTACATCTTAGACCATTGAAGTGAGGCATTTCTGAACACAGTGTGCAGAGCAAATAGAAGCTCCGCTACATTCTGCTGGGTCAGCAGAGTAAAGCAAGTTTTATCAAGCTTTAAGTCCTTCTTACTCATGCAGGTTCCGGCCTCCCACGCACTGAAACTTTGACTAAATGTCACACATGTTACTCAGACTCCTCTCAAAGCGCAGTCCTGTAATTCAGTGTGGTTCACTTCCTTCATGAAGCCCCCAGGTTAACAAAGCGCTTGTAGTTTTTGCTCAGATGATGACAGAAGAAGGGTTGTGTGTAAATGCCCCTCACTCCCTACAGCCCTGCCAGTCTTCCTCAACCCGTAGCCTCCAACGTCACCCCTTTTCCCCCATGGGGTGTTACCATGGAGACGGACAACCCTCCCTGTTGTGACCCTCTAACAAATGAGTTGACATCATCAGCACTACCCCACTAGCACATTGTATGTTTATTTCTGTGTTGCTTTCCCTTTCCTTCTCTCACTCTGTCCCATTGAGGGTTGACCGTTGGAGTGAAGTCGTGGTGTGGTAACACTGTTAACCCTGGCTGTGCCATGTTTGCCATGTTTGGCCTCATAGTGTGTTTGTTGTTTTTGCCTTTCCGTGCGGCCCCTAGAGCACCTCTCTTCCCCAACGTCTGACTGAATGTTTCCCTAAAGCCTGCCTCTTCATCCCTTTCCTGCAGCAAGGAGGTGAACCCACACCTGCTTAATTCAGCCCGATTTCATTCAGGTCCTGAGCTTCCTAAAGAGCCCGTTACACCAGAGAGGTGATCGTTTGCTCCAGTGTTGTGGAGCAAGCTTCAATAGCACCTGTCTGTCAAGTCCTATTTACTTGCAGAAGCAAGAAATTTCTTAGATGAGTAGAGCTGCCAGGAATATAAAAAAATAAGGAGTAGGAGTTCAGCTCTCGCCAGTTCTACGTAGGGTTGGTCCCATCAAATGTTTTTACCATTCATTCCGATGAGTTAATATGTGTGTCTGTCAACACTGAAAAAATATGCCTTACTTTTTCACACAGGCCAATTTTTTCCCCGTATGTTAAGTTCAGCAAATAAGTAGAAATTATTGATTTAAATGCAGAAGTGTTTGCTCTGTAGATGTGTACTTAACATTTAGATTAAAGACCACAATCTTTGCATACAACTGTGTGGTTAATGGCCTAATGCTTTAAAAGCAATGGCAAAATCCTTTTATTTTAAGAAAAGTATGCATAGTGTGACAAATTGGAACCTGGCTAATGTGATTTATTTGTACTTTGCAGCTTTTTTATTCATATATTTGATTGAAAATTGTAGATATTATAATCGTCTGTTGGTTTGTGTGCATTTTCCACATTCCACATGTATTTTAATCTGGCAGACATTCAGACACCTTTTTAGCTTCTGAAACTCGCATCATGTTTTAGATGTCTGTTTATGTCCTGTAACACTGGCATAAATAGGGCAATGTGGGATAAATTAGTCCTAAGGGCTTAAAACAGACAGTATAGATTCATCCAATTATATTTCAATCAACTCAAAATTTCATTGGATCAAAAGTTACTTTTACGCAATTGGACTTCTCTCAGTGAACTCTGTTGTGCTTAGAATGTGTTCTTTAAGTTGCCCAAGGCAGTGTGGAGTCGGTTGGATTAAAAAGGTGTGGGGTGGATCTGGATCGAGTTGGAGGTGAGAGTTGTGGGCTCGAGCAAAACCGACAGACGACTGATTCACTTTGCCACACCAAAGAGCCCATTAGTCACACTCCTAGCATAGTTGATATATAAGACCATCAGAGTGTCTTTTGGGCTGCTTAACATTTTATTAGAATTTATAATCTTGGCTGCATCATTAGATGTGGAGTAGCAACGCTTGTGTTTATGCTTGTGAGGAAATGTGTCTGTATGTGTCACTATTACTCATCCCATCTAGAGAGATGATAAGGCATTAGGTTCACATAGCCCTTTATTTGTCTTGGCAGGTTCTTTAAATCAATACTTTATGTATACTGTGGTTGCAGTGCAGTTTGCTTGCAGAGTGCATATAGTTAGAGCTTTTAAAATGAATTCCACTGATTTTTCAGAGACATTACTCAGACACTGATGTGTAAACACCATCATTAGAGTGGTGCAATGTAAAGAAATGTACCGATTTTTACAAGGGTGGTGATAGGGACCAATAGTTACAGTGTCTATACACAATTACCAGTGAGCCTATGTGTGTCCTCTAGGCCTTTATATTATGGGGGGTTTGGTATGAAAGACTGTACATACAGAAGTTGTCAGGGAAAAAGTATGAAAAGGGTCCTATAGGCATAGTTGTCAGGTTTGTCCACCACCACTGTAAACAGCCCTGGTTCTGTCTTCTAGAATGGCACATCTCATGTCAAACCACTCTGACTGACTTATTTTTACATGTGAACAATTTTACATGTAAAATCAGGGTAATTTTCATTTGGGATTAGTTAATAAAACTAGATTTGGGTAGTTTACAGAGGACTAGTGAAGGTAAGACAGTTGCTCTTGCATGGCTTTGCTCTGGTCTGCAGCTGCCACTCTCATTTTCTCAAAACCTCCTAAATGTATCAGCTATGAAACTGCTGCTGTTTGTGGTGACGTTGCATTATTGGTGTTTCTTCTGTGCAATTTATCAGAAATTCATGGAGACCCCGTGATGATATTCACAGGGTCAAATAACTAATGGCCAATTACACTGACTGAGGTTATTCTCCAAGTGTGATGAATGTTTGTGTTGAAATTGTGGGCTTTTAATGACATTATAATTCTAAGGATGTTGTGGGGTGTCTAAACAGAAGGGTGTCATTAGAATCACCAGGGGGTGCTGCAGTGCCAGCTTTTCCATCATCATAGATGTCAGTGGCATATTTTTGTAAGATCCATCAAACTGAGAACACATTGCTCTCCTGCATTAGTGAGAGTAGCTGCAGCTCATACTGCCAGAATATCCTGAGCTAATGATGCTGGGCTCAGTAAGGCCCCCTAGTGACTGGCCTGCGCTCTCTGACACTTTCGTTAATGGCATCGACTAACAGGAGCTCCCAAGGCTCGCAAGCCCAGGCCTCATTACGAGAGCGGTCCGAGCCGATATTCATTTCATCCGACTTTATGCTGACACCTCCACAATAACGCTGGGCCTTTAAAGCCCCTGAGAACTGCTCTTGCAGCAACTGGCTGTTTATGCATGTAGGGAAAAGTAACATACTAGAGCCACTGAGGTTACCGAGTGGTGAGGACGCCCACAGCAATCAGGCTGAGGCTGAGGATAAGAGATGCTCAGAAACGAGCAGCAGCTGGAAGAATTTGAAAACCAGTACTCTTTCACTTCAGGCCCATATGCTGGCCACAGCATGCACACTTCTGCTCTCAGCTAGTGCAGTAAGTAAAGTGCAGCCAGGCTTTCAGTGAACGCTGTGGGAACTGGTTCATTCCAAGCTGCGCACTCATAGTTGACTCTCACCCACTCCACACCTACTCACGCTACCAACTGGACCCGCTTAGGTCACACACCTCTTCACACACACACACACACACACATACTCGTTTCATACCTTGTCAGAATAAGAGGATGTATATCAAATCCTAAACTTAACTCGAGTAACCAGTTTATGCTCTGTCAGCTTTTATAAAAAATACTCAACCTTGTCAACACCTGCTGGCCCTGACATGATAAATTAGCTCAGATTTTGTGTTTAAAAACATTCACATACACAGACACTCCCACAGTGCATTGCTATTCTGTGTGTCTCCTAACCTTTTATTCCTTTATTACTGTTAACGTCTCTTGATATCTTCTCCCTTTCTCTGTTTTATTGTTCTTCCTCTGTGTTCTTCTGCCCCCCCCTTCATATCCTGCCCAGTGGTGCGGTCCCCGGGGGGCAGAAGGGGTCCCTGGGGGGCCGTGGGGGGGATGGCGGGGGTCCGTCACGCAGTGACAGTGTGAAGAGCATGGTGATGGGGGGCAGCAAGCCCGGCAAATGGCAGACGGTGCAGAGCCACATGCACTCCGGAGACCTGAAGAATGGCAAGTGAGTCAGAGAGAGAAACAGAGAGAGGGTAAGCGTGATGGGGTTTCAGGATATAGCCTAACACAAGGAGGATTAGCGAGAGGTTAAGAGTAAAGAGAAGAACAGAGGAGGAAAGGTAAGTACAAAGACAGACGTTGACCTCAAAAACCTCTCATTTAACCAAAGAGATAAAAGAGGAAGAAATCGAACAGAGTGAAAATGATGGACAAGAAGTCAAAGCTGTAAGGTCAATGGGTCGAGGTGACCAAATCAGCTGGGTAGGCCAGAGCCACACACTCTGTTCATTAGCTCTGTGGCTGAAGAAGAGGGTTTTGCAGCATATTTGAATCTGTGTGTGTGTGTGTGTGTGTGTGTGTGTGTGTGTGTGTGTGTGTGTGTGTGTGTGTGTGTGTGTGTGTGT
>JBBPCW010000127.1:13507672-13519655 GCA_037974425.1 Phenacogrammus interruptus
TCGCAGTTTTATTAACAGCATTTTCATAACAATGAGCCGACAACATAACACGGGTAACATCCACGTTTTTTTTCTGTGCAGCCCACGGACCGGTACCACATGCGGCCCGGGGGGTTGGGGACCACTGTCTTACAGTACAGTCTGAAGACACAAAGATAGGGCCTGCATGTTAATATTTTGAAATTTGCTGGGCGTTTTATATCTTTGTTACAAATAGTGATAGCTCTTTCTTTTTTCCTTTGTTTTTCCTGTTTTCCTCAGACCCCCTGGTCATCATAGTCAGCGAAGTGCAGCCAGTGGTTTCTGTGTGTTCAACAATGTGGCCATTGCAGCTCTCCATGCTAAAAAGCACTACAACCTCAACAGGTAAGGAGTGGAGTGTGTAATAATACAGTAGAGTGAGCCGTTTCCAGTGGAACTGGGCTTATTCATGTGTTCTGAGTAGGGTCTTGTGTGTCCAGGGTGTTGATTGTAGATTGGGATATTCACCATGGGCAGGGAGTTCAGTACTGCTTTGAAGAAGACCCCAGGTGAGCATGTTATCACTCAAACAGGAAAGCATGCCCTAATGTGGCTGTACAGGGAGAGTATTTAGTTCTTTTCCCTTATCCAACTAACTTCCTTTTTTCTCCTTTTGTTTTCTCTGCACACTTTTTAACTCTTCCCCTCTCCTTCTCCTTCTGTCTCAGTGTGTTATATTTCTCATGGCATCGCTATGAGCACCAGTGTTTCTGGCCTAACCTTGCAGAGTCTGACTATGATAGTGTGGGTAAGGGCAAAGGAACCGGCTTCAACATCAATGTGCCATGGAACAAGGTGCTTGTCTCCAACTTCATACTTACTCTGCTGATGTAATGTATATGTTTTAAAATGTTTAATCTCAAAATCAGTGCCGAAAGGCAGTCCTACAAAGGAATGATGAAGTATTATTGTGCAGCAATTTATTAGACTTAATCAGAAACTGGTATGGATGGTTCAGTAACATCTATATAACTAATATGGGCGGAATTAAATTATGGACCCTTTTATGGGCTCTTACAGTTTAAACTAACTTTGGACTTGGTCAGCATCACTAGTAGTGGCGTGATTTAATCCAAAGCAAGAGTTTTTTATAACCAAAAAAAGGAATACAGAATTTGTTTCAAGGAAATGGTGGTGTTCTGCTCTCAGTTCTGTGAAAATGAATGAAAAGTGAAGAGTATTTCATTATCTCTCTTAAACAGGTGGGAATGACCAACAGTGACTACCTTTCTGTCTTTTTTCATGTCCTCTTACCTGCTGCATATGAGGTAGGTATCAGAGGTGTTTGATTGTTTGCAGTTTGGTGATTGATAGCCTGAAATCGCAGCATCCCTCTATATGTGCACCAGTACTCACCATAACGCTGGCTGTTGTTCCAGTTTGACCCTGAGCTGGTGTTGGTCTGTGCAGGGTTTGATTCAGCCATAGGAGACCCAGAGGTGAGAGACGAATGATTCTAGTGTCATTTTTTTGTGTCAGCGTAGGCAGTAGTGGGTTTATTCAGTTTGCTGTTTAAAAATTTGAAATGCTTTGGTTTAAAAAGAAAAGAGATTTTTGACATTGCCGTCTTACCCTTATGTCACAAATGAGCACAGAAGTTGCTGTAGACTGCAGCATGAATTTGGAAGTATCGCAAACAGCTCAAACCATTAGCACTGATGTTCTGCACCAGGCTAGCACCTACTCACCCTACATGAAAATGAGTTGGAAGCAAGGCCATTAACTTTTGTTAGGTTTTGCTTTTGATGTGCTGCAGTTATTAGATATAATTAAATGATATGATTTTGTAGGTTAATTCTGACTAGTTCTATTGGAAAAAACAAGTATCACTTTACTACTCTGTCATATACATCTAAACCATCAGAAATCTGAGTTATGCTGTGAGATAAATGTTTGCCCATACCACTCACTATTACTAGTAGGCTTCTAAAAAGAGATTAGAGTCGATTAGAATTCTACAGAACTAGTGTGATCGGCTGATCAGTTTGTCTGTCTGTTTTTTCCTTTAAGGGTCACATGTGCGCCACTCCAGAGATTTTTGGCCACCTTACACACCTTCTGAAGTCTCTGGCCGGTGGCAGAATGTGTGTTGTCCTAGAGGTGGGATGACGTTCATTTCTGTGAAAATAAATGTGTGCTCATGATTTCTTTTGTAGCAAAATAATTCTTCTGGTTTTCCACTAGGGTGGGTACAACTTGACTTCACTTCCTCAGTCTGTTTGCCAGACATTACACACCCTGCTCGGAGACCCCACGCCCTTATTGACTGGTATTGGCTCTCCATGTCTAAGGTTGTTTTTTTTAAATAGAAAATCTGATAATAATATTTGAACTGAATCATGCGTGTGTATATTTTTGTTTAACATTTAGTATCTTAACGTCCCATTCCAGTGCTCTGGAGTCTATTCAGAATGTCCGTGCTGTTCATAACAAGAACTGTTTCAAGCACGTGGGTAAGTGAATACCAGCTTATAACAAGTGACACATTTTTCTGAAAGGTACATTTTGCATTAACTTTTACTGATACGGGGACTAAAAAATAGCAATATGATATTAGACAATGTATGTTTAGAGCAAATTAAAATAGGAAATGTTAATTAATGTAAATTATGTGATATAAAGTAGCCTTTCCCTCCTACAGATGTGTTGAAAAGTTCATAAATTCTTCTATAACTCTTCTTACCTTTCCTAGAGAAAATAGCACTGCTGTATATTTTGGTTAAAAAATCAGCGTTAATTAGACAGCTTGATCTCAGTCTGACATTGGTGGTTAAAGCTGTTTTGCATATAACCTGTTTTATCTAGCTGTAACTCTAGTCTCGGAGCCAAGCACCAAACGCTGCAGAGAGGAGGATGGCAATGGAGAGAATAAAGAGGGAGAAACGGAGGAGAAGACTCAGAACATTAACTGGCCTGAACCCTTACCCAGACCTGCGCCTCCCGTACACACAGTTGTGAAAGTCACGGCAGAGCTTAAGCTCTCACTGCCAGAGGGTTGTGAGGACCTGTGTGATATACCACAAACATGCATCGAGGAGGCAGAAAAGATCAGGTTAGCCATTTACATTTACATTTATCAGACGCTTTTATCCAAAGCGACTTTCATTTTCTAAGAACAGGGGGCAGTCTCTCCCTGGAGCAACTTAGGATTAAGGGTCTTGCTCAGGGACCCAGTGGTGGTGTGCTGAAGGCAGGATTCGAACCCATGACCTCTCGGTCTGAAAGCAAGGATCCTACCCACTGAGCTACCTCCACCCCTTTACAGCCATCTCTAAGTACCGATTCATGAAGTGACCAGTATAGTGCTAAAAATCTCTCCTCTGATCATTTGAAATTCACTGGAAAAATAATTTAAGTATCTAAAGCTGGAGGAAAAAAGACCACTGGGCAGATATTATTTAGGTGGTAGACCTTTCTCAAGCAGTCATAGCTGTGTGTGTTGCGATGGTATCAGGTGCAGCGGTAATAGTGTTCAGTTTTAGCTCAGCTACCTTCTTGGTTAGAGACTATAATCTGCACAGTTACTGTTCATCATCTTCCAGTCCTTCCCAAGTGTTCAGTTTCTGACCACAGGACAGTGTTGGCTGGATTTCTTTTTTTTGGTGGACTATTCTCAGCCCAGCTGTGACACTGAGGTGATTAAAATCTTCATCAGTGCTGTGTCTTATACAAACTCACTGGACACTTCAAACAAAAAGATGCATTTTGAGAAAGAATACTTCTGCCTCTACCATGTTTGTTTGTTTGTTTGTTTGTTTGTTTAAAGGGACACTGTACATTAATCGACATGCTCAAAACTGGAGTCATGAAATGCACCATCAGGCTAGTTTTGCAATCAGGCTGATTTACATGCGCAGTGCCTGGCAGGTTGATGTTATTTTAAAAAAGAGGAAAATACAAACAGTGTCGGAGTAATGATGGCAGTGTCGGAGTAAACATATCTGGTCAGCTATGGAACAATGTTTACCTCTTTCTGCAGATGCAGGATGTAGAGGGATTAATACATTGTGCAGCAACAGTCTGCAGACATTGTAAACCTGCAAAGTGCAACTATAATGTAGGTGTCTTTGATTAAGTGATTAAGTGGTCAGTCCTTGTAGCTACAAGGTGGGCATGCCTTTAGACCTTCAAACTCTCTTATTAGAAAGTAAGTAACAAGACGTTTGTAAAGTCCACATTTTCTCTCTTCAGGAAGGAGCGTTTTCAAGACATGACTGATGAGAAGTCAGTTGCGAGTCTCGAGAATGTGGTTTCTGTTTTGGAAAAAATCAAAAACAAAGAGGTAGGCCTGCTGGGAATGAAGTCTTTTTTTGGTCTGGATGACCGGATGAGGGATTAACCTAAATGTGAGGTGTGCAGATAAAATTTGTATTATTAAACTGAATGCTTTAGCAGAGCCTTTAGCAGAGCCTAGGCAATGGCTCATGCAGTCATGAAGTGGCCCATCTTTTTTTTTCTTTATTACTGAATTAGCTCCTGCAATTAAATGTATACACAGTGTCTGCCAGCATCTCATTCCAAAAAATCTCCCATCTCTACTTATTCTATTCTCTACTTTGCTTTTATCTAATCACAAAGACTCATTTTGAAGTTGGATCGGACCACAGTAGTGTACATTCTCTCCTGAACCGTAGTAGGTTTTTCATTACATCACTGTCAGTGAAAGTAGTCTGTAGATTGCTAATGCACGGTCCTAACAGCTGGTCATCGGCAGGTGCGCAATGGCTTGGTAATGGTGCCAGATGTGTGTGTCTCTGTGAGCTGTGCTGTGCAACATGCCTTAAAGTCCCTCTCTGATCGGTAGGCACTTTACATTTCACTTTGCTTTCTTGTTTACAGTTATACAATGTATTAAGATGAAATAAATTCTAAAACCAACAATACACCTATAGTTTATGATACTGACTGTTAATGTGTTATTTATTTCAGGGTTTTGGTGGTGTTTGTGGGAGATGGGGATATCGCAGTGGACCCTTGTGATGGGTGGGTATTCAGAAATCTCTGGGGTTTCTCTCTTCCACTATTTAAACATACTGTGTGAACCAAACAGCCCTGCATGGTTTAAATAAAAGGCATGCGACTGAATTATCTCTGTGTGACTACAGGAAAGTTCTTTTGGTGCAGATCTGTAGTAAGGAGCCTAAAGAGGTGACGTCTCACTACCATGTGCCTGTGTGTCTGAGCAAGGTGTGTGATCACTTGAACCGTTTTTGTATTATTGAAGCAGACA
Organism: Phenacogrammus interruptus; assembly: GCA_037974425.1. Classification (NCBI taxonomy): domain Eukaryota; kingdom Metazoa; phylum Chordata; class Actinopteri; order Characiformes; family Alestidae; genus Phenacogrammus; species Phenacogrammus interruptus. Next base: position 13,512,924 of record JBBPCW010000127.1, read on the forward strand.
AATTGCCTTTATTACTGTCGTAAGTAATAATAAGTAACTAATCACTTTATTTATGTGTAAAGTGTAAAATGACACTTTAGGTTTGCTATTACCCATAATTCTCACTTATCATGTTCTCTCACTAAACAAACTTTATGTTCTGAATGGATGTGGAACAGAAACTAGTTTTAAGAAACTGATTTTATTTAAACACACTCCATCCATACAGAAGACCAGAGACTGAGAGGAAATCATTTTCGTTTGTTGGGAATCTTTTTTTCTAAGCTACAAAATAAACAAGATCCATGAATCTTTGGATACACAGTCAACTGTAAAGTTGTAAAGTGGACCTGACTGTCCCCCTCCTTCACACTTGGTTCTCCTCTATTTTTCTATTTTTGTTTATTTTATATTATTCTTTATATATTTCATAAAGATGACATTTGTATACAGTGCTTCTGGTCTCTCTTAACCCCAGTCCCATGGTCTCAATAAATCTATTAATTGAACTGAATGTGTTTTTTACATTCTAGTGTATTTAAAGCATTGCTATACTTGGAGTATCTAAAGCACAGTCATGAATTACTAATGAAAGCTCTGTGTTTCCACTTTTGTTGCTGTTTGCTGCAGGGCATGAGCTCCAGTGCAAGTGTGATGCAGGCTGTGCTGGGTCTGCTGCTTCCTCTGGCTTATGAGTTTAACCCTGACCTTGTGCTGGAGGTGCTGGGGTGCAGTTCTGGGGTGGAGGTGCCTGTCTGGGCCCAGGTCACCAGCCTGTTGCAGGGGATAGCACAGGGCAGGACCCTGGCCCTGCTACAGGTCAGTCCCTGCTGTGCCAACAAGTTCACACGTACTGACCAGATTTAGTCTTATGTGTAAAGTGAACTGTGACAAAAAGGAGACTGGATTTTAGCTCATTGCAGTGTTATGATCTTAAGGTTTTTTTTATTTAGTTTTTTTTTAAAACTCTTTTGCTGGGGTGTCTTATTTGTTCTAACTTAGAAAAGCAAAATGGTAATGAATATCATACAAATGTGATCCATTATCATGAGTCATTTGCAGTTCTAAGCGTGTAATTCTTCTGCCTTTTTTATAAAGCAGGGCTGCAGCAGAGACATTGTGCGGTCTACATGTGTTTCTCTTTCTGGGTCTCCTGCCCCTTCTCTCGGCCCTCTGGGTCCTCTTTTGGCTGAGGATGTGGTGGCTATAGAGACACAGAGACAGAGACTGGAGAGCAAATGGGGTCTGCTGTTGACCAAAAGTGAGTTCTGTTTTTTTTTCTTTCCCATTTTCAGGTGTATAGCAGCACAAAGTTTTTCATTGCTTAGTTGTTGTCTGTCATGTTTCATAAACACAACACTATAAACCAATTTCTCATAACCATTAGATAAGTGTCTCTTGATCCTGCAAGGTTTCAGCACCCAAGAGACCTTCATACTCAGTTGATGTATGGGTTTAGTGAGGGAATACTTGAAGCCCTCTGTTTGTTGCCATGAGCAGGTTTAAGGAACACTCCTCTAAACAGTGGAGAATCTATCCAAAAGTGTATGACTGATTGATTTCTGTGTATCTGTGTGTTTTCAGGTTCGGAAAGCAGAACAGAGAGGCAGGACAGATGAATGCTCTCATGCTCTCATCCCTTGGTCACACCCAGAAGACACATTCATACAGTCCGTTTTCATTACGCATAAAGTGTGATTTCTCAACTGATTTCTCAACTTCTCAATTTCTCAACATTGACCTAGTGAGCACTTTTCTTTGTTCACACTGTCCTAGTAATCAAGAAAAATGTGTTAACGATTCATTCATTTTTCATAAGAGTTTCTCATTAATTTTATCCCCATTTTTAAACATATTTTTCTACTTTTGTATTTTTGTGCTGTAATAAAGTCAAACTATTACAGGGGAAATCCAACAGTCTGGATTAATAAAGTAATCTCAATGATCTTAATGAAAGACTTAGGAAGGAGAGACATTTGCGTTCACATGACACATTATACACTATATGGACAAAAGTATCAGGACACCTGTTTTTCATGGTTTGGGCTATATCCCTTACTCCCAATGAAGGGCAACCTTTATACTCCAACCAAGACATTTTTAGACATCATGGTTCCGACTCTGTGAACATTTTGGGGACAAACCTTTCTATTCCTGAGCCAGGCCTCCTCGTCAAATATCAGTGCCCGTTCTACAGAATGAGCAAATTCGCAACGAAACTCCAAAATCTTGTGGAAAGCGCTCCAATGGGGGGAGCAAATCCATATTAAAGTCTTTGTATTTAAATGCAGTGTCATTAAAGTCCCTGTTGGTGCAGTGGTCATACGTCCCAGTATTTTTGTCAATGTAGTGTATACATCAGACGTGTTTATTGTTGGGGGAAGAGGGGTCTGTACTGTATCAGAGACCACATTAGTAATCCATGGGCGTGGATGTGGTCAGGATGTCAGCTGGTGGATTGACAGCACTGTGGGTGGAGACAGTTAAAGCATCCCTGGAGGCTGGCCGTCATCCATCCCCCTCTTCAGTCATCACTATTCTCCCTCAGGCCTGTCCAGCCGGCCATTGTGTCCTCTGTCTCCCTGTCTTCGGAGCTGCTGCAGGGGAGCTCGGCTCGGACGAAGATGACGACAAACCCGCCCAGAGCCAAGAAGGACGAAGGCTTCCTCGGGAAGCTGGGTGGCACGCTGGCTCGAAAGAAGAGGTCAAAAGAAGGTAAAGTGTCTTAACGATTTTTAAATGAAGCCTGTAAAGAGTGATTCCGTCTGTCGCGGTGCCTCCATCCAACCCCAACCCAGTCCGGGGTGCTGTAATTATTTTAGACAGACATCTGGAAACCGCTTTACGCTGGGTTGTGTCTGTACCGGAGTGCAGTGTCATGATTTGGGCAGTGTCTTGATCCTTCACTAGGATGAGACCGCTATCATTGCCCCTCTAAACTGCCTGGTTTTACTACGTTTTTATTACTAGAATATTAAGCAGCCGATCCCCTGCTTGATATTTGGTAACTGCATGAATGACCACACAGGGAGTAAAAACGTCCCTGTTGATAAAATGCTTAGGCTCCCTGCTAAACTGGTGCTTGGAAAGAACAGAAATAGACATGTCACTATGTCTGGAATGCAAGAGTGTTACCACAAAAAGAGACCTCTTTTTGCAACTCATTTAGTTTTTTTTAATTAATAAACGATTTGATGGGACAGGTGACTCTTTCACAGAGTTTCTACTTTTAGATTGTACTGCCCACAGGATTTTACTTTTATGCGCTTTGGTGTGTGAACAGCTGCGAGACGCACGTGTGTTGTCATCCATTTTTGGTCCCTCCTCCACAGGCCCAGATAAACCAGTGTAAACACACACACTAATTGACGCTTGGCTGAGAATATTTAAACAGGTGTCAGTCTGCAGACCCATTTAGGGACGTTGATTTAATTTTATTGATCATGCACAACACCTTTGCTAAGAAATTGAGATGGCATTGTTCATATGTCTGAGCTCCTTTTATTGTTTTCGCCAGGAGAACCACTTACTGCTGTAATGCAGTTGATTAGAGCAGCATTTAAAAACGACGGCAAAATGTACCAAATTATTCTCGCGTTCTAATTTCGTCCGCTAAGTGCACTGATTGGCTGAGGAATGTGTCAGTCCCCATCGTACCGCCTCATTCCCAAATAAACCGGCTAAACGCACTGATTAGCTGAGGAATGTGTCAGTCCTTGCTCAGACCGCCCCTTACCATTTCCCCATTCTTTACAAGAGCCCGCCCCTAAATACTGATTGACCAATGGAATTGTGACTTGGTTCAGCAGCTTTACGTGTGGAATTTACAGCTCAGACACTGAATATTGCAAGAGTTTGGAGAGAGGAATGAAATTTTAACTAAACCAAAGGAGCAAGGGGAAGAGTATAGTATGGGGTGCCGTTTGTAAAAACAGCTTAACAAATTTGGAGCTGTCGTTTTTTCATAATTTAGCGCAATATTAACACAATTTTCACACATTTAGAGATAAATGTGTTAAAAAAAAACCTGTTACTTTTTGGTACACAGTAATCCCCCGCTATTCGCGTTCCAAGAGTACCCTGTATAGTGAAAACCTGCGTTGTTGTGTTTTGGTCAAAAAATGCCTATTTTGATAGTGTAAACCCTAAATATGCCCCCAAATATGCTCCCAGAACACTCTAATTTAATTTTACACTCAGTTTTATACATTACCCTTAACAAAAATGTAAATATAAACCCCTATCTGTACTCTACAGATTACACTATAAAAATAGACATTTTTTCGGAGCTTGCGGATTGCCGGTCCACCCCCTCAGAACCACAGCCGTCGGCCTGTAATTCTCGCCCGAGATGCTGAGCTGCATTGCCAGAAGGTGCAGGACGTTTAGGTAGCGTAGGGATTTTAGAAGAAAACAGGATGGCAGCAGCCAATAACCAATTTGGATTACTATTTATGTTTTTAGTAAATTCTATATTTTTATTCATTTAGAACTAAAATGAGAACAAAAAATCATATTGCCACGAAAAAAGCAAAGAAAAAAATTTTGGAGAATATTTGCAGTTTCCACGCTGTTCTGGAGATTTCCACGTAAAACGATCAGTTTGGTTCTCATAAAAAATCTGCGTGTGACTGGATCCGTGAGTCCTGATCCGCGTAAAACTGAGATTACTGAAAATCTAACTCTAAATGTTCAATCTTAATGTTCAATCTAAATCTTAATGTTAAATATATTTCTAAATGTAAAATTTAAGTCTAAATGTATGCTAATTGTCCACGCCTAGTGATTACAATTGGCAGGGGGCGGGACTGCATGCTGTGATATGTCCTCACCAACATGGAGGATTTGCCTCAATTGATCTTAAATGTAAATGAAAAATATATCCCACACTCTAAATGTGAAACTTCACAGTTAGATATGGCTCGGTGACACCTTTCCAACGACCCCCTCGTTTAACATTGATTTAAGATTTAAGATTTAGATTTAGCATGAACATTTAGATATATATTTAACATTTAAATATAACGTTCAACATTTATGCAGCAAGAAAATGTACCAAAACCTAACACTGTTTTTTTTAAACACATTTAGCTCTAAATGTGTGAAACTTGTGTGAACATTGTGCTTAATGATGAAAAAATGACACCTCTAAATTTGTTTTACACCCCATAGTATAAGAGGTGTAAAACTACACTGAGATAACTTGAGATAAAACAAGTCAGGGGTGTTGGCTCCAGTCCTGGAGGCCCGAGGTCCAGCACGTTTTGGTGATTTCTCTGTTTACAAACACCTGGTTCACCCCAGGATTAGTGAATGTGCTTGAGGAGGAGATTCATCAAACTGTGCTTGCCACTGAGTTTGACACCCCTGGTGTAAGTTAACCAACCATCAAGTTTGGCTTGTTTTTAGTAACCCTCTGAATTTAGTGCCATTTGACAAACAGTGCATGTTACTCCCATTAGACAAATCAAAAGAACTGGGAATGAGAACTGAATCCATGATTTCGTACTAGTTGTGTTTGTAGCTAGACCATCATGTATTTAGTACCATTAGAATTTGGGTTATAATTTCAGTTTAAGTTAGAAATTAGAAGTTAATAGTTTAGAAAAAAATTTGGAAACCGCTGCCCTAGGCCATGTTAAAGGAATGTGGCCACGTTAAATGAACATTCAACTAAAGTTTAGTTGGACATTTATTTAACATGGCCCAGGTTAGCATTTCAACATGGCCTACGGCAAACAGTTTTTTCTGCGCACAATGGGGCTGTTCCAGCTTGTCTATGCACTGACGATTCACTTCACCTGCATGTAGGGAGTTGGAAGCAAACCCGAAGAGGAGAACCAGTGGTGTGTGTATTCTCCTATAGATTAAGTGGAATGGATTCTTTCGCAAAACTGCGCTGGATGAGCTCATTTTTTATGACTATGGTGGCCCATAGGAGTGGGAGCTTAGGTAGAGGTGGATCACAGCCAACTCTGCTGCTTTTCAATTTTTGCCAGTGCTTTTTCTCACAGTTTAAATGACCTGTTTTAACAAAGACAATATATGGACAAAAGTAATTGGCCACATTGCTTAATTATTAAATATTATTATTATTCAAGTAAAGGGCAGTCTCAATGTGTCAGCAGACCAAAACATTTTGGACAAAGCCATGCTTCCAACTGAGTTTGGGGAAATCGTTTGTGTTCCTGAATGATTGAGCCCAGTGGACAAAGCAAGCTCCATAAAGACATGATCGTTCAGTTCAGTGTGGAAGAACTTGACTGGCCCGTACACAGTCCTGACCTCAACCCCATCCAATACCTTTTGGATGAACTGGAACCTTCTCATCCAACATCAGTGCCTGAGCTCATAAATGCTCTACAGAATGAACGAGCACCAATTCCCTCAGAAACTCCAAAACCTTGTGGAAAGCCTTTCAAGAAGAGTGTAATCTGTTATAGCTGTAAAGGGGTGACCAAATCCATATTAAAGTCTATGTATTTGAAAGTCATTAAATTCCCTGTAATGGTCAGTCGTCCCAACACTTTTGTCCCTATAGTGTATTTCACATGTCTTTAACTTAAGTTACTTTAGAGTTTTCTACTGCTGTTTGGTGCTTCAAGAAGAAGCAAGTTATGGCCAATCTTTTTTCTGTCAGGTTGTAAACAAGATCTAACTAAAAGGACACTTTGATCTAAATAAAGTTATTTCTTTGCGGGTCTGAAGTGTGTGTTCTCCCTCTGTTTTTGGTGCCTCATGGTCTCCACAACC
>JBBPCW010000127.1:13522437-13537250 GCA_037974425.1 Phenacogrammus interruptus
TCTGCACTTGCGGTTTTGTGGTTCTGTTCTTATGTTGTTCCATGGTCCTGAAGGCACATTGTTTCATTTCATTGTGTAGTGTGTGTGTGTGTGTGTGTGTGTGTGTGTGTGTGTGTGTGTGTGTGTGTGACGACAAAACCTACTTGACTTCACTTGACTTGAATCGCAAGTCATTGCCTTCCTTATACTTGCAGTCAAACAATCCAAACAGTTTAACTGTAGTGTCCTGAAGTGCCAGAGAAAAAGTAAGTATATTACTCATACTTTTTAAACCAATGCGTTGAACGTCTGTTTTCAATGTATTGACTAATTAATTTAGCACTGAAGTTAATCTGCAGAACTTTTCTGAGATGTTATACATCTAAAACCAAAATACAGAATTTCTGTACCTTTCTTTTAGCATGAAGTTCAATAATACTGGTATCTGTATATATTATTACATTAAAAAAAAAAAAGTGGACTTCACCATAAATGTATTCACTACATTTATGCACTATAAATGCTACTTAAAACAATGAACACTGGGTTGATATATTAAAGCATTTCAGTGAGACAAGGAAAGTGTTAATAATATGAATGTATATGAAATGAAATTAATATGTTAATAATTATTAATTTCTGGAACATTGAACAACTGCATGTATCAAAAAGCCTGCAAATAGGATGGACCTCAGTTATTTTATGTTGCCATATCTTTCTTTACCAATTATTTGATTGTTTTCTGCATTTCCTTCTTAAACTGTTTATTTTTACAAACAAAGAATGAAAAAGTCCTTGTACTTATAGTTTTAATTTTTTAATTACTCCTGTTTTGTGTTTTGTCTATTTCGACTCACTTAAAGCCACAGAAAAAGTACTCCAACGCACACAATGTACAGTAACCCCTCAGTTTTATACGGATCAGCTTTCACGGATTCAGTCTAATGAAAACCAGTCTTTTTCTGACAACCGAACTCTGACAACCAGCCCAGCGGTGGCAGTAATACACTGAAAAGTTGTTAACCGCCATAAAAAGAAGAAGAAGCCTGCTGCAGCATGTAGCCTGACTGTTCCGTGACTTGTCCTTGTGTTTTAAACTCCCTGCCCCCCAATTTTCAGCTGTTATCTCAGTTTATTTAGTCTAAGTAAGCTGTGCCCTGTTTAAACATGTGGGTAGAAAGAGTTATTTCAATGTTTCTTTTGTGTGCAAGTCTGTTTTTGCTCACCGCATGCTGCTAATGCTAATGGTTTTTTAAGCAATAAAGTTTTCTGAGTATTTACCTTTACATTTTCTTTAAGGGTAATGTATTAAACTCAGTTTAACAAGAAATTAAAGTGTTCTGGGAGCATATTTGGGGGTATATTTAGGGTTTACACAATAAAAATAAGCCTTTTTAAAGGCACACAACAAGGCGATTTTTCACTATACATGGGTGCTCTTGGAACGTAACCCCACTAAAAAGTGGGGGATTACTGTATTGTGAAAATGTATTTTGCAAGTATTGGAATGTTTAATTCACACCCTTAATAACTTGCAAGTTAATTAAAGCATTAGAGGATGACCAATAAAAATAGCTTGCTGTGTTTTGTTTAGGGTGGTTTCACTGCCTTGAACCATGAAAATGGGTCAAACTTGACTCAGTTAGTATCCAAATCCTGTAAACACTAATCCCAGTTCAGGCCACAGGCTGCTTGTACGAGAAGCAGAAACTGCATCGATCTGTATTGATTGGAGGTGGTGTTCTCTGTGGGTCTGCGACAGTGCAGTTAGAGGCAGCCTCTCTGTTTTGACTGCAGTCATTGCTCAGCTGCACTTTGCTAATGGACATGAACATGAAAGTGGTTTCAGAAGGATTATGCCTGCAGTGCTTATAGGTGATTTATAGCACCCCAGAAGAGGCATGCAGATTAATTTAAATGCTAAATTAATTAGTCAGGGCGCCACTAAGCACAACCCATGACTAAACTGAATAAATGATAAAAATCAAAATATTAACCATTTAAATGCTAAAAGGTTATATAAAGCCAGTGCTTAGTCATTCCTAACTTACTCATCTGTACATATTTTTATTATATTATTACTCATCATGCATTTCGTTATCGTGCACACAGCAACAGAAATAGGACGGATATTTCTGAGTTTGCACTCTACCTGTGTTGAGATTCTCCTTGCTTCAGGCTTGTTATAGTCTGGTTTCTTCCTCTCCTCTCCTCTCCTCTCCTCTTGCTTCCCTAGTGAAACAGGAGCAGTAAAGGGTGGGGGGTTGTGACATGGACAAAAATATCATGTACTGACTCTGGGCAGCAACCCACTACATGCGCGCACACACACCGTCGTACACACACGCGTTCTCGTCACTTGAAGGGACCTGCTGGATCCAGGACTGGTTTTTGTGATATGGCTGGGTTACTGTGTGGGACTAAGAGAAAGAAACAAGGTAGAGTTGTGGGGAGGGGAGTACTGATTTATGCATGAAAATGTACTCGGTTGTATGTTTTTGTTTATCTCATGTAAGCATGTCAGTGTTATTCACTAGACTCTGTAATGTTGAATATTAGTTGACTCTTGCTTTATTTGTTGATTATGGTGTCCATTAGCTTTACTGTAGGGACTGATTTTACTCTCCCTTTGTGCAGAAGACATGCTTGCTGTCAATTCTGAAATTTTGTGATTATACTGTGATCAACAAGCCATAATTGCTTGTGCGTTTCTGTTTTATTTCAAACTGGTTTCGGCTCAAATGCTCAAAGGTCCAAAGGTATTTATCAGCTACAGTCACTTAGGGAGGAAATGGTATAATTAGGATAAATGATTAGACTGTAATTATGAAGGAAATGCTGATTCGGTGGGAGATGCACACTCCTTCTGTAGACTGTTTACCACAAAACTGTGATTAGATCAAAAATGTGTAACATTGCTTTATGAGATTATGGTGATGGTCTAACAAGTTCAAGCTGAGAGGTTAAATAAAATGAACCAGTTTTAGATTCTGCTTCATGACCTCCCACCTCATAACCTAAATGACCCCAGCAGAACTGTAGACAGAGCCTTAATAGCAGGCAAACAACCATCACCTTGTATTAAACCTTGCTTCAGGATATTAGAGTAGCAGATTTTAGAAAATGAACTGCCCACTCTTTGCCTAAAAGCCTGCTGGACATCATAAGCTCTGGAAGTGTTCTGTGTTTTCTGTGATATAGAATTTCTGGAATCATTTTGAGGGTCTATACTGTACTTAGCTGTCCCAGAGTGTGTGTGTGTGTGCGCGCACGTGTGCGTGTGTGTGTGCTTGTGGGTGTGTGAATGTATGCGTGTCTCTGTGCATTCATGTGTGTGTGTGTGTGTGTGTGTGTGTGTGTGTGCGCGCGCGCGCGCGTGTATGCGTGTCTGTCTGTGTGTGCGTGTGTTTGTTTGTGTATCTGTCAGTGTGTGTGTCATTGTCTGTGCACATCTGTGTGTGTGTCTTTCTGTGTGTGTGTGTGTGTGTGTGTGTGTGTGTTGGGGGGGCGGGTAGCAGCATTCTCTGATGTGTATCTGATACTTGTAGCCTCTTACTCCACCCAGTAGAAGAAGATCTGGTAGCAGCAGCAGATGAAATAGTTTCTGCTCACTGTGTTTATGTCACTGAGGAAATGAGTAATTAGAATACATTCCTTTTGGTGTGGATAGATGTTGGTGACCCCTACAGAAAAAGAGGAAGAAGCGTGTGTGACAGAGGGTGTGTGTCGTGTAACTATCGGTTATTCTGGATCAAACATAAATTTGCCGTGTTCACCACGTCTGTTGGCGTAGGGATTATATGTTGCACGTAAACAACACACCTAACCAACAGCTTTACAAGTGTGAATCTCGAAAGGGTCCGCAAATACAGAAGTGGTCTAATATATATAAGGGAGTTCCACTTTTTTAATATAACGAAACAATGAACTGAAATAGTTCTTGTACTTTATTTTCTGTAAAGCTAAAAACAAATTCCTTTTTCTCAGCCATGTGTTCTCTTTGACTCCTGTGATGCAATGGAATGAATATTTAAATAGTGATTTTATTAACCGAAATGAGGTTCCTGGAGGTTAAATGAGTACTCAAGTACTTGCACATCCCATTTCTAACATTGTCCCTGCTGACTGTGTGTCTTTAGTGAGTGACCTTCATGAAGAGGGTAAGAATGCCATCAACGCTCCTCTCCTCCCTTCCGGTGCTGACCTGCTCCCAGAAGACATGCTGCTAGGTAACAGTCTTCCTTCCACATCAGTCAGTCTCATTTCTGTCTTTCTCCTGTGTGTGTGTATATATATATATACTAGTGCTGGAGCGCTAACGGCGTTAATGCGCTGCGTTAACCCGAGACTCTTATCGCACGGTAAAAAAAATATCGCCGTTAATCTACTCACAAAGTTGGGTTGGGAGCTGGGTCTATACTACCCAAGCTATGATGACTTTCACCTTGATATTTTAGCGCGGATTTACTCTCTCTCTCTCTCTCTCTGTCTGTCTGTCTGTCTGTCTGTCTGTCTGTCTGTCTGTCTCTTTCTCTTTCTCTCTCTCTCTCTCTCTCTGGTTTGTGACTTTTCCGGATCGCGCCCGTTTTAAACCTGTCTCTCTCTCTCTGTCGCTCTCTCTTGAGCGCGCGCTCCCTCTGTGCCTCTCTCTTTCGTTCCCGACTTTTCCAGAGCACGCGGATCATCTCTCTCTCTCGCTCTCTCTGTCTCTGTCTCTCTCTGTCACTCTCACTCTCTCTCCCTTTCTCTGTCTCTCTCGTTCGTGCATCATCGCTCTCTCTCTCTCTCTGTCTCTCTCGCTCTCTCTGTATCTCTCTCTCTCTCTTTCTCTTTGTCTCTCTCTCGCTCTCTCTGTATCTCTCTCTCTCTCTCTGTCTCTCTCGCTCTCTCTGTATCTCTCTCTCTTTCTCTTTCTCTTTGTCTCTCTTGCTCTCTCTGTATCTCTCTCTCTCTCTCTCTCTTATTCTCTGTCTCTCTCGTTCTTAACTTTTCCGTATTTAAACCCTCTTTAAGGGTAATGTATTAAACTAAGTTCCAAATGAAATTAAATTGATCTGGGAGAACATTTGGAGACATATTTATGGTTTACACTATAAAAACAGGCATTGGGACCTTTTATTTTTTTTTTGGGGGGGAGGCTTTTTAATCTAGATTAATCTCAAGATTACAATGAGATTAATCTAGATAAAAAAAAATAATCTATGCCCACCTCTAATATATACATATATATATTAACCTGAAAGAATCATGCAAGAATATCTTCATGTGAAAGTACAAACAGAGAAACTGTCAGATAATCAGTAATAATTAATGTAATAAAACTGAAAACTAGTTGTGCTAAACAGCTGAAACCACATAAAATACTGGTCTGAATGCAGTTTGAATGCAGCTCCTGATGGAAAACCATTTGTCTTGGAGACTTCTTCATGGTGGGTGGCTGCTGGGCGACAGAGAGCAGAGACACAGACACAGTGTCACTCAAAATCCCCACTGAGTCACACTCTGAACTTAAACACTGACTCATTTACTAAATTTATTTTGGGACTGAAGGAGGTGGAAGGTATAGAGATTATATGTGTTTGTGAGTATAAATAAGAGCAGTTCTTCTTTTTATATTCCTCACACTCTTTCCAGAAGACAATGCTGAGAGGAGTATGTTGGATCCCACTTCTAGAGAGGATGCCAAGTTTAAAGACCTTCAGAAGGTATGTTCATTATTACCTTCAGAGACACTTTCGGCTTTTGAGATCAACCCTGTAAATGAACCTTTCAGCAAATGCACCGAATGCCATGAGAAGCCAAATTATGACAGAGCTGCTCATTTAATGTTTTTACTCCGTACCCAGGTTCTGATCGACTGGATTAATAATGAACTGGAGGAAGAGAGGATCATTGTTAAAAATCTAGAGGAGGATCTTTATGATGGACAGGTGCTTCAGAAGTTGTTTGGTAAGATCATTTGTTGAAAGGTGATGTGAGAGGGAGATGCTTCAGTAGAACTAATTTCTATATAAAGTAACTGGCATGTACAGTATATGGATTTAAGATATTGAGTAGATGTGGGAATACGTGTTAGAACAGTGCATATCAGTATATCTAACGAGACGGATTTCACCGTTTGTGGGTACAGTGAGAAACCCCAAAACAGCGAACAGCGAAAAGCCCCACCCTAAGACAAGGAAGGGAAAAGAAAGCTTTCTAGTTGCAGATTCATATCTCACTGATTTTAGTTTTTAAGGGCTTGAGAAGAATCATTTATTTACTTTGGAAGGATTTTGAAAAATGGCTTTTTTTTCAGATTAATATTTCCCTTGAACATCACTTGGCAACAATGAATTAAAATGATATCCTTGTAATAGCTTTTGAAAATGAACTGAAAACCACCTTGTATCTTCAGTCATGATCATAATACGAATGTATTTGATTCCTAATATTACATTTGCAATTTAAAGTCTTCCCTATGATCACTACAATGGAAAACAATGCAGTTTGCTATGCTCTGTGGTGAGGTGATGAAGATGCCTGACATTGATTTATCATGCCTTTTAACCAACTATAGAATTCATTTAAAGTTTTCATATAATAATAATAGTAATAATAATAATAATAATAATAGTAATAATAATAATAATAATAATAATAATAATAATAATAATAATAATAATATTATTATTATTAAAGGTATTTACTGATAAAAGCTGTAGTTTAGGCTACAATATCTCTGTTCTAAAAAGAGAAAACTTTAAAATACTTAATAGAGAAGCAAATACCAGTGTAACAGACAAACAATCCAAGCACCGTGATTAGAGTTCGTATTACTCACTCATAGTTGCACCTGAAATGCATGTGAATGTTGTATTTCAGCGTTTTCATCAATTTATTCAGTGCTAAACTAAATCACTGCGTGTGTATCTTTCTGTGACAGAGAAGCTGTCAGGCCACAAGCTGAATGTAGCAGAGGTGACCCAGTCTGAGATCGGTCAGAAACAGAAGCTACAGACGGTATTGGAGGCAGTAAATGAACTCCTCAGACCTCAGGGCTGGACAATAGAGTGGGGAGTTGACTGTGAGTAAGCACTGTGATGTGTGGTCTATACTATTTACACACTGATACGTTTAGTCAGTTTGCTTCAGGGTTAATTGTCTCATCCTGTTTTTTCTCACTTCAGCAATCCACTCCAAGAATCTGGTGGCCATCGTGTATCTGCTGGTGGCTCTGGCCATGCACTTCATGGCCCCCATCAGACTGCCTGAACATGTCTCGGTGCAGGTGGTGGTGGTCAAGGTCGTGAGCTCATCTAAAGCACAGATAATGTACTCATCCGAAAGATAAGACCTATATTTCGCTGATGATCATTCTTTTCTACAGAAAAAGGAAGGAATCTTGCAGACAGCACATGTGACCAAAGAACTCACCACCACTACAGAGTAAGTGAAGTGTTCGATGAACTCTTTAGCACCATCCAGTGGTCAATTCACAGGTTGCATTAAATATTTCTACTTTTTTTTTTTTTTTTTTTTTTTGCAGGATGATGATGGGAAGATTTGGTGAGTGCTTGGTAAACCCACTGCTTCTCTTAGATCAGATAAACATGAAAAACAACAGACTTCAGAAAATATATATTGTTGATCAAAATAAAAAACAACACTTGCATGTTAATATAAAAATATAACATATTATAAACATATAAAATATAATATGATGCCATTCATTATAAAAATATAAGAGTAGGCATTTATTTGCCAGTTTTATTGTTTCATTCATCATGGCACACAACATAATGGGCAAAAGGGTAAAATAAAAATAAAACCAAATGTAAAAAGTAAATTAAACCTTAATAGAGTTGCAAGGTTTGGATCAGACAGCAATTGTGTTGGTTAAAAACAGTATCTTTTTAAAATATGTGCATTTCTTTGTGGCTGCAGAGAGGGATGCTTTCGACACCTTACTGGACCATGCCCCAGACAAGCTGAATGTGGTCAAGACGGTAAAATGCTGTTTAAAACAGTGTTTTTGCAGTTTGACTGAATTGTAATAAACGTAACTTACTGTAGTATAATGCTGAATACTGATGATAATTAGTTGTCACTTTCAGTCCCTGATCACCTTTGTAAATAAACACCTGAACAAGCTGAACCTGGAGGTAACAGAGCTGGAGTCACAGGTAAGCCACTCTGCTTAAAAGTAGTTTAATCTTTTTTGTTACATATTTAATAGAAATGTGAACTTTTTAGAAAGGGCACTTTTATTCAAATGAATGGAACTGTCCACATAGTTCAGTTAGATATTATGATACCTTTTATAGCATGGTTTATAGCAGAACTTTACACATCTAAAAATATGCCCCCAACGTGTATTTGTCTGTAGTTTGCAGATGGTGTATATTTGGTTCTGCTGATGGGTCTGTTGGAGGATTACTTTGTGCCGCTATATAACTTTTACCTCACACCAGAGAGCTTTGAGCAAAAGGTGAGTGAGATACTGAGCAGAGAAAGCAGTGATCCCATAACCGATCCTGCTTTATAAGAGGAGACAGTTCTTCATGCTAAATAAAAAAGTGAAATGCATTTCTGTGTTGTTTAGGTGCATAACGTAGCATTTGCCTTTGAGCTAATGCAAGATGGAGGACTGAAAAAACCCAAAGCTCGGCCAGAAGGTAAAAACATTTCACTAATTTAAAGGAATTCTAAGATACAACTAGACACAAATATAAGTGTCTCAATGTTTTAATAATGGGCAAATCTGCAACAGTGATTTTAAAATGCTGAAATTCAGAAATAAGACGGAATTATCTGGACTGTAGTACCTTCTCTCTTCACTAGATGGCAACATTTACCTTATCGTGCAGATTAGATACTGCGTCCTTGTGGCCTTTTTCTGAATTTTGAAGGACATTCCTCCTCTGGCTTATTCAAACTACACTCTGTAGTCACTGCGAGCTCTCAGGCCAAGCAATATCGGGTTCAACTTCAAAGCTGTCTGCATGGCTTTTAGATGTGGTTGTTGTCTATACTTGTAGGATGATCTGGTTTCTAAACATAGTGGGCCAAATTCCCAGACAGGGATTAAGGCCAGGGTCTAGGCTGTTCGGGAAGCCAACCCCAGGAATTACTTCCCAAAAAACAAAGAGTACAAAGCCATCCGTGCAGTGTAAAGGGCTAAACAAACTATTCCATATATCCCATGTGCATGGTGCCCACTGGTGCTTACAACCAGTTTGTGAATTTGTAAGCAGAGAGAAAAAACATCAGATAAAAAAAACATCAGTTAAAAAAAAATAGACACAAATAGGTGGGTCATTGAAAGTGCTTGAATTTGTATATTTTGTGCAAAAATAGAAGCAAGCAAGCTAATGTTAAGCTGAAAGTGGCTAACCTTGCCTGTGACTTGGTTTTAGGATTAGTCTCTACTGAAATCTGTGAAATCTTTTTATGTTATACAACTTTTTAATAACCATGGAGACTTTACGTTACTTTATGCTGGAGAATAACCTCATCACAAACCTCAGTTTGATGCTTTTTGGGGCTTAGTGAGAGACAGTCTTTAGTCCTTCAGGGTCTTTGCCACATAATTTAGGAGAATGATTGCTAAAAGAATTTCTCCTAATTTAGGATTCTGTTTTTTGTTGTTTGTTTTTATCAATTGAATTTGCTTGCTTTTGTTACAGATGTTGTGAATCTAAACCTGAAGTCGACTCTCCGGGTCCTCTATAACCTCTTCACCAACTACAAAAGTGCAGATTGATGGAAGAACTGATATTTTCCCAATGAATGAACCCTCGCCTTGTGCCTCACTGCTTGTAATAAGAATGCAGGTTGTTACCGTATGCTGTCAAACTCTTTAATATTCCAAATTCAAATGCTGTGTCCCAAAAGGAAGCCACTGCTGAAGTTTCTTAAATGCAAATCTGTACTGTTTTGTACATAATCTCAGCAAACAAGGCCCACTGTTTATAATGCTAATGATGCCTTGACTTTGAATGTTTTATGACCTATATGCTGTGTATTATGAGAGAAATATTATGAGTGACCACTGTTATAAACTATAGTTTTTTCTATTAAATGTAATTACTTGTTCAATATTTATTTTATATATTGTAAATGCATCCCTACTAGCTGCCCGTGAGTGTGCTTATGTGTGCTTTGTCTTCTTTTCAGAACACTATAATTAGAAATAGCACTCTGATCATACTTTCATCTATACTTGAGGAGACTGGAGTTTGATTACTTTTTTCTCTCATCCTTTTCCAAGCACCAAAAAGCCTTTTTTTTTTTTGTCAGGGCATATGAGCTAATACAACCATGTATTCTATATATACACACATTCATACGTACATTTTTATATTCCCTGCACGTTCGCATTAATAATTTACTTCAGTGCGTGGGGGTCTGCTTCATTGGAGTGTTTGCTCACATTTAAAGGCTTCAGATATGTCATAAAGCTTATTTATTGAATCCAATCTGGCTTTCAAGTGTATTCTTCAAGCTGATACCTCTTGATCATATTCTTGTTCATTTGTGTGATAAAACATAAACTAAATTGCTATAAACATGCTTGCCGTCCAGATTAATTCTCTTTTGTGCTGTAGGGCTTCGGCTCTGAGGCTTGCTGCTTTTTGCTTAAGGTGAATGCTGCAGTTCCAAACTCATGTTTATTTGAGGGCTTAATCGTGCCTTGTCTATTTGCTGAGTTACCATGGTAACCTCCCAGCCCAAATTACTGCTGCTTCCTCGTCACTCTGACTCTCCTCTCATGACTTGTAGAGAGGAGGAGAATGAGAACGTGTTCTGTGTTCTATGATGATTCTGAGAAGAGAGTGGGCAGATTGAACACTTTAGAATAGTGAGATTATCTAAATATTGAACATTTCTCTATAGTTAAGAGTGAAAAACAAAACTCCCAGAATGCACTGATGGTCTTACTTGTGAGACCGAGTGACATACTTGTAATAAAAGTTGGTTGCCAAGGAGGCAGAGACTACACAATCGATGCCATTTAAAGAACTAAGTCTCTTGGGCTGCGAGAAATGAAGCGTACAGGCGCAGTAGTTTCCTTCCATATTCATACTCCGTGTAAAAAAGGGTTTTAAGGAAAAGTGAAGCAGAACAGCAGTTCAGCTGAATGAAAGATCAATTAAATTGATTGGTTTGAATCACTACCACTCTGCCATTTCAAATCAATCCGTACCTTTTTTTAGAGGGCATGTACAGTTCACAATTAAGGGACATGTCATAGAAAAACTATTTTCCTCAATCAACACCTTTAAGTAAATTTATAGGCATTTACATTTCAATTTATGGCATTTAGCTGACGGTCTTAGAGTGACGTACATCAGTGTTCAAGTAGTCCATACCTGTTTCGTAAACCTGTAAAACTAAACTTAAGTCAACGTCCAGTTACCCCACACACTGCTCCCTGGGCTGCCCCCTGCTTCACTTGGTGAATGGGTTAAATGCAGAGGTTGAATTTCATGCTGTTCACACCTCACTGTCTCACGCTCATTGCCCTGTTAGTCACCAAGGTGCTCCTTAAAGATGCTTGAAGACAGCAAGGGACTCCACAGCTCTGATCAGAAGAGGGAGTTCAAGACGAGCTGTGCTTGAAACCCTGAGAGGACGAGAGCATGGCTTCAATCATTCTCACCAAAGTGAGAGCTTGAATCCCAGGACTGCCAGTGGCACCACTGAGGCACCCATGTGCAAGATACTGCCCCCTCGCCCTGCTCCTCATGTCCTGTGTTCCTGGCTGCCCGTTGCCTCACTTAGTGAACGAGTTAAATACAGAGGAAGAGTTTCACACGTTTCACACTGTGTGCTGTGTTCACATGTGACAAATTGACACTTACATAGAAGTGGAAAATGTAGGATATGGGACCCTGAGATGAACATCAGCACACATCAGTTCAGTGCTCATGCAGAAATGCTCCCTTCTTGCAACTTGACTACGATCACTATAAATACTGCAGTGCAGTTCCGCTTGTACTCAACCACAACTCAAAAGAGGAAGCACTGCTTCTTCACTTCCTTATTCTGGCGCAAAACAGTTTTACAAGTGCTGAATTGTTTCTCCCTCTCTTATATCTTAAATGGTAGACTCTAAACTTTTTGTATTGCTGAACACAACTTTCTGTCTGTTAGTATCTGTTTGTGCTGTTGGAGTTTGATTGTGGCAGTGTTGACTTGCAAAGGCACAGAGCGGAGACAGCCGAGGGCAGAGTGCAGGTTGAGTGTCTGCAGGATCCCGAACGGTAGGTCCATTTATTCAGACGTGTGGTGAAGGCTTGAGTCACCTAGTGGCAAACAGGCCTGACAGCCTTTGACTCTCTTTCCCCTCTCTCTCTTTCTCTCTCTTTCTTTCCCCTCTCTCTCTCTTTCTCTTTCCCCTCTCTCTCTTTCTGTCTCTGTCTCTCTCTCTGTCTCTTTCTCTCTCTTTCTGTCTCTGTCTCTTTCTCTCTGTCTCTCTGTCACTCTCTCTCTCTGTCTCTCTCTCTCTCTTTCTGTCTCTGTCTCTTTCTCTCTGTCTCTCTGTCACTCTCTCTCACTCTCTGTCTCTCTGTCTGTCTCTTTCTCTCTCTCTCTGTGTATCTCTGTCTCTCTCTTTCTCCCTTCAGTGCAAGTTTTCATAGGTTTCTATGTCAGTCTGTATCATGTCACTGTTGGTTGGTGTGTATGATGCTGGAGAATCAAGTGGAGGAGTGAGGGTGTTGCAGCCTGCATGTGTTCCCACTGGATCATTTTAGACAGAGATGTCAGCACCGGAAGGCTCACAGCTCTGTGTTTGAGGCGATTCTGGCGACTTGTGCTGAAGCCGAGTCCATTTTCATCTATCTTAACATCCTGGATGTGACATCCTAATAAATCAGCGATCTGGCAATGAACAAAACCAGATAAATAAAGAAAAAATATCAGCCGTGAACAACTTTCTAGTGCTATTTTACACTGAAACCTATAATACGATGTACAGTACAAGTATAAAAAAGGCTTAAAATGAACCTTAAAATGATTTTTGCTAACAATAATAACAGCACTCTACAGAATGATGTTTGCTCATTTATTTGTTTGTTTATTGCTTTCTTTATTCTAAATAATTAGTATATGTGCAATGGAGGAAGGAAATGTGGAGTCTGAACAAGGCAGTGAAGTGTCTGCATCTTTTCAAGGTGAGAGCTTTATTGTGGGGATTTTATTTAAAAGAGGGAACATCAGAGAATATGTGCTGGACGGAGCATTCCTTAAGAAGTCAACCAGTGAAGGATGAAGAGCTTTTGTCTGTGGGCTGCTGACATATTAAATGTGGTGCACCACTGAAGAGTGTTCATTATGCAGGAGAACGGAGGAAGATCATCCAGCCTGCATCTTTAAATGATCCCAAACTGGCAATACTTAAAGAGGTGAGATTCTGATTTTTCCACCCTCTTCCCTTCACTATATGACCATGATATAGAGTCCATCATCTCCATCTGATGTCATCTTCCTGGGTGGTGGGGGTGGGGGTGTCCTTCCCTCATACAAATAGCTGGGTGAATACGTGGGGAGACAAAACTAATTATTTTAAAAAGGATAATGGTTATATAATATAATGGTTCCAGCACCCATGTACTGTACTAAAATGTTTCCTTCGTTTATACTCCTCTAGATCATTTCCCCTTGTTCAGATTAGTTTAATTTGATTTGTTTAATGGGGAGTGTTGGATCAGTATGCCAAGATCTTAAGGCACCGTTCTTCGCTTTTTGTGATCCTTTGGGTCTAAAGAGAAATGCTAAAGTGTAAAATTAAGGGTTTGAGCAATGCAGTTTAGATTCTGAACCAACAGAGCATTAGTAAGCCCATGCAAATGTCTAAAGAGAAACTGAACAAATACATTCTTATATCGTCTACATATTTGAACAGACATAATAAAGGGAAAGTACAGATACTAATTGAAGGGTAAATTCCAAAATTCTTCACGACTAAAAGCTGTAAACAAAGTTTGGTGCCTCTTAAAGCTCCCTCGCAGAAAGTCATTACATGGTTGTGATTGTCATTTTATGGCGTGTTTTTTAGAACATTTTATCCCAAACGGATTTTGTAAAATCCTTACATGTCTAGATTTACATGTCACTGTATCCCCAGACAAAACATTTTTTTACATTTACCACAGTTTTACCCTGATTAACATTACATTTAAAGGCATGGACAGAATCTGTTTTAGATTGCAAATGGTAGCTGTCACACAGTCTTGTATTACTGTTTGTCTTCACGTCGTATGTTTTTTGTGCTGTCTGTGCACCTGGGACAGAAATGCAATTATGTTCAATTATACCGTGTTTGTGGATGGATGACAATAAAATCCAACTTGAACTTGAACAAACAAAATATATTTATGTTGTCTGCTTTGCAATCCCTGGTTTCTCTCATCACCTCTACCATGAAAGCTGAATCCGTAAATTTCTCTACAATTAATCATTTAAATCAAAGCACTCGGAATGACTTTGTTTACTTTGTTTACAGTCACTCAACTTTATGCAGAACAGTTGGAACATCCATTTATTTAACAGAATGAATTACTATTAAGTTCTGGTCTGTGTGCTGGTAGATGCTGGTAGAGTGGATCAACACCACTCTGAAGTCAGAGCACATTGTGGTACAGTCTCTGGAGGAAGACTTGTATGATGGACTTGTTCTTCATCACTTACTGAGTATGACATTTGCATATTTTTTTGTCAGTATCAGAGTGTACATCTGTCCGGAGATAAACATTTCTGATTGCTATTCTCTCATTGTGTGTGTGTGTGTGTGTGTGTGTGTGTGTGTGTGTGTGTGTGTGTGTGTGTGTGTGTGTGTGTGTGTGTGT
>JBBPCW010000127.1:13574939-13586842 GCA_037974425.1 Phenacogrammus interruptus
GTGTGTGTGTGTGTGTGTGTGTGTGTGTGTGTGTGTTTTTGTGTGTGTGTGTGTGTGTGTGACTGTATGTGTGTGTGTGTGAGTGTGTTTGTGTTTGTGTGTGTGACTGTATGTGTGTGTGTGTGTGTGTGTGTGAGTGTGTTTGTGTTTGTGTGTGTGAGTGTGTGTTTGTGTCATGTTTCTTCTTCAGTGTAGTCATTTTGCCCTGTGTTCTCCAGAGCCTAGCTGTCAGAGTAATTCTCCTACCATCCATTCCACTGGCAGTGCAGGTCACTAAACAGCAGTAAACCTTCAGGTCAGTTCTTTTCTTTGCTTGTGTGTTTCTGGTATACATAAAAATTGGCAAAATAGCATGTCTGATGTCTGTCATGACAAATTCTAAGACTATTTTGAGTTATTTTAACTGAAAAATACCTTTGTATTATTTTTTTTTTTTAATTGTTGTTGTTGTTGTTATTATTTATAACAACAATAATAATAATAATGCTGCTGCTGATGATGAAGCAACACTTACAATAGAGTTCACACAGTTTTAGAACATGAAGACACAGCAATACACAAAGATACAACATTTTTATAGCGGTCCTGGAATAACTGAAGATACATTCAAGATTGAAGAAGGTTGTAAGCTAGAGAACACAGAAGTGTTTTCAGTTTGCATTTATGTGTAGAGAGAGATTTAGACTGCTGTACATGAGGGGGAGAATACCAGAGAAGAGGATCAAAATGAAAAAAAGGCTGCACAGGAGGAGGAAAGAGTTTTTACCAATGGAAATAACATGGAAATCAAACGAGAGAGTCAAGTTGAGGATGACACACAGGTTGCAAACCAGAGAGCAAAACAACAGCTATATCAGAAAGAGTAAGAGAAGCATTTCAGCTTTAAAGAATGAGCTCTATTTGTTGCTGTTTAACAAGATATGCTTTACAGGAAACTACTTTATATTATGTAATAAATTCAGTCTCACACTGAAAATTTGGGATTTCAAATAAAATTAACATTTAAGTTAGGTACATTTAAAACTTTTTTTTTTTTTTACAAAACCACAGATACTACAAGAAATTCCTAGGAGCAAAATATAACTTTGTATGTTTTACCTTTTTAGTCATTAATAGTCATTCATCAACAGAAGAATAGAGAATACACTATTGAAATGACACAAAAATGTGTTGACTTTCATGAATTGGGCAATGGTTATAAATAAAAAATAAAAAATGCCCACATCCAGGAGATGTAAAGATCACTGGAGCTGTAGTAAACTTTTTCTTTTGACATGAGCAAGATGGAGGGGGTATGGTAAAGAAAAAATCAGTATTTCAAAAAAAGACTTAATTCAGTTTAAATCCAATTGCTGAGATGCGTGTATGAATCCAGTTGTATATACAGTATACAGTGCATGCCAGAAATAATAAATACTGTGCTATTCCTGTTAAAAAGCTCTGCTAAAATTATTTATTGCCCGTTTGTGTGTTTTAATGCTCCTTTGAGACCTTGGCAGAAGTAACAGCATTCTGTCTCCAAACAGGGCTGGGAACAAGACAATAAATACAACACAAACAGCAGCTTGGGCCGCTGGAGTATTTCCTTTAAATTGGTAGACAGGAAGAGCAGCGGGGAAATCATCTGTCCTGTTGTGCTCTCTAAAAGGTTTCCCAAGGTGGCACCTAAGCAAAGAGCTCATTAATAGCTCTGGTGCTTTGTGTTACAAAAGGCAATGAATAAAGGGTTATTTTAATTGAACTGGGGACTTATAAACGGATTTAAAAGGATTAAAGTTTCCATGACTGATTGGTGGACTAAACTGTCCAAAGCCACCTACTGCTAAAGCTCACACTGGGCCCAATCTAGTCAGTGAGATGGTCCATTTAACCAATAGATTCCAAAAAATCTTCACACTACTTTCTTTTGTCTTACTTACAACATCGCAATTATAATTCATAAAAATGTCTTAAACGTGTCTAAAAATGCCATTTTAATGACTAGAGTGATGTGTATGTCAAATGTCCAAATGGACATGGTCTTTTATATCAGTGGCCAGGTATAAGGATTTCTTTTGTCAGGAAATATAATGAAGTCTTGTGTTTGGAATCAGTGGTGCACAACAGTGAACTCCCAGAACGTCTTCTGGCCACTCAGCCATGATTGTCTCTGGGACAGACATTAATGCTCTGTGTTGTGGTTGACTGAATCTCGCTAAAGAAAAACGACATAAAGCTAAGAGCAACATGGCTCTGGTTTGTATCGTTATCACTGGTATTGGCACTAACCAGTGGTGGACTTGGAGTTTTGGAGATGGAAATTCACTTATCAGTTTCACAGTGCAATGTTGTGCAAGATTGTTTCAGAATCAGTCTGTCTACACCTTGGTGGTCAAGAATGGAAAAGCCACAGCCTCAGTGCACTACCGAAATGGAAAGACATGCTCTCTGGAGAAGAGCTCAGCCTAATGAACCCACAGTTTATAAATATGATGCAAAAATTCTCATGGTTTCTTTCAATGACTTCCACGCTTAGTGAAAGGAGAAAATAGGCAGGAAAACTATACACTGGATTTAATGCCACTACAGTATTCTAATACTGCAAATAGGAATTCACGGTAAGCATTAGCCTTCGACAGTCATATGAAGTCAACCAGACATCGTGTTGTTACCCAAAAGATCGTTTAATGTTGAGCATTCAAAGCTGAGCTGACTGATTCTTGTGTAGTTCTCATTTGCATGAATTTGGAAATCTCAATTTTGCATGCTTCTGCAAATTTGTACAGAAATTGCAGTCAAAAGATTCCTGTTTGAAAAAGAGATTTGAGTGTAAACCCTTTAAAGGCTTAAAAACCTTGGAATAATATAGAAAAGTTCTTCAGAAATTTAGCAATTAGTTCCTCCTAAAACCTTCACATTATTTTAATGTTCTTTAAACTTTAAAAGGGTTGTTCACAATCACATATCTGATTTACAAACATGGTTCTCTAAAGCATCATCCATTTCATTTCATTCATAATCAGCTTCTGACATTTAATGAGAGTACAACAGTAAGAAAACTGTGTTACTGCTGTCCCCTAAGGAACATGTTTGCCTGGATTTGACAAAATGTCTTTCCCGTATTTCAAAATGTGATGGATAAATGATCAGAGTGGTTTTGATTTTGCAGTGAACTAGACACAGTGACCTGTCTAAACTGAAACATGGTGAGAAAATACCCCTGAATTATACTTTCAAGAGTTAGTGAAACTTTCCACGCTCAGAGAAAATGCATCATGCATGCAGTGTATGAATATGAAGCCTGTGGTCCAAAGTAGATATTAAATATATTACAACTGGCCTACAAAACTCTAGTGTTGCCTTTTGTATTTTTAATTCCAACTAATCATTTAAACATAACATAACATTGAAGTTTACATGTTGAAAAATGTTGCATGTGGAAACTCTGTGGATCAGACAGAACTTATCAGAATTGCTGGAAAATAATTTGTAATACCTGTATGTTTGCATGCCTGGTCCAGAGCCTTAACCAGCAAAACCCAGACCGTCATGGTTTATATCAGCTTCTTTAGAGTAACAGTTTTAAAACAAGAGACCATTTGGTCCAACATATGAATTAACAGGCTATTTTTTAATTGACTCTCATACAGTGCAAGTGTCAGCATTAACAAGGTAAACGTGTGAGTACTTACATTTACATTTACATTTACGGCACATTTACTTCAGATAAATGTGCTCAGATGCATTAGATTCTTCCTAATTAAGAACATATAATATATATAACATATTACATATACTATATAATATTTAAACAGGTATGTAGTGCATAATAATCAAATCAGTGAAATGTCTTATTTACTGCTGAAAAGTGCTCATGCTGCCAAAACTGCATTTTAAATACCTGTTGATTATTGGTTTACATTTATGGTATTAATCAGATGCTTTTATCCAAAGCGACTTCCATTCCCTAACTACAGGGGACAGTTTCCCTGGAGCAACTTGGGGTTAAGGGTCTTGCTCAGAAACCCAGAGGTGGTATAATGAAGGTAGGATTCGAACCCATGACCTCTTGAACCCACGACAACCACCCTGTGATTTAAAGATCATTTGTAAAAAATCACTCAAGTCTTGAAAGGGTATCCTGTTTTCAGGGTTGTTTTGACATATCCAGATTAGGTGGATGTCTGTGAGCGGACAAAAGAAACTTTACACCCACATGGCACGCCTGGGAGGTACATTTCACAGCGCCGTTTCTGTCTAAACCTTCACAGTCATTAAAGCCCCTAAACATAGCCTACACCATTAAACCAAGCTCAGAGGGAGAATTCAAACAAATCACGCACATTTATGGTGAGCAATGAACCGGGCCCTGCTTGTGTCAGGCTCATGTTCCTTTCAGCCCAGGAATCTGCTGAGTTATTCAGGGCAGCGTCTCAGTGTTTACTGCTATATCTAAACTAGTGTCACTTACTGTGTGTCCACTCCATGAACCAAGAGCCACTCAAGATCGGGAACAGGCTCTTCAGTAGGACAGTGTGCAGACAGTGGGCCAACTAAAGAAATGTAAATTGCAGCCATTAATCATCCAATACACACTTTTCTCTTCACCCCCCCTTTACATTACTTTAATTATTTACTTAATAGGGACAATAGGATGTTAACAAACTGACAACCTGGTTTGTGGCTGAACCATCATTGTAAATTTCAACTTCAACTTCAAATGGCTCACATAAATAAACAATGTTTCCTATTGGTTTGTTTTCTGTGAATAAAAAAAGTTTGATTGTTGATATAGTAAAGTTTCAACTGTACTGCTCATAACCCAGTCCATACAGTCCATATATAGAGACTAAGCTACAATAACAGCTATTTATATTAATTGTTTTTGTGATTTCTTTAAAAACATATATTTGTCTTTTTAGCCTACAAATGTTCAGAACAGGCCCATTCACAGTTATATAATAAGGAGTAACACCAGGCGCCATTTACATCAGCTTTAAAGGTACAGTAAGAAAAACAGACTGTTTAACTTTAAGGGGTAAGGAAAGGTTGGAAAATGTTCTTGTAAAAGTGAATTATTGTTCGTTTGCTATGTGAACCCACACTTCAGAAGTGGACCTCTGGTGGAGTGGGGGCATCTTATATGGGCATCTTATATTAAGGTAAGTGAGTATGTATTAGACACTTTGTATTTGTAATAATGACCGATCGTTTGTGTTTGGTCATTATTTACTTCTCATGGGGCAGAAACTTGGTTAGAAAGCTCCAGCAGCACCACAATTGCGGAATGAGTACATTGTTTGACTCTCTCTTTGATTTTTCAGCATTCATACATTTGCGCATGGCCATATTTCCTCTTGTGTAAGAAGAGTTCTCTCAGTGAACCAAATTTCAAAACTCACTTTGTGGATGCAGTGCAAACAAATGTGATCGAAACCTTGCATGCATGTTTTTTATAGGTTTGTGTGATTTTGTATGTTTCTGATTGTGTATGTATATGTGGCTGTGAGTGTAGGCTTGTGCATGTTTTCTCAGGACAATTTCTAACTACAATCAGACACGTGAGCCACAAGGGACCTCTTGAGCTCGATCATGTCTTGGACAGATAAATGTCTAAAAATCAAGAGAAATTCTGAAGAGCACTTAATACGGCACTTAAACAATGACTAATTTAGTTTATTCTTTACTTACCCAAGCAGCTATTGCACTTTTCCTGATAAGAAATGAATGAATAATTAATGTTTTAAAATAAAATGATTGGGGTGACCCCAATGAAACTGTCCCGTGTGTGATCTGTGCAGGATTTCTTTTTGTTTAGGCCAGTGTAAGCATATGTTATAATTATATGTTGTAATTAGTTATAATTAGTTTGTCTTATAGGTCTGCGACCTCAGAGAGTTTATCAGCCTGACTGCTTCTCCATATCAGTTAGTGTGTGAGCCACGGTGTGCTGCCTTTGATCATCAGTCAGCTTTGGACAAGCAGAGCACTCCACTCTCCTCTTGCTTCCTTAAGAGGATGAACCAGAGCCCCACACTCAGCCTGCATCATACCTTTCAAGGGCTTAACTATCACTCAGAGTGTTTAAAAACAGTGCCTTTATTGTGGCTCTATACAGCTTCTCCTCGACAGACAGAGTAAGTGTAACTGACAAATGCAACACACTTTATGATGTTTGTTAAAGCATATTTCAAATAAACCTCTGCAATTTCTAGTGTCCTGCTTGCACCCTTAAGGGGACTAAGCACCAGATTCTTTCTTTACCAACCTCTGAGAGGCAGCCCCATTAAAAAGCATCAGAGAGTCTGCAGAGGTGGAAGAGTGTCTGCACTGGCAATTACCAGCCATGAAAGAGACACAGTGGATAAAATCACCCTGAACAACAAACTACTGCCCCAAACCACCAAACTCCAATTAAAGAACTCTCAGAAAACTAACTGAGTGGAGAGGAAGTGCCCCAGCCTCACAGCCACCCGCCCACCCTCCCCCAAAACCCCCATACTGGGATTAGAAAGGCTGCTGTGATCAGTCTGGGTGAGATCTTTGCCATGGGCTTGCTGGCCCAAACACATTAATTTGAGAATAAACTGTAAAAGTCAGATAGCATAGCCAATAAATTGCAGCTGACTATTCAAATATCAAACTACTCTGAACAAAAATATAAATGCAACACTTTTGTTTTTGCTCCCATTTTTCATGAGCTGAACTCAAAGATCTGAAACATTTTCTACATAAACAAAAGATCCATTACTTTCAAATATTGTTCACAAATCTGTCTAAATCTGTGTTAGTGAGCCCTTCTCCTTTGCCGAGATAATCCATCGCACCTCTCAGGTGTGGCACATCAAGGTGCTGATTAGACAGCATTGCACAGATATAGACAGAATATTGCACAGATGGGAGCAAATACAAAAGTGTTGTGTTTATATTTTGGTTCAGTATAGAAACATTACTTTACCAACATATTCATTAAATCATTAAAAGACTCTTATGACACATTTAACCTCTAAAGGCCTCAGGATCTTTGTATAGGCCAATGGTTCTGTATCTCACTCTTACAAAGACACAGTACTGTAGAAAAGTCTTGCACCAATTACATTATGTTTATAAGTTGTTGATAAGTTATTAAACGGAGCAATAAGCTTTTATTACAGATACACTAGAATACAATAAATAAATAAACAACACACTGTGGTTTCATGTGTGTTAATCATTTCCAAACCTCTCCTTGAGCAAGGTCATATTTATAGTTACCATCTGAAATCTACTTTAGCTGATCAGTCCTTGATCAAATTAAATCAGTTCCAGGTGACAAAATTGAACATTTTTATGGCTGGGGTGCAGTCAGTGAAACCAGTAATAAAGCCCGTGTTCTCTTGAGTTGCATTCATAACCTTTTTTGTTTTAATGTATTAATGTTCATTTGCATTTATTTTACAGTTATGTGATGTTTTACTGGCAAAAACACACTCACAGTAGAGATCAATAATTTCAAAAAGTTTTTAATGGCTGTTGCACAGAACTGCACTTTATATATCGGTTTCATAATGGTTCAAACATAATTTATAGTAGTTGCTGACAAAATACAGTAACGTACAGTAGTACATGTCTTTCTCTCTCGATACATCAATCTGCCTAATCACTGAGTAACACTTAACCACAAACTACTGCTGAGAGAAATTGCTGAAAACATGTAGTGGTAGCCACGTTATAGACCACTCTGAACAATAGGGGTTTTGTATTGAACAATGAATGGATTTTTATCAAATTATGACTTGACTTTTGAACAATGTCCTTGGGGCTCATCTTGAGGGTACTAGTGGTCTTGTGGTTTAAACAGTAATCAAATTACTAATGTGATTACTTTATTTTAGGGCTGTAAAGCGATTAATTCAAATTAACTAGTTAATCGCAAATCTGGGAAAAATGAATCGCGATTAATCGCTATTCTATGTCAACCCGACATATAATATGTAATAAACACAAAGAAGGCTTTGTTTATTTGTATTTTTCCCAACTCTGTCACAATTTTAAAAGCTGTGAGATAAAAACAAAACTTACTTTTGAATAGAAAATGCATAACATCTTCAAACCTGAAAGAATCTCTGTGTTAAGACAGAAACGTAGCTTTAAATAACTTGAATTAAAGGACAAAGCCTAACTAAAGTCCCACCTCTTGCTCCAAACTCCTGAAACTGTTGGAGACCCCTTCCCTCCTCTGTCTCTGCCACACCAGGATGCTTCGCCTTGAGGTTATATGATAGTGATGTAGTGCTTCGGTGGTAAATTCATTAAATTAAATTCACTTTTGCAAAGCACACATATTACCCTGGTCTGGTCCAAATCGCCCTCTGGTAGTAACTTAAAGCGAAATTGTTAATTTAACAGCGTGTGTTTATCTTCCATCACTAGCTAGACTGAGCAGCAGCATTGGCCACATGAAGTGGTCGCCGACGTAGCGCAATACTGCCCCCACTGATTGTGTGGTACTGCAATGCAGAGGGGCGTTTAATTTTCAAATTACTTCCCTACCCTCTAAAGAAACTCTTTAGTCAGCTCAAACACACTTTATTAATAAGTGTTACAAGCCTACGACACCTCACAATAATGTTCTTGCCTTTAACCAAGATGAATATAAAATAATAGCTATATTTCCAGCTACTGAACATGTACTTCTCACTCTCCATGCTCACTTTGGTTTGTTTTGAGCTTGTGTCACATGCATGTAGGTCTCCTGTAGATGACGTCACACATGCACGTGTCAGACACAGACATCTGCCAGCTGCTGACAGATTACTGTGAATTAGTATTTCTATGCAATATTATACAATATAGATGTTAAAGCACTTGATTTTATTGGTAACACAGCGGTAACATTACATTACATTAAGTAACGCACTGTTGCCCAACACTGGTTAACACTAAATAAAATTTTTATTTGAAACAGCCTTAAACATCTTATGGTGTTCTTGCGGGTTAAGTAATTATGGAGCAGCAAACCTGGAAATGATAGAACAGATTGTATCCCCAGTCTCTGTTTAGCAGATGCCTGAAGGAATCCTAGGCAGTCCTGAGTGCCAGTACTGAGTGTGAGTGACATCATAAGCGCTGACAGTGTGGACTGTTGTGCCCCTGGACATTTTCTCTGTATGTACTGGAGCAAACCTTCTTTTGGGATCATGTCAGCCTGCTCATGTGTCAAAAGGCATCAATCAAACTGTGGTCAGCTCCTTCAGACCATAGCAAGAATACCTGTAGTGGTCTATAACAATATACCAAATATCATGACAAATGGACCAATAGAAATGGTTCTTAATCAATTACAATGAAATTCTGATCCATAATCTCACATTTGTTCTTCTCCTGTAGAGCTACTTTTTTGGAGACGTAGGATTTTATGTGTGTGCATATGCATATGTATGCGTATAGTATTTTTATACTTTTATATTTTATATTTTAAGGTATAGCACATTCAAAGACACCATAAACCTACATATAGTATTGTGTAATTTCAAGTCATTCCCATTTTTCTACTCTCATGTTTGTCTGTCTTGTGTTGCATTGCACCTACGTTCCAGGAGGAGGATATTTTGTCTCACCGTGTACTAAATGTATATGGCTGGGATGACAATAAAGCTGTACTTGACTTGACTTTTGATCTGACAGCAATGACAGAGTGAAATTATAGTGAATCTTCTATACACTTTTTGAGCACTTCATCAGTGTAAAGCCAATACTGTGAAGAAAAACAAGATGCACTATTCCAGAAGAGTCGGAAAAGCAAGTGCACTGTGTCAGCTTTGATTTGAGAGTTTGTCTTGCCCCCTATACTCTCAGGTTAAGTCTGGGGAGGCCCTTCTGGAGAGCTTCGGTCATGCTCCCTATTCTTTCAATACAATCAGAAAAAGGGATTTCTCCTTAGAAAAGCCCGTTCAGCACTAGAACATTTCTACAGAAGCGGCTTTGCTGCGAAGTGTTTTATTTCTCAGCTGTTTTCTTTTTGCTTTTTTGCTACACTAGAAAATTGCACAAACTGCTTTTGTCGCTCAACTAGTTCACCACACAATAAACGAGAAAGCAAATTCAGTTAAACAGAAGAGTTACTCTGATAATTATTTTCGTTTAAGATGAGTTTGCAGACATCAAGCAGAGAAACAAGTTTGACAATCAGGCAGCTGTTAGCCAAGTGCTCAGGTTCTTTAAGAAGACAATCCTCACCGCTACTGGCTGCTCAAACGTGTCTGAATGCTGATGGCTCCACTCTCCTCTAACTGTGTTCAGGTCAGGGTTACAGCTGGGTCACCTTCTTTCCATTCAGCCTCCCTTTAACTGCCCTGCACACTATATGGGGGAGCCTTACAACTGATGAATCCATGACATTGCAGCTGACAAGCTGATACCAGCAACGCAGGCCAATTAGTCCTCTTTTCTTCTTCTCCCCAACTGCAACATGAAATTCAATATGACTTCAGCCATTTTTGACAGTATGGACCTTACTCCTATAAAGAAGAGAAGTAAAATATAAAAACAACACATGCTTACAGATTTCTCCCTGTGTTTTTGCTTTAGTTGCAGAATTGACAACTGAGATTACCTTCATTGTTTGGCAGAGCAATATTATTTATTTGTTTAATGACATGCATATGCTTCTGTGACAGTCCAGTACACCAGTCCAACACACACTCCTCCCCTCTCCCCCTTCCCTCTCAGAAAATTGTTCATGAGTGATTTTGCCACTGTGGTATAATTATTCATCTACACAGATGGATATCACCAGCTCCTCTGGGTGTCTTAGCAACTAGTGCCTCATAATAAGGATTTCACACTATCCATCGCCCACTCCTCATCCTGATGCTATGATCAGTAGCACAGAGCGGTTAGCTCTCACAACTCTAGTGACTGTACAGCTCCATTTGGATTATCTGAAGAGCTCTTTCACACTAAAGTGCAAAAAAAAAACAACAACAAGAAGTGGATTCTCAGGGAAGACCAGTGGCACCTGCTGAAATGGACATAGAGAGAAATAATCAAATCTACATTTTGTTGGGGCCACATTCAACATTTCTTGTTTTTTATTTATTTATTGTTACACTTTTCACTAAGCTTCAGTTATGATGTTTGCATGGGTTTATATACCAACAAGAGTCATAGTTCTTATTTTGTATGCCCATTTTCTCACTTCTCTTTATCCCAATACAGTAAACAGACTTACTTTGTTACTGCATCTTTGAGACTGATACATGTGAAAGTGCTCTGTTCTGCCATCCTATATTATGCGTTGTTCAAAAAGCAGTCCAGGCTGAAAAATGAATGGCCTTCTCAAACTGGTCCCTCCCTGCTAACGCTTCATTAGGAAGTGTCACTTCATATAAGTCAACCAAAAGAAAATATAATTAGTGTTTTAATGTGTACGTTTTCACAATTTAGTGAGAGGAATGTTGAACATTGACTGAAAAGATGACACATTAGATCTATATTCTTGGTATTTGTATATAAATATTTGTCTGTCTGTGTATCTCCATCTAGTACAAGGGCCACAAAGTGACTCAGTATAGTGTCTAATAGCAGTGGGTAGATGTGTCCTCACACGCCATTTCTTGGACCAGCACATTTCAGTCTGTTGCAGAATGAGTTCCTATTTTCACCACAGCGGCATGAGGGTGTGAGCTGAGCTGCTGTCCCCTGTGTCTAACAGTTTATTCAGAGTGCTTTGTTTTAGAGTCACCTCCAGAGAATCTAGCTTCAACCCTATGACAGAAGCAACCTTTTTGAACAGTTTGTTGAGTTTATCTGCAGAGCCTTTTACTCCATCACACAAATACCAAGCATTAGAAATGGCCACAAGCCATCAGACTCGCCAACACACTGCCTGCCCCCACCCCCCCACTCCCCCATACACACACACACACACACACACACACTCA
>JBBPCW010000127.1:13586942-13599226 GCA_037974425.1 Phenacogrammus interruptus
GACCTGAACTGTTTGAATTTCGATTAAATAAAGCTTGAAACATTGGGGTGTTCTAAAACTTTTGACTGGTAGTGTATATTAAATGTTTTCAAATATGGCACAATCTCATGGTGCCACATAGCACAAAAACTTGCTTCTTGTGGAAGCCAGCTAGAATATCCAAATATGTCTAGTTCCTTTGTACTGATGACAACATTCACACAGCATGCCCTGACATTTCACTGGTGTAATACAGCTCAGAGGCCTTAGTTCTTAAAACTATTGTACTCTTTTCAGAACTAAGCATTAGGGTTAAAATACATTCACGCGCATTCATAATGTTTTACAGGACAATTCCTGACCATAATCTGAGAGAATTTACAAAAGCATTCCCTAATGACCCGGTTTTAGGTAAATCCAGTGTAACAGGTACATTCATATACACCCTTTGGAGTAAGTGTTCAGGCTGAAATAAACAGTTTAATTCTAATATCATCCAAAGGCTGGATATAACTAGATACCATTTACATATCTAGATGTCAATGAAACTTAAAAAACAAAAAAATATTTGTAAGCATTTGAGTGATCCACAACTGTCACTGTGGTATCTTATGCTTTAGAGATGTACACCATTCTCCTGTAGTGTCTCACACAGTAAACATTATTTTCAAGGGCTGTATGTGGGACAGGTGTATTGAATGGCCATAAAATAGTTTTTTTAAGTAGTCTTGATCTGAATAAAAAGTTGAAGTGAAAAATAAACCATGGAGAAAGAACAAGAACAAGTGATGATGAGAAAAACGAGTGGGGGTGTGAAACCCTACTCCTGAAGGTCTGCCATGAAGAGTAAAGCTCCAGCCCTAATCTAACGTGTCTGATCCCGTTCATCAGGTTCTTCAGAAGCATCTGAATGTTGAAATATATCCTGGTAGATTAAGTAAGAGCCTCAAATTGAATAGATTTTAACACTCAGCAGGAAGTTAAATGTGCAGGAACAGGGTTGGGCACTCCCACACATAGTGCACATAAATTGATTCTGGGGAATCCTCACTGCATTTTTGTACTTATAGATGTAATATATTAGCACTTTTTATATAACCACTAATTCGTAGAAATTCATAATGTTAACTAAAGATTACGCTGTTGGACCGATATGCAGGAACATGTCATAAGACAATGTAGAATTTTTATATACAATGAACTAATCATCCAACATGCTGATTTTAATACTGCTCCTGAGCGTGAATGTCACATCCTCACAGCCGTTTTCCAGTATCTAGTGTAAAGCCTTCCCAGAAGAGCAGTATGTGACTCAAACAGAATAGATTTGGACGCTTTGCAGGAAGTTACATGTGCTGGAACAGGGTTGAGCACAACTGCACAGAATGTGAACATATCACTCAACTGTATAGTAAAATTGATTCTGGGGTATCTCCTCATAGCATTTTCACACATATACTCTTGTAATAAATGATCTGTTAGCCATTTTATATAACTAATCATTAATAGTAATTTATACTTTAATAATAACATATGCAAATATATATATATATATCCAATATGCTTACTTCACTTCTGTTCCTGAGGCTGAATGAGGCAGGCACATTCGGTGTCTAGGCCTTCCCAGAAAAGAGGCCGTTTCTCCTGCAAAGGCTTTTGAAGAAAACAGTCACAGATTCCTGGTTAGCACGGGTTTGGTATCATGGCGCAACAATGACCCTCAGGGACTTTCCTGCATTTAAAACACTCTTTGGATATAACATCTATTAACCTACTGTTCACTGACTGTTCTATAAAACAGATTCAAATATCCACCCATCCGAGTTACCGTAGTATCGCCTGCATTGCAGCCACCATATTTGTTTTTATTTTTTATAAGCTCAAGATGACTGTGTCCAGTTACCCCAGAATCTTCACCTTCATAAGCCTGACCCGTAGCCTACATGTTAAAGCATCTTTTTACATTTTTTATATTTTCGGGAAGTATAACCACTGCCTAATCACCAGTAAATGTTCGGCCAGAATATACAGTATATGGACAAAAGTATTGGGACACACCTATTTTCTAGGGTTTGGGCTAGGCTTCTTATTTCCAGTAGGCTAAAGGATAATCTTAATGCTTCGGCATACCAAGACATTTTTGGGCAACACTATGCTTCGTACTTTGTGGACACAGTGTTTGGGGAAGGCCCTTTTTTATTTTTATGACTGTGCCCCAGTCCAAAAAGACATGGATGGATGAGGTCAGTGTGGAAGAACTTGACTGGCCTGCACAGAACTCTGACCTCAACCCCATACAACACCTTTGACATGATCTGAAATTGAGATTGTGAGCCAGACCTTCCTTTAATTTAGGTGGAATTTAGGTGAAATATTGCTACAGCTTTCAATGAAATGCAAATGTTAATGAAATTCTAACGTTAAGTATGGAATTCTAGAAGAGCTGGGGGAAAAGGGCATAAAAACCTATCACTCCTCAAAGGGCTAATAAACAGGTGTCTACGAACTTTTGGACATGACTTCTTGACCCACAGTTTTCTGTATGAAACAGAATAGCAGGATACCCGGGTCTCTACAACTGTGAGTGCCCTCCCATCACCCTGAAGAGTCAAGTTTGTCAGTGTGATTTTCTCCAGTGTGCCACAGCCGCCCGTCACACTGACAGAACACTGGGGCTTTTGAG
The DNA here is from genome assembly GCA_037974425.1 of Phenacogrammus interruptus. Taxonomy (NCBI): domain Eukaryota; kingdom Metazoa; phylum Chordata; class Actinopteri; order Characiformes; family Alestidae; genus Phenacogrammus; species Phenacogrammus interruptus. The sequence goes on from JBBPCW010000127.1 coordinate 13,589,605, forward strand.
CTTCTCTAATTATAATGTCAGTCCTTTGATTGACAGATTAGAATCCCGTGGATCAGCAGAATGAGCAGTCGTTCCATTCTTATTGAAATGAGGCCACGCATTTGATGTAGCTTTCTGCTGCCCTCCATTATGTAAAAAGCGCTGTGGCTGAGTCATATAACCCCAATAAAATAATGTTTGCTAGTAAAAGATGTCTATGCTGTACTATATGGAACACCGGTGCTGTTGATTTAGGTCAAGATTGTTGAATGCCTGTCATTATGTTTCATTAAATAAATATGTAATAAAGATGCATCTGTTTGTTTATATTTCTGGTGTAAGATAAAGGGCTCTCATTTCACTGCAGTTTTGTTAATATAATCTTCAAATCACAATAATTAGCTGATTTGAATGAGCTGATCGGGGTTAGGGCAGGAGAAATACAACTTTGATGCCAATTTTAATTTTAACAATGACAGCTCATCACTCATTTATGAATTAAAAAATACTACTAAAAAGTACTTTTTGTTACTAAGAAGAATTATTTAAAAATGGAACTTTTGGATCAAAACTAATGTTATAAACTTTTTATGACGTTTTAAGTCACTTTGTGTTACCAGTCCTTTTGAACAATTGGCTCTTGTTCTTGACTCTCATTATGAAAATGATGGCACTGTGTTAAAGGTACCTAAATGCTTACAGTTTTAGGTATTATTTACAAAGAAAAGAAAAGAAAGAAAAATATAAAAACTGGAGTTGCAAGATTTTGTTTTGATAGTGACAAATGAACAAAATTCTACATCTTATATTGGCATCACCAGTTAAAGGAGTAATTCTTCTGGCAGGGCTGAGCGTCTCTTACCTGTAGATGGAGTAGTTAATTGTGTGGAGCTCATTCTTATTAAAATTAGTGTATAATGAAGATCTGAATATCGTAGACTTTTAATGTGTAATTGTGAGAAATCCAATGAGCAGATGAAGACAAATTGATTACATTTTCTATTCCATACACTACATTGTTTTCCATACATCCTTTCACTAAACTTTTGCTTTCAAAACTGGTCAATGACCAAATCTCGTGTGTCCTTAATTACTAAATAATACCACTGAACAACACAATTCTGAGAAAAACACAACAAACACAACAAAAACAACTTTTCAGTTGCTCACAAACTACACAATGAACACATTTGAAAGCAGACTGGGAGCAGTAATTTCTTGTCAGCGAGGGTCTTTTGGACAGCTCTAAAATTTCTTTGAAAGAAGATTCAAGATTTAAAATGTTTATTTGTCACTTACACAGTTACTCACATATAACATGCAATGAAATGTAACCCAGAATCACTCCTGATGGTGCAATAACTAACAAAATCAAAATTATAACTATATTTATAGAATAAATTGGCAAAAGTACACAAACGTAAACAATGTAAATATAACAATATATAGAAACTATGGTGGTCCCATACAGCTCTCGCTGTACAGACCAGGATCTCTTGTACTGTCCTCCTACTGTCCTCTGATCAATTCCCTCCGTGCAGCCACTGACTTTCACACTGCAACCCGTCACTCCTGTAAGCACACAGAAGGAAGAGAGAGAGGAAGAGAGCCTAGATGTCCTCATTCACACCCTCACGTTCCTAACGAGCGCACCTTTAAGCATTCACGCTCACACGTCACACACACACATACAAACACACACACCCAGCTCATCGAGCACACCTGTTGACGTTCGCACTCACATTCATGTGCCTCTGTCCAGAGCCCTGTCCCTAATATTCTGGTGACCTACTCCTCCTTTGTTGAGTCGAAGGTTCTCCAGACGTTACATCTGAAGGTTGTGGGTTTGAATCCCAAGACTGCCAGTGGCTCCACTGAGGTACCCTTGAGTGACTGCTCCTCGGGCGACTGGCTTTGGTGGATTAAGGTATGACAAATGGACGCGTTAAACTTTACACATATAGACTAAATGTATCTGAATATTTGCAATGTATGCAAATTGAAATTATGCAGATGCTGAACGGTTATATGCTTTATAATATGCTTAAGGCATTATGGTATGAGGATTGATACTGAGTGCTATTGAATCTGAGACATATATTGGTTGAGGAGCCATGGACCTAAGAACAAAAAGCTCAATCCATAAGGCTCCTCAACTAGACAGCCAGAAAGTTCATTTCACAAAAACAGTTAATATGATTAAACATTTGCTGCCTAGCAAGTGCAGAGTTATGAATGTTCACTTTATTGAGTGACAGCAGTTTTATAATATGTTCACTACCCTGCGGGGAAGAAAATGCTAACAGTCTGAATGTAGGTCAATGGAAGAGGTGCGTCTAGGTGCTCTGCTCTCTCTGCTGACTCCAGGAGGGGAACTTTGCCAGGCACAGAGAAGCAATGGTTCCTGACACTCCAGGGGTTAGAGACAGTAAAGCCCAGGTGAGTGTGCAGATAACAGGATTACAACCTGTCCATGTTTGCAATCACTGCTGAACACAGCTTGTATGTTTTCAGCTCTAATCTGGGTAAAAAGGAATTGTCCACTTCAAACTCTCAGGCAGACAATGAATTTGTTATGTGAGTAGAGCCTCGCTGAAGTACAGTACTCGTGGCACTTATCAGCTGTGATTGTCATGAAGAGTCTTATACACTAGGTATTAGCATATGCAAATTCATACAACCAATACAAATGACACATACTTGATCTTGCCAATAAAACATAATGTGCATATATATGAATATATAAACTATCTGCATAACATAATGGTATTACCTATCAAAGTATGGATTCAAGAAGACCACAGAATGCTCAATATTGTATCTGCATCAAGAAGCAGATCCTTTAAGTCCTGTAAGTTGGCACTCACCCCTGAATACCGAGAACACTTATTTACCTTTATAGATGTTAGATTTACAGCATTTGGCAGACACTCTTATCCAGAGTGATGTACATGGGTGCCTCTACAAGAAAACACGTCCCTCGCACTAGCAAGCCTTATCTAAAATCAAGAACTGCTAGAGAACCAAGATGGTGTTAGCACTGCACCAGGGCCCAATCAAATCACACACACATAAAAGACAAGTTATTCATGAAGTTTTTGGTTAGTTAAGAAGGCAAGCTGTGATCTGTGTTCTGATCAGTGCTGACCAGTGCCACTGCGATCTGAATCATTTGTAGAAGTCTTGTGGTCTTCAGAGAAAGGCCAGCCAGGAGCGAGTTACTATAGTGCAGAATGACATCATTCCTAAGTTCATGACCCTTTACCAGGGATGTACAGGAGCTCTGTTTCGCCAAGATTTAACTTTAGGTGATGTGCTGTCATCCAGGAAGAAATGCCATTTAGTCATGCAGAGTTCTAGGTCAGGATCTGAGAGTCACCAGGAGGAAAGGAGAGAATGAGTTAAGTGTCATCAACATAACAGTGGTAGGAGAAACCATGTGACAACATAATATCTCTTTTGCTTAGAGTGTCTAAGCAAAAGAGAAGAGGCCCAATTACTGAGCCCTGAGGAACACTAGCAGTTAGTCTTCATTGGGCGGACATGGATCCTTTCCATGACACTTGATAACTGTGACTTCCAAGGTAGGACACAATCTGTTGCCATGCAGAACCAGTGATTCCAGGTTTAGTGTGTGAAGCCAGGAGGATGTGATAGTTGACTGTTTCAAAAGCTGCAGAAAGAACCAGGAGAGCTGTCATTTTGGAGGTGCTCTGAACATCACATCACTGAGATGTTCATGCGTGCCCAATTTTCCTGCTTCCAACTCTTCTTCAACAGGTGCCATTGTATCAAGCATATATAGATCAATTGATTTTAAAACATCACACTACTCACATGAGCATTTAGTTCTTCTTCATTTATTAGATGTAAATATTATAATGTATTTATTTGTTCATGATCTTGCATGAACAAGGGGATCTCCAGCACCACCTATATTTTTAGAGTCAGTATAAGACTCTCCTATTTAAGTAAAAGTCTTTGGTTTGGTATCGACATATCCAGCAAGAACATGACATATGAGCCAGGAACATATACATCTACAAACCATGCTCTTGCCTGAATGTTTTGTTTTCTCTAGAATCTTGTAGTTGAAGGAGTAGTATGGAGACAATAAACCAAAGTGAGCTTAGACCAGTCAGAGGCACCTCATTTGCAAATATGTGCTGCTGCCTAGCAGCTTTCATTTAGTGGAATGAATGGCTCTGTGTGGATTTCAGGTGATCTGGAAGTTTCCTCATGTGTAAATATCTGCCATGTCATGGAACTAGTGTAAAATCCCTTTGAAATAGTTTCTGTTGACAACTGTGTTTCTTTTAAATACCTTTGAGAAATACAATTGATTTTGGCCTGTGTTACCACTCACTTGTGCAGTTAGGCAAATTCTTTGTAGGACAGTGGCATTTTTTCCACTGCTCTAACAAATTACATGCATGACTCAGCTAATTAGTTTCTCCGTCCATTTTGAGCTGTGTTAGGCATGTAAGATTGGCATGGACATGATATCACTAGGACTGAGAAATTTAGAAAGACAACTCTATCTAAATAGTGAATATGTTGTTGAGGGGGACTTTTCAGCACTTACTGCTACAGACTCATTCGTTGTTAGTCATGGGACCTGTTCAAACTCAAAGTAAATGTAAGGCATTAAACCCCCAAAAGGCCCTTTAATGTATCCTTTGACTCTTAGCTCAGGGATGAAAATAGAGCGCGGCAGATGGCAGAGCCATGGCACTGTTTCAACATGAGAGACCAGGCTGCACCCACGCAATACCCACTGTGCCATGAGAAAAAGCCTGGCTTTGCAGGGAAAAAAATATGGAAGAAATCATACTGACAAATGCACTTCCAATAGCTGCTTATTCTTGAGTTTCTAACGAAGACAGCAAACCAAAAGCCAGAGCTGAATCACTTCTCTCTCAACTTAGAGGATTTATAGATTATAGGTATTATGCTGCAGAATGAAAATGTAGGCCTGGTTTCTAAGTTTAGCGCAAAAAAAAAGAAACACTTTTAATGCTCCATCCAGGATGATCCAGATTATGGCGAAGTCAAGTTCTTTTGCATCAGCCAAAATATATATTTTTTTAAATCACAGAGTGGTATAAGTTCATTCAATCACTGGTGAAAATGACTGAGGAGAGAATATCATTCACTGGTTGTATGTGCAAAATGCAGTATTTAAAAATAAAACATGAGGAGAGATTTAGATTTAGATTTAGGGAAAATCATGCTTTTTTCATCAAGCGCGCAGGCCTTTGATGTGATCAAGCAGAATAAAGATGTCATTTTGTATTTGATCACGCTGCTGCATACTGTCTTCCTCCATCAGGAGCAAATGATAAAATGGACAAAATAAGACCATTTACCTGCACAAAGATTCAGCAGAATTTCATTTTGCATGACTCAAAAAGACATCTTCAAAATTGCATCCAGTATTGCTTATGTTCCATGCAGGGATGGACTACTGAATGAGTCATTGGGGCTACTGCATATAAGCTTCTGATTGTCAGGGACCTCAATTCCTCAGATCATGAGGCTCAAGATCAAAACATTGGGACAAACTACAGCAGACACAAACCCTGGATAAACAAATAACCGTAAAATGGCAATTTTTTTAAAATAACAAATATTTCCGTAAGCTCCTAGGATTTTTTTTGCCATTCAGATTGAATCTTAGTGTTTATTGTTCCATGTGTGCAAGACTACTGTTCTTTTCTATTTCAACTTGGTCTGCCTCGAAAGGAAAAGAGAAAAAAAAATCTTAATTAAATCCTCAATTTACACAAACATGTTTACAAAGCTAATTTAATTTGCAATACAAAAAAATAAACAGCTTTCTTATAACACTTGACATACCTTGCTACACAGAAAAAAATCATGTCATAAACATGTCATGGCAGATGACATGTGCTATCTTGACCTGCCATGACAGATTATGCCCAGTGTCCCAGTACCACTATGCCCAGTGGTAATTTTCAGGACAGACAAACTGGACATAATCTGCTAGTACATATTTACGGCGGTTGGTTATGACAGTGTTTTACGGAAGGGTTACTAGATACACAACCACAAGTATGAAGTATTGATTAATCTTTTCAGGTCTATGAACTGTTTATGTCTAATTGTCAAATTGCGGGAGACTGTTGTCTCCAGGGAACTTGCTAAAGCATGATCTGTCTCTATTTCCATGCAAATACAACTACTACTGTTCCTCAGTCTGTGTCTTGCTACTTATTTCTAGGACTGTTTTTCTTTCTGATGTGAGCAGTCAATCTAGCCAGCTGTTGCTTAGCTCTCCAGTAGAGACTGTCATGGGTAAAGAAAAGCCCTGCAACCTCTATAATCCCGCACCTAAACCTCTCGAGCTAAACTCAGCTTCACTTGACTTCCAGCATACTTAGCCTGCCATACGCCTACATGATTATTCTGAAATTCCAGATGAATGTAACTTTCGTACTGCTCTTCTAGAATATTTAATGGGCTGAGGCCCTGAGCATTCATACAGACTGAAGTCAAGTCTGCCACTGGCACTCTGAGAGTCATAAGTCAGAGAGATAGTCAGTGATGTGGTCCATTGGGTTGTGCAATGATTCCAAGCTAACGGTTAACAGTATTCATGCCTGAAATAACCTGCCTCTGAGCGTGTGACTCGTTTTCTCAGCTCGACTCCCTCCTGCTATGGCAGACTTGTGTGTGTCAGAGTCCTCCATCTGGTGTTAAGCACTACCTCCCATCCTGAAATGTCTCTCAAATCACACCTATCCATAGCCACATTCACAGCTTTTCCCCTGACACAGCATGACTGGTAAAGAGTGAGATTTTCTTCTCTGTTCAGAGACCTCAGGCCATAATCACGTCACTAAACAAAATGTCAACCAAAGTTAAACATCCGAAGAACAATCTTCATTTTACTTTAAGCATTTTTACTTCAATAAATGATGTAATTCAATCGTGTTAAAAATAAACAATATGAAGAAAACAGACTTCTTCTGCTGGAGAGGGAGGGGAGGTTCAATAACCATGCTAGTATAATAATAATGGTTTGTCTAATATGTAATAGAAGTGAATTCTGGCTTATTCTGACCAGCCCAGAACAAAATCATAGGCTCAACTTTGTTTTCTGGTTGCTTGCACTAGAACAGTTTCTACAGCCAGTTATCAAATTGATCAGGATTTAAAACCAGTAGGGGGCACTCACACTATACTAAGCTTTTAATAAGTGAGGGCTGCGAGTACATGTGGACCTGAGCTATCAGAAAACAAATAGCATGAGGTAAGTATCAAGGTCATGGTGTGATTGAGGACACTCAACCGGATCACAAAGATTTGACATATATTCAGACCTATTAAAAATGCAGAACACATGTAAGCTATTTAGTTCGTTTGCAGAACAGGCTGCGTTGAACTCAATGGACTGGAATGGGACTGTGTGAGTGTTTGTGCCTTAAAGATTTTCTTTCCTCTCATTGAAGGCTTAACCCTCAAGGGTGTTGACTCATAAACCATGCTTACTGCTGACCATATTTCATATTTCATTTCATTAGAGAGTCCATTCTTGTCATCGCTTTTCTATACACTGTAGATACTTTGCTTTCTCCTCCTGACTCAATCTGAAAACCTCTGAAGGGAGTCGCTCTGTTTCTCTTCCAGTTTCATCATCCCATCCCTCTCTGCACCTTGCTTCCAGCTGTCTCAGCGCTATGAGGCTGACTTAGGCCTGCCACTCTTCTCTTCTCCAACGAGTCTTTGGGGCAGTGCCCACTTTCTTCCCAGACAGATGCATTTGCATAACCATAAATCACTCACCACGGTGACACTCAGAGCACAACAAGGCTCCAGAGGGCTGCCAGGCCAGACAACTGCCAGGCTCCTCTCTCTCCCTTATAGAAGTATTTAAAGGACATGTTCTCGAACTACAGAAACAGCTCTAAAATTCTCCAGAACTGTAGAATCCCACTGATAAAGCTTTGGCAACCTTGAACCTGAAATTCCACAAGCCATGAGAGGTGGAATAATGCATCCAAGAGATTAAGGTAATAGAACTAGAACATATATCAGCTACAACATTAATGAATGCCAGGACTTTATCACACTGCCTCTGCCAGTTATTCTTCTTCCCATAGTGCATCCTAGCACTGTCTCTCTCCCAGGTAGGTGACACACACATGCATTACTGTACACATAATGTAAAAGAAAATGTGATTCATCTGATTAGATCACCTCCCTCCATTGCTCTTTGGTTCTGATGTTTACATGGCCATTGTGGGCACTTTCGGCTGTGGACAGGGTTCAGCATTCAAGCTTTGGTGCATTGTCTCTTCCGACCCCTTTCTATCATAACCAGCATTCAGTAGATTGTGATATAGAAGCTCTTCTGAGGGATGAGACAGACAGACCAGCCCTGAGCACCATGCACATTAGTTAGTCCTGGGTCCCCATGACCCTGTTGCTGGTTGTCCTTCCCTTTACCTTCTTTTGGTAGGTACTAACCACTGCATACTCGGAACACCCCAAAAAAGATGCTTAAACTAGTCATCACAATTTGGCCCTAGTGAAAGTCTCTCAGCTTCTCCCATTTGATTTGCCCATATTTCCATTCTCCAACACATCAACTTCAATAACTGACCATTCACTTGTTGCATATATCTCACCCTTGACACGCACCACTGTAATGATCTAATCAATGCTATTCACTTAAACTGTCAGTGATTTTAATGTCATGGCCGTGCAGGGTGTGTGCAGATTTGGCTAATTACTGAGATTTGGCTAAGTCTGGTGCTGGAGAAAGAGGCAGGAATGTTTGAGGCTCTAAGGGTAATAAGCTTCAGGAAAGCGTCAGGAAAATTGACCAGAATAAGAACTGGGTGAGCGATAAACATTAGTGACAAAACTATTGATTGCAAGCTTGATATTTACAGCCGCGCGGTGGGGCAAATATAGTACAATATATTACTCTGCACTGTCAGAAATAAACCATTCACTGTCCCATTACTGTAAGACGGATGCCTCCCAGGCTGATCCATTTTCACAGGTGGCTAAAGCCAGAAGATGAAACCAGGCTGACTGTAAATGTGTTAAAAGTGAAGCAGGCGCTCGCTAAACGCCCAGGGTCGTAAAAGTGAAAAGGCTGGCATAAAATCCTCAAACAGCCTGCGAAACAAGTATAAAACATCGCGGACTGCGTTCAGAAAAGAAATTGAAATTTGTTGGGCACATCAACGATTTAAAATAGATTTTTCCAAGAGTAAAGTGGTGCCCCTAATCTCCCTTCTGACAGTAATCTGCGCTGGATTAGAATAAAACCCGCTCCAAGATTTGCATGAAATAAGCGTCGAGAGAGAGAACGAGAGAGAGAGAGAGAGAGAGAGTGAGAAACGGAGAGGGAGGGAGAGTCCGTCAGCCCGTTCGAGTATTTTTTTTCGCCTCACAGCCTTGTTCGTTCGCCTTTTCCGTCCGTAAGGATCTTTTAGAGCTCTCCAACTCAGCCTCTCTCTCTCCCTCTCTCTCTCTGTTCCCTCTCTCTTCGTGTTCTCTCTCTCTCACTCTGTGTGTGGGTCTCTCTGTCTCTCTGTCTCTCTCTCTCTCTCTCTCTCTCTCTCTCTCTCTCTCTCTCTCTCTCTCTCTGTCTCTCTCTCTCTCT
>JBBPCW010000127.1:13602651-13612825 GCA_037974425.1 Phenacogrammus interruptus
TGTGTGTGTGTGTGTGTGTGTGTGTGTGTGTGTGTGTGTGTGTGTGTGTGTGTGTGTGTGTGTGTGTGTGAGTGCAAAGACTGGGAGTGGCATAATTGCTCTCATTCCTTATATATCTCAAACACAAGCCATTTAGACATCTTTCTCTCTCTTTTCTTCTTCTCTGTCCTTCTCCCACTCATGCCTTTTCTCTCTCTCTTTCTCTTTCACGCTCTCCCTCTCACTCTCCCTATCTCTCGCTCTCGCTCTCATTCATTCACCACTCACACTCTATCTCCTATTCACACGCACACGCTACCTAAAAAACAGCTTCCTTCTCCTCCTCATGGTAGCTCACCTCACTTTTCTACCTTATCTGCTGCTCTTTGAGAAGATAGAAAAGGCTGGCTGTTTCTTATCAGAAGCATGAAGCAGTGATAAATGATTTCTCAGTACAGTCCTCACAGCCGAGAACGACCCTATTCACCTTCAGTCACTGTGCTCTTTTCAAGCCTCTCTCCATAATGTCATTACTTTCATAATACATCCATTACTCACAATCATAAGCTACTGTGTCACTGATGCTGCTCTGTAAAAGTGACAGACACCCCCCCCACCTTTATTTAAAGCTGAATAAACAACTAAAAACCTGACATTGCAAACCACAAACAGGAGGGTGACTTTGTGTTTACTCAGAGGTTTTTTTTTTTTGTTGTGTTTTTTTTTAATCCACAAAAACATTTTGGTTGCACTTCAGGCTCCCTGTTTTGCAGGCCCTTATTTTCCATGTGTGTAGCATTACTCATTTAGAATGGCTCACCGCAGGAGAGGCTATACTTTACTTCCTCGTTTACTGCCGCTTAGTAAGTCAGTGTCATTTTGAGATGTGCCAAACTGTCGGGTTGTCAAAGTTGTTAAATTCCCAGTGACTTGGATTCACATTAAAGCAACGGAAACCCACAAAATCGTACACAAAACTAAGAGCGTGGGATGACAAACATCACCTTCAGCACCTTTGAGTGATGTTTCATTTAGCTTTCTTGGGCGCCCAATATATTACTCCAGATTTGGGAAAAAAGAAACACACTGAATTCGTGGTTAAAAGGAGAAAATGAAGAGAGCGTTGCTAGACACCTTTACCGCAGATTCTGTTACATTACATTAAGCCGAGTGTTTGTGTATTTGTTTGATACACTGAAAAATATTTCAAGAATAGGATCTGGGGCGTGGTAAGGATGGAGGTTAGTATGGGAAACATTTTGTATGAGGTTTCCCAGTGGCTCAATTTTGTTATTGTTATTCATTTATTTATTGCCCGTTTTTCTTTATATTTATTTATTTATTACAAGGAGAGTTGGTTATTTCCCATTTCCAGCTGCTGTCTGAGTGTCCCTTGTTGTTCGATAGCTGCCAGCCAAGGATGCTACAACATGTTTTCTGCACAATAGCTGAAGCTTTTTAGTGCTGCTTAGAAAAGGGATGGGGCCATTCTTCTCACCCAGAGAGCAGCTTGGCAGATTGTGCTCTTTTGGATTCCTGGATGAATGTTGCATCACTGGGAGTGGATCTTTAGTCCCAGTGATGAGACACAGCATTTTCCTTAGCCAGTTGCTCCCCATTGGGTACCCATATGTTTGACCCTATCAGCAAGTCTGTAATGGAATGGCTATTACAAAATTAAGTAATTTCACAAAGCTTTTGCTACACACAGACCAAAATGCCAGCTTGTTCATTTTTAACACTAGAAAAATTCCAAAATATTGTCTCATTATTCCATGATGCTTGACTGTTGATGCTTATAAAATGCCATTTACCTTATTTTCTAAAGAGGCAAAGTGGATTACAGAGACTTTTCTGAGGAACTAGCTAGCAATTTCACAAATTTAATTTGTCCCTCAAGGCTAGAAATGATAAAAACTAGAACACTAGTCTAAATGCAGCTGTACCGTGCTATGAAAAAAGCTGTGACACTTCTACTGAGCGATAGATAGTGTGACTTTTCAGAAACTCTGACTTTGCTCGTTATAAGTGTACATTTTTGTTCTTGAAACAGTCAGGGATTTTGTTGCTTAAAGATTAGTAGACCCTGTTGAGACCTTCTCTCTTCAGGTGATTTGACATGGAATGCCCCTAGACTACTCTAACAAGATACTGCGGAGATAATAAATCATGCATGAAAATGAAAATTGCTAGCCTCCTAGTTTATATCATGAGAGGCTGAAAGTGAAAACGCTCTGGACAGATAATTCATTCAGATGTAAACAGGAGCAGTCATGGTCAGTACTGAATGGTATTAATTTCTGTCCAGTCAGTAGAATTTCAAGCAAGCATTGCTCAGGTTTCTACTTCAATTATCCTGTATTGTGTCTCGCTGGCTTATTAACTGTGCTGTGGCATTATTTGAAGGTTCTAAAATTGTCTTCCAAGGGCATGTAAATGTTGGTAATTTGCTTTTTTCTTAATGTCTGAGAACATCTCCCTTCACTTTTAATTTCCTGCTCTGAAAGCTTGAAACTGGTAGCCTTTATCTGAAGTATTTCTGCTAAGAAGAGAAAAAAGGACATTTTAAAGGCTCTTACTCTCATTCAGAATGGCCCCATTGACCCCTTACTCCTTTTGTAGGGAGTCAAATGGTGTCTTCTCTGAGAGGTCATTTGACCTCATTCTGGTCCTCTCTGACCTGACTGGGAGGCAAGTATACCATGGGCCAATGAGACAGGTACCATTTGCTGCCAGACTAAAGCCAGATTGCTGTCACTGCACACAGTAAGAGGAAGCTGATGTAGTGCTGAGTGATTATCCATTATAGTGGTAACAGTGTCATGCAGTAATATCACTTTTTTTTTGTTTTAGACAAATGTACATTTACATGATTCTTTTATACAGAATGACATATTTTGTCTTTTTATGGATGTAAGCAAATGTACCATTATGAGTCTTGCCCAAAGAGTCTTAATGATGTAGCATGTTTTTTCAATGTAAAATACCTCTTAATCTGGGGCCTTTTACATCGACGTAATTCCCAGTCAGGTACATGTAGGGCAGTGATGCCACCAGCTACACTTTACCAACCATATACCACTGTCCAGATCAGATATTTAAGAGGGAAAAAAATCTTATCCAGTCCTGTAACTAATCTAGTCTGAAATATCACAAGCATGCATTGTATGATGACATTTCAACCTGCACTCTAGTAAAGTGCTTGAATTGTAAAAGGATCATAAACTATTTTTAAATGTTCATCAGTCCATTTGAAATAGTCTTTCAAATAGTCTGAAGTACCCAGTAAATGACATACGCTGCAGTTATAAGGATACAGAACTGCAAAATTAGATAGAGAAGCATGATTCATTATTGGTTTCAGTGTGAGGCTATTAGATTTTGCACTTCTCTATCTAATTTTGCAGTTCTGTATCCTTATAACTGTAGCATTTGTCATTTTCTGGCTACTTCAGACCATTTGAAAGACTATTTCAAAATGAATGAAAAGTAAATGTTAAGTTTTGTTAATGGAAATATAGTCTCTGTCTGGGCAATGTTTATAATTGCCACCTTGGTTTAATTTTAGGAAAGAAAACAAAACAATCCAATCAACCCAAGCACAGGTTTGTAAGGCATTTTAGCCTAGAGTAAGAGCACTCAGGAAGTGAGACTCCATATATTTCCTGATATATTTGGCATATTGATTTCAGGATCTCCCAGCACTAGCTGTACTTTTTTGGTTTCAGCCTCTTAATCTGGGGCCTTTTAAGTTGCTGATGTGAGAGCAGAAAAGACTCCACTAGATGCAGAAGCAGTTAGATTTGTGTCTTGTGGCCTGTGGTTCCCCCTTTCTCACTTTTTTCATTCACTTATGAGCTCAGTTTCATCTGATAGCAAAGCCTCGTGGGAAATGGCAGGCATGAGGTGAGATCACATCCATTCTCACACTTCCCAACCAGCAGCTGTCCGCAGCGCTGTCAGCCCGAGGGGCCTGATCTGGTCTTCTTTGCTTCATGCTCCCACCCTCACTTGGCTCTCTTTTTCACTTCCCCACTGTCCCTTCCTCCCTTATTCACTCATGGTCATTTAACTACTTACTTTCCATTGGTCTTTCATACTATTGCAGATGCAGCTGTATACCTGGCTGAAACTGTTGAACAGTACTTCTTTATATATATATATATATATATGTGTGTGTGTACATACATTATAGATATAGATATATATATATATAATTAAATATAAATAGATATATTGGTCAGCTTACTGGTAGTGATAAATTCAGCCACCAGGCTAATATAATAAGAATAGCAGCAAATAATTAGAGCCAGTAACTTGGTGCCCCATTTGTCTGTGCACACCCTGACACACATGACAATCTCTATTGGTGGAAATCATATGATTGTTTCTAATTGAGTGTAGAGGATAACATTACTGCCCAAAATATTGAAGACACTCTGTCAAGATGGGAATGCCACTATAGTACAAATGAGAGTACTTTGGCAAGACTTCTAAGGTCCATCATTATTGTTACTTAAACCACATCTGATTAGTTTCTACATGTATATAGTAGGGGTATAACAATACGTTGAAAATGTGTGACATACTAATGATTATGATGCTTGGTGTGTTGTTTGAACAGCAAAGTTGCAAATGACCTGTCCTAATTAGCATGTGCATGTCAGCCACTACTTCTACATGCCAGAATTAAATAGCCATAATAATTTTGTTCAAAAGTATCATGAGAATATCAAATTTTGAACTTTTGTTACACCTGTAGTTTACAGTATTGCAGCAATGTTCAATAGCAGTTGTTCTGCAATAAATGTGAGCTGTGCTATGCTATGCCATTTAATCAGTGGTCCATCTTTAGAGTTTTAACTTGCTGTCACTGTATTCATTTGCCAATATGTTTAACTGATATTTGATGGTTTATTTATTCTACTCAGAGAATTAGAATGATCAGATATTGACATTAATGAAAAATGTTGATGTTGTAATATCTCTAGCTCTGAAATTCACTATCTTTGCATTATCAGTTCTTTTTTGTGACCGCTGCTGTAGTGAAATTATTTTGAATTTGATGGGAAACTTTTTTTAATTTGTGCATCTCAATATCGGTATGAAACTCTGGTGTTTTTATGTGCAAGTTGAAGGGAAGATCTGTAATAAGCGTGGATTGGAACTAACCACACACAGCACACACGCATATATTCAAACTCAGCCAGGGGAATCATGAGATCTTGGTTCAAAGGGTCTTGTCATAAGCATGAAAGAGTTTATCAGTGAAGAATTAGGCTCTTGTATGGCATGGCCTCATGGAGAAGTGTGAGAAACATGGTACATCAGTGACCGCTGCTTCTCTTCCCATCAGCAGAGAATGAGCTGGCAGAATGGCATGCTGGACTACAGAGATCCTCCTGCTCCCCTACATATACTCATTATACAACACTGGATTTGCTCCGTATTTGGAGGAACTTTGCCCATTTGGTGTGGACTATTAAACACATGATGGCCTGTTTCTAATGTGAAATCATTTGGACATGGAAAATAGTGTACAATACTTCTGATATTCTTTTTTCCATTTAGCATTCTAATATAAGCAACCATTCCAAGCACTGATTAGACATCCTTTGTTTTGGCAGGTTTCCAGGATGTTTTGTTGAGCTGAAAGGGAATGAAAGGATTCGGCACTGCTCTGTATTTTGTAGCTTTTCAATAGGTCTTCTTGCAAGATTTAACAGAGGCTACCAAAAGCCTCTATTCTCAGTTTGACGTGCACGTATCTCTTTTAGCCCAGCTCTGTTTTTTGATGTTATGAAGGCTACCTGAACATTCATAATGCAACTGAGCTGACGATGGATGGATGCATTATTTTGGGGGGAATGACTAAGCCCTCTGAAGAACTGATGCATTCTTAATTTATTGCTCTGTAGAAAAGAGATTTAACGCCTGAACCTCACTCAGTTGAACAGATAAGTGATAAATGATAGATCCACTTCATGTACCTGTCACCCACACTGCTGCTTTTGTTTCTGGGGGTATGTTTATTATTTTTTTATTTTTTACTTTTTTCCCCTCTTTTTGGAGAGGTATTAGGCTGAGCACTGGAGGATGCGATTCATTTCCACACATGTGAGTGATGCCACCGTTAATCCGCAAACAGCAAATTCTTTGTGCCAAGATTATTTTTAATTATCGTCTCAATAGTACAGCTAATGGAAAGTCCTTCTGGATCACGCTAGTGGTAGGGTACCTATTTAGTGGGCTGAGTTTTAAAAATGCATTACCATTTTTAAATTTGTCTCTCAGTGGTTAATTATGTTGAAGGAAAGATTGGCTGGAGTCATAAATGCTGTGACAGATGGAGGAAGGGTCAGAAATCTGGCAACAGCTGGAAACCAAGGTCACACTAACCTGAGAGAGTGTAAAAAAGGGAGTTTAGCTTGCATGGGGGACTGGATCAGTTGGGAGCAAAGGAGGAGAGTCGTCGTATCACTGGTGTTAAATGATTCATTCAAGCCTCTATAGCGGATATAAAAATTTCAAAGGGGCCCTTTGCTTGGACTTGTTACTGACTCAAGAACCAAAAAAAACGGAGAAGTGGGTCAAGTGCAATATTTTTATCACTTGTTACTGCCTCGATATGAATGGAGTGGTGCTTTTTAGTGCACCTTATTTTACATGCTAGATGATTGAATAATCTTACTAAAATAGCCATTAATGGGGCCCTATCATGTTGCCTTTTCCAGTATTTACAACAATAAGTTCAAAAGTTGAATGCAGTAGTTATTTAACTGATTAACAGCTGAATAATACAGTTATGGCTGGAATGGATCGGTATGTCTCACCCGCTGCTTGTGTTTTAATGTTGCCGTTTGATGGTAAAGCAGGGGGCAGTCATGTTATTGCCTCTTCTGTAGAGGAAGGTCTGAGCTGCACGAGAGAAGGGGATTGTTTAGCAAGCAACATGTCTCAGCCTGAGGAGGTCCTGCTGTTCTGAAGGATCCCAGAGCCGAGTCAGAGAGAGAGAGAGAGAGAGACAGGAATTCCAGCTATGTCCATTAAAGCAGTCACAGGCCAAGCGAGCATGAGAGCACATGTATAGTTGGGGCCTTGTCTCATGCTGCCAGGATTTTTTGTTTACCTGACCGATTTGCTTCTCTTTTCCATACAGGTCTTTCCACGCTCTCTCTTAACTGTCATCTTTATCCTGCCCATATTTGCATATGCTTTTTGTTTCCTACAATGTTTTGTTCTCAACTTATCTCTTTACATCTCTCTGCAATGGCTTTTTACTGCTTGTATACTTGATTCTGGTCTATTTGTTCCTCCTCTCACTTCTTCACAATCCTATTCAAATCCTCCTTCTTTTTCAGCACTGCTGCGCCCCAGGCTGGTGTCTGTCCCCAGCTTGGTACATTTGCAAAACGTGTCATTGTAGCTGTGTGTTTTGGGTGTCTACACATGCCCCCAGCGAACTAAGCTCATTCACAACGATCAGAGTAGACATGCATGTCTCTGTACTGAGTACTCTGTACTGCCACTAAATCCGTGTTCTCTGCTTTCACTTCAACTCCAACACCCATAAGTGTTTTTTCCCCCTTTCTTTTCAGACATCCTTATTTTTATGACTCTGTAGTCATGCTTGTGAGTAATCTGTGTTTAGTTCACTGTTAGCCTTCTTTAATATATTTTCAGTGTATTTTACTTTACAGTTTCATGACTGTAAATCCAAACAAGTGGCTTCATTTAGGCAAATGACATCACAGTCTGCTACACAGCCCCTATAAACATGTCTAAACACACACCCGCATACGCCTGGAAGAGGCAAACATACCACCATCCCTTTGAATCGAGCCCTAACGACGCAACACATGCTCGACAAGCCAAAAAATAACAAGCAAATCCTAGCATTCTGAGTTCCTGTGCGGTCACCGTATGGTTTTGCTCTGTAGTTAGCATTTCATTAATGTGCTAGCTCACATGATTCACATCTACATCTTTCAAACCTCTAATTATGGTGATTAGTGAAAGAAGGGCTGCGGGTGGGGTCAGACAACCTTATTACTGAGCTCACGACACCGAAAACACCATCAGCTTTATATTTCTCTGTTTACTGCAGCTAGGGATGTATTTTCCTCACACTGTACACTGTTGTGTCACAGCGATTTACAATTTCTGAAAGTATTTGGGTTTAGAAAGTAATACTGACACTATTTCTACATACTGTGGTATATTGTCATACTGCTCCCATTTGTAGAAAACAGTACCAAAATGGACTGTTAGATTTTTCCCCTCTCTCTCAGGGTGCGCCCTACTGGCATGGAAAGTGAGGCAGCGAATTCCAGGGCCGTTCAAACTCCTTATGATCAGTTTTGTTTGTATACATCCTAACAGGTTGAGGAGTTTTGCCGATGGAAAAATCACAACATGACTCTGCAATTAAATGTTGCTCAGTCAAAATGGAGATGTTGAACAATCTCTTGGTATGTGAGATGACTCGGTTTGATTTCTCCTGCTGTTACATTAGTTTTCACCCCAGGCTATTCTGTATTTCTGCTCTCTTGTGAATGCCTTATGTTTCCTTTGCAGCCCTAGTCTGGAATCGACAAAACAGTGCCCTGACTGTCCTGGGCTCCAGCTCAACTAAACTTAATGAATTTTGTACATGCTCCATGTGGGGTGTTGCTGGTATTTGAAAGTCTCCGTTCTGGCAATAACAAAAATGCCACGCCAGCGGCTGTGGTGGAAGCCTGGAACTTCAAAGCACCCACTCCATCAGATCTGCCTGTATCTGCAAAATCAGAAGCTTTCCTTCCTTCTTTTGCTCTTCCAATGCCATATTCTTCTTCTGCTAATGTGAAGTGGTGGTTTAAGGTGGTGAGGATATTTCCTGTATTTTCGTTTTCCTAACAAAACTTTGCTGGTATTAAGTGCTGGGTATCTGCATGCCCTTTAAGCACAGTCCTAATAAGTACAATGGCTGAACAGCTATGCAGGATGTGGGTGTTTCTAAACTTGAAATAGAATCAGAATAGGATGTATCATAAACAATGTGAACTACAAGCATTTCTCAGGAGTTTGTCATTATACCATGCTGTTCAGAATCAACTCATGCAGGACCAGAGCACTATGCAAACTATATTAGACTGCAGTTATGCATGAGACAACAGGTACATGTTTTTATTGTGCCAACATCACAGATTCCCACTTCTAGTCCAGCAGCCTTCTGGGGCTGAAATTGAACCAACTTATCAGCCAAGCAGCAGCTCTTTTTACAGTGTGAAAGTGTGGTCCGATTTGAGATAAGGCCCTGGCACGGCTCCGCCACCAGAACTGCAAGGATGGAAAAGGCCTATATGAGAAGTTCCCAGGCTCGCACTGCATTCTGCTGTTATTTATGTCTAATGTATGCCCAATCTGATATAATTAGTTTGTCTTCAGTCGTAATGGAAAACTCCTGGCTATCTTGCTTGGACTCTTGCATTTTTTTGTGTCCATGTGTCCAAAATAACTCTTTGTGGTGGTGTTAAAAAAAAATGGCATCAATCCATGATCCACATGCAATCCTAAAGGGGGGTGGGGGCATAAAAGGCTGTTTAACAAATGTTTCTCTGTCAAAAAACCCCACCAGAGGCTTGCAGGTTTTTTTTTTTGCATGTTCAGGAAAAGGTAAAATGCCAACCTTTTTTAACTCTTGAGATGAATTAATAGAGAGATTCCTTGGAGACTAAAGGGACATGAAGAGAAAGTTAACATTCAGTGTGCCATTACCCTCCAGCCTTCTAATGGAGCTTGGATACACTTACTCTAGCATAGCTTTTGCTTTCCAATTAAATAAAGCTTTCAAATGTTATAACTTTGGCGACATTCTGCTAAGCACTCTGGTGCTTAACAAGGTTAGCAGGGAGCTACCACAGACAATGCCACAGATTTTGGTCGAGCAAGGTTTGTATCTGATACTTAAAAATCAAATGTTCTCTTAAAGAGCCGCAGCGCTGTGACACTTCAGTGAGCTTTTGGGTGTAGAAAGATGACCAGTGGAGCAGGGTTGTGGCCTGTGTTAGCTGGGACTGCTGACTGAAGTGCTGTAGCAGGGCATTTAGCCGAAGCACCAGATGAAAGAGCCAGATGAGGACTGACTGCCATGTCTGGGGCTAGGTGAGGGGATTTCTCCTGGAGTGCGCTAAGCCTCAGGAAAATGTGTGTG
>JBBPCW010000127.1:13735177-13750737 GCA_037974425.1 Phenacogrammus interruptus
AAGGGGTCTAGCCTAAACCCTGAATAACAGGTGTGTCCCAATACTTTTTACCACATAGTGTATGTACATATATATGCATATATATTACATATATTACAAACTCCTCTGTCCACCTTGCTGCTACACACTTAAAGACTGTAGGCCATCTGTTGATGTCAGAATCAGAAAACCTTATTGATCCTGGAGACTACTTACAGTATGATATGACTGCATAGTCACACAGAGATAACAACAAAATAAAACACAGTATAAGCCAGAAGTCAAAATAAATTCAGAAAATACAAAAAATGCTTGGTACCAACCAAACCTTGTGGTTGACCAAACCTTGTGGTCAATAACAGAGATTGATATAAACACTGTAGATAAATAATGAACTTACTGCTGAAGTTTACTAGGAATACACATAGAGGTTTGAAGTTGCATTCAAGACCAAGTCTGCTTTTACACATAACAGTGACATAAGAAGTAGTGATGTTGCACATAATACCATTGCATAAGCAGTGACACAAGTAGTAACATTGCCCATGATAAGATTACTGCATATAAAAAAAAAACTGCACATTATAAAGACAGTGCATGCAGTGGTAATAGTTTAACACAGCATAAGAAAAAGTAGCATCAGGATATTGTACATTGTATGGGTGTGTGACAGGGGAGGAGTTATAGCAGAGATCCCCAAGAATTTTTTGTAAATGCATAACAAAATAAAGGACAAAATAAATTACATATATAATGAAAATGCAATTACATGGACAGGAAGAATGTCTTTCATTAAGTTTTTTTTATTTCTAAGAATAATTGTACATTATATAATGTAAATAAAATAGAAAATAATTAGTACTGGGCATGTATCTTGTTAACGTATTATTAAATTAACATTCATTTTTCTGTACTCGACCGATTTTTAGGGACACTCACTATTGAACATACTTATTCCATTTATATAGTCAGTTTATTACACTGATAATGATGAGAAATAGGCAAATAATATGCTGTACTTCTCGACTGTTTACGATGGTTATAAAGCTATAATGGTTTCTCTGAGGGTTCCTTGTTTTCCTATAACAAACTAGATAAAACGTGAATTCCCTGTAGTGGCAAATAGTTTCATATTTGATTTGTTATATTTGAAGTTCACAGAAATATTTGGACTGCAGCTGTGTGACTGTGTTAAAGGGAAAACTGCTCTTAAAAAGCTCCTTATTTGTTTAAAGTGTTTGCAAACCAAATGTTATTGCACGTTTGTCCATATAGTAGTACTTTTAAAATAAAAGTGCACAATACACAACTTTTGAATTCATTACTGAATTTCGCGCACAAAAAATGCGATTAATCGCATTTTTTTAAAAAAAAAAGCATTACAAATAATTTTTTTAAAGTTTGCATTCTTTCTGTGCAACCAGGTACTGGTCCTCGGCAGGTTTGTGGTCAGAATATATAATAAAATTAAATGGGACTTAGATCACATGTTTATGTAGTTCAATTTAGCATGAATGGTCCATGAACTCCTCAGTGTCTCTGCATTCTCTACCCCACAGCCTACCCCAGCCAAATGCTAGCTTAACCACTGTTCCAATATTTTATTTATCTACAGTTTTTATATCCACCTTTCTCATGAACCACAGCATTTTGTTTTCAGAGTAAATAGGCATGCTAAGCATGCTGTGTACACATCATTGTGTATTTAGTAAGAAATTTCTTTACAGTCTTATTTCGTCTTATACGCTATATTTTTGTCATTGTTGTCTTTGTGTACCTGTGCAGTCGTAGCATAAGCAATTTCCTCTAGGATAAATAAAGTTCTCTGGTTCTGATTCGAAAAAAAATGTACCTTCGGTTTGGAAATCGGGGTTGATAAGTAACCGCAAGGGAAACCAAAATGGCCCGTTGCTGCCATACAGACTACTTCCTATGGTTTTCCGGACCCCCACCCACAGGATGGAGTAGAGCTCGGAGTGCAGCTCACATTGTTTTAAAGTCAACAACATGGGCCGAGACTCTGGGCTGTGAAATGTCACTCCGTGCATGCAGCAGAAACCGCACAAAAGCATGAAATATCACGGGTCTCCAGAGAACGCAGTCAATCGGTCCACGGACGAGGCTTGGGTACTCTTTTTTTTTCTTCCCAAAGCTTCTTACCGGTGTATTTGTTCAGCCAACAGGGACACAAATAGTGCCATTTCCTTTCCACAAACAAACGCTCCGTCGCCACGGCTACCCTAAAGGCCCTGAGTCACTGAGATAGCCGAGATAAATGTAGCAGAGACGAGAAGTGCCTATTCTGAGCACATGACACCACCACAATCAAACAATCCACATACAACGTGTCACAGGCCTTAATGAGATAAAAGCGGCTCGAAACAACTCCGTATCAGGAACACACTCTGCTTCTGGAGGCCAGATACTGAACCACCATTCATACAAACGCAACAACTTTCAAACAGTATCTCCTTTCAGTCTAAACAAAATGTCCGAAATATTCACTGAATATAGTCTCCATTTCTGGACCACCGCTTTGAAAAAGCTGGAGAAGACGTTATCTCCTTTATGTATGGCATGAATATAAAGGCCTGGCATAAAATATGCAATAATGGACAAAATGTTGGATCTCATTTTATCAGATAAGGACTATCTGAGGCATAATGGCCAGCTCATTAAGGGTCAGTTTCACAGACACATGAAGCATGAAGTCTTGGATCACGTTCTGGATGGAGAATCAACAAGGAGGAAGCACAGATCTGCTTCTAGCTAGGAAACAGTAACTGTTTCTAGCTAGTTTAGTCAAAATGTGCCATTATCCTTCATTAGTCAACTTTCCTCTCACATTCCTCCTTGTGTTTAAAACAGTACCACATGCTCTAAAAGAATATTCAGGAGTAACATCTGTATTTTTACATTCAAGCACTGTGGCAGTTCAGGTTAGACTATAGAGTACAAATACAGGTTTACCGTGACATTTTCTTTAATGTATTAAATAATGTATTAAATGAGTTTAAAACGAAATTAAAGTTTTCTGGGAGCATATTTGGGGCTAACACTATAAAAATAGACACATGACCTCCCACTGTTCCAGAGGCCAAGTCTACATTTTCATCTCCTGCTCTGCCTTTTTCTTTGCTAATCTTGTTGGTTATATTGTACCACTGACCATTTTAAAGTAAAACTAATCCACTTTTACCAAGTAATACACAGGCTGAGCAATACATAGTGAACAAAATGGGAAAATAGTTTAAGTCAAGTTTTCCAAATGTCATACCTGACCCTAATGTTGACAGACCTGGTAGGTAGGATATTGGTAACAAATCTAACCTCACTAAGCGGGGGATACAAGCGTTCACTCTGCTTGACTGACAGGCCTGAGGGGGGTGGTCTCCATTGATTTACGGGGGAAGGGGGGGTGGGGTGGGGTGGGGTGGGGGGGTGGGGTTTGAGGTTAGCCTGTTGAGGTATGGAGGTTACAAAACATTTGAGAGCAGGACTAAGACCATCAGAAACAGACTATTAAGCTAATTCTAGATCAGCAATCTGAGCTGCTTCATGGGAACGGACCCAGGCCGGTGGGTTAAATCCCACATACCTCGAATGATGAGGTCACATTCTCTCACTGCCAGTGGCTTTAAGAGCACCAGGAAGGTCAAGGAGGAGTCAGTGACATAAGAGGAGAATCCAATATTTAACAAGAAGACGTACGTACAACCAGAACATCTGGTTCCTCATGGATCCCAACAAGGAAACAAATGGCGCACGAGATACATATTTAAAACGCAGCCGGCAAGTTAATACAGGATTAGCGCATGTAATGAACGCTTTAGATACAAAATGGCACTCTCATTGGCATACCCTTGCATAAGCTGTGAATTCTCTGCCCCAGCTGCTTCACACACATACACACACGCACAGGCGCACAAACACGACAGAAGCGAAATGAGCTTAACCAACATTTGTGCTGCAGTTTAAAACGAGGTCTGAAATATGTTTTGGAGAAATAGTCACAAAATACAGTTTGTTAATTATTAATGATGTTGCGATACTGATCATGTGGAACGAAGGAGACTAATAAAACGCAAATGTTTTATTGTGACCAGCAGTATAATTACAATACGGAACTGTGTCATGCCAGCCTAGTTTGAATATTGACACACATTAACATAAGGACACAGATTGCAAATAAAGCTGCATAGCCTCACTCATGTAAGAACATTTTGTGATTAAAAACAAAAAAATGTCATTTTTTTTCTGCTTTTTTTTTCATTTTTTCTATCAAACACTGGCTGTTTTTAACATTTTGTGAACACTTCATGATGAATGGACCAGCACAAACTGAAACATCACAAAATTAATGTATGAGATACCATTTCAGATATGCCAGGTTTGGTGACAATGACAGTATGCATCTCCAAATCAACATTAAAAAATGGGATGGATATGAAAAGACAGGCATGTAGACAGTCTGGGACCACAGCAGGTTGCTCACAGGTTCATTACTGCATCACAGGCGATAAAAATGAAGCAAAGTAACTCTACCAATGAGGCGAGCCGCTCGTTCCTCCTCCAATGCATTTTGCGATCAGCGTCCACCAGTGAAGAAATCAGGATGTTCAGCATGTTGCCCCTTGGCACGGACAGATGCCCCTAACAGAGCCCGCTAGAAAAGAATTCCTCTCAAGACTTGGGAAAAAAAAACTGGCAAATGAGTGCAACTGTGACGAGGAAGGTAGCTCTAGCCAGTAGCCAGTGCTGGGAGGGAATGGTCGAGTGAAGACGGAGCAGGGAGATTAGAGTTAGTGACAGTAGAATGCGATCAAAGGCGGCTTTGTCCTGGATGGCTGCCTTAAAATGCCTCGGCTACACACACCGGGACTCCACCGTCGGGCCTCCGAGCTCAGGTGTGCTCATGGACGCGCAAACACTCGGAAAAACACCCCCCACATATACACACACACACACACTGAGAGTGTAATGAACAGTGAAAAGAGCAGAGATCACATGATGTTCTGGCCCCTCTGGTGCTCACAGTACTTTTTCTTTCCTTTTTTTATACAAATCAAAAACAAGCACAAGCTTATATCATGAGGACACCAAAGAACAAACAATTTAATCAAGCAAGGAAGCCTGTCTGAGGAAATATGTGAGGATATGTACATACGTTTGGGGGAAATGAAGGGCGTACAGCCATACAGCTTCTTATTTAGTTATTAATAGTAAAGAATAGTAAATAATAGAAAAGTCGAATCCTTTTACAGGAGCAATTAGCCATTAATGCTGCATTTGTACTCATCAATAAAGAATTATTATTACATAAGAATCCTTTAGTGACGATCATCAAACGTCATTTGGTATGTGCTATGACTCTAAAAAGCCAGTTATGGAGTCATGAATGTGTACATAAAGTCTTGAGCTGGCTGTAAGTTCTCGGGTTGAATACAGTTTGGCAAATAAGGTTTAAAATGCCTATATTATGAAAAACAACTTATTTTTACTTTTTTCCAAATTAAATGCAGGTATGTAACCCGAATTCTGGTGTATGTTGAAACACACCCTAGCCTGAGTCACTTACAGATCCTAACACAGTTGTAAAATCATAATCTAGAACATAAAACACAAGAAAAAAGAAAAAGACATAAATATACTGTACTTGTACTCTGTACTGTAGTAACAAATGAAATGACAGAAGATGAGTGTAAAAACACTTGATATTACTGTTGATATCATCATGGGTTGATGGTGGCCTAGTGGTAGGCCCAAGAGGTCATGCCTCTGAACCAAGAGGTCATGGGTTCAAATCCTACCCTCAGCACCACCACTGGGTCCCTGAGCAAGACCCTGAACCCCAAGTTGCTCCAGGGAGACTGCCCCCTGTAGTTAGGGAATGGAAGTCGCTTTGGATAAAAGCGTCTGATAAATGCCGTAAATGTAAATCATGTTGATATTATTACTGTGCTAAGAATGTAATAATCACATGACCCTTCCATTACTCAAAGGGACATTGTCTGGCTCTGCCTTCCCTACACACAAGGTAAACCCAGTCCAAACTCATCTCACTGTGGTCCGCTAGTGGGATACCTAAGAAATACCAGAGCAGCCGAATCCTGAAGACTCGTCAGAGAGCATCTTCTCTCTTAATCTACCACCATTTCCTTGCACTACTACCTAAATTTTAGCACTTAGAACTCTCCTCTGGTTCTCACACTCTCCTGAAACTTGAGTGTTTTCTCAAATTGTAAGTCGCTTTGGATAAAAGCATCTGTGAATGTAATGTTCTGCAATGGGGGTTCCATTCTTTACACACATGGCCTGCAGTTATAGGTTTATCTAGTCAAACGGTCAAAGAATTTAAGTATGAAATATGTGTACACTTGCTAACTCTAGAGGAATAAAGAAAACAGCTATTATGATTGATATCTTTATAAAGAAAAGAAATAAACCTTATATAATCACAGCTGTGTTACAGTAGGCTTAGAGATGTCATGGGAAGTGTTTGTTTTGGAACAAGAGTTCTGAAGAAGGCATAGCTGTTGTATTAAGTCAGCCTGAAGCCACAGGCAGGAGTGAACAGCATCACAGAGAACATTAAACAGTCTGAGTTGGGATCGGCCCCTCCGTCGCCCTCAGAAGCAGCTTGGTGGAAAGGTTAGGAGTTCTGACTGCTCTCTAAAACACTCCGAGTTAGGAGGTGAGCTGCCTCAATCCCAAAGACAAGAGCTCAAATGTTCTACCTGCTGTTTATTCTCAACTCCTGACGTTGTGTAAAAACCCACACCTGGCACTGAAGCGTTTTCTAAAGTCTGTTTCGCAAACGTTACGCCATCTTTTCTTTATTACATCTACGAGTGCGCAATGACACAAGCAGACGCCCAGGATATTAGAACCTGAGCTCTATCATAAACGAAACCAGGTGTGGATCTCAACAAGTTACCCCGTGGTTATGGATCAACAATCAGACAAGGGTCATGTTTCTGTAGTCCTTCTATGGTTGATCACAGTTTCATCCTGGACCCACTTAAAACTGTTTCAAGAGATTTTAGACACTATGTGGACAGAAGTATTGGGACACATCTGTTTTCAGCAAGACCCCTTACTTCCAGTGAAGAACAATCTTAATGTTTGTGTATAACAAGACATTTTGGACAACGTCATGCTTCCAACTTTGTGGACACAGTTCGGGGAAGAACCTTTTTTAATGTGGACCTACTCCATATCAGTCAGTTGTCCCAATACTTTTGTCCATATAGTGTATGTCCCAGGACTTTTTTGGATTTATTTGCTGTTATTAAAAGACAAAAGGAGAACGAGACAGAGCTGCCCACTCGACCGAACAGAGAAGGAGCAGGAGAACATGATCCCATATCTAGTGTTCCTCTTCATCTGCACTGAATTAAAAAGCGATTGACCTTATCTGGCTTCCAGAGGCTTTATTGACTCTGGAAATTCTTGCTTTGCTTGGAGCTCCAACCTTGTTTCCACTGCTAACCAAAACCCTCTGCAGGTCGGAGACCGGGCCCGTCCAGGCAGGGTGTTCCTGCTCAAAGTCACCCCTCCCCCACCCCAAAACAAAACAACCCTGGCCAACAAGGTAAGCAAACCGCGCGAACATAACATGCATTTTTCTTAAAACAATTCAAGAACTGCAAGCTGTCGTTGCTGTGTCTTCCTGTGGTTTACCGCAAAAACTGCCTAGATGGATCCGATCTGATAATCTGTCGACATCTGTTGTCTATAGCTGACAAATCTGTAAGCTTAGCCCACCCTGCCCTCTCCCCCCAACTCAGAAAAGACCAGGGGTCACGCTCACCAAACTCCTCTAAGTAACGATGAGGGATCAGGGATTATCTTTCCACCTAATGAATAAGCTAATAAGGACAGGCTGGAACTGATCCCAGTTCAGTATTAACACCCTCAAATATTACAGGCTGGAATCAGTGTCAGTACAGAACAGAAGAGTGTGTGAAAAAGCACCCAACGCAGCGGTCACTTCCCTGGAGCAGACCTACTGTTACCATATTCCACAAATACACATACAGATTAGGAACAATGGACAAGGCAGGTCAACACAAAAAGGTTATGGAAATATATATAGAACACCGCTGTTACATTTCCTTCTATTATTAGTAGAAGGTAAAGCAGATTTCCAGCTTCTATGTATTATTTAAGAGGCACTTCAATTGTGCTGTCCAGAAATGGCAGGATGCTATTTCTTCCTTTATTGGGCACAGAGAATTCAAGTAAACTGGGACACTGGTGCTGTTGCCCCACCACTCCTCACGTTCACTCAGGTTTGTGACGGTGGAGTGGAGGCGTGTCATGACCATGATCATGACTTCTCTGCTCTGCCCTTTCTAGCTAGGCAGCTTTAGCAAGATACGCCGGAGCCTTAACTTGCACTCCTCACAGATGTAAATAATTCATTGCACAGAACTGACTCTCTTCTCTGTTTTGTTTGTCTGAGGGGACTTGTCTAGCCCGACTGATCACCATAGGACCCCCAGTCACCACCTTCCCGAGCCTGCAATCGCTGGGGCCCTGTGCCAAAATGCCCTCGACTGGTTTTGGCAGCTCACAATTCCGCACATGCTCCTCCCCTCCTTCTACAGACTCTCAGTTTCTCTTCCAACAAATGTACCTCTGCGGACACTTAGTGGTTCCAACTCTGTTAGCCGTAGACAGTCTATCCATCAATAATCCTGATCATGAAGGTCTTCTCTGTTAGTTATCCCCCTAAAGACTCTCTTTTCTGGGTCGACCTGAAGAGGACAGGTGCCTCTTTTGAGTCTTGGTTTCTCCCGAGGTTTCTTCCTCCAGCTGACGGAGTTTTTCCTCGCCTCTGTCGCTTTGGCTCACTAGGGGCTCAGACCTGGCCAAAGCTGCTTTGTGATAACTTGGTTGTGAAAAGTGCTATATAAATAAAATGTAACTGAACCGAATTAACTGAAAAGTTTTGAAATGATCTAAACTTTTATAACCACTGTAATCCAGCATTGTTGTTCAAACCGCTCCAGCTACATGTGGCCTCTATCCGTCATCCACTCAACTTGTGATGTGACGGTGGATTAAGCAATGCTTGAGTACTTTGCTGATAAAAAAAAAAGGGCTTGGTCTATGATTGGGTGCCCCCACTTCTCACTCAATTAGATTAAAGAACCCACGGGGCATGGGAGTTGGAGATAAAAATGGAGCTCTATTTAAAAAAAAATGAAAGCAAAACGGGAAAAAAATGAGGCTTAACAATGCTTTGTAATTACACTGCATGACCTCCAGGGCTGAACTGGCCAATCAATTTCAAGGGTGCTTCAAAACAGAGGACTTTAGTTACTGTACTCAGTTAATGCACTGTACTTACTTTACACACATAAACAGCAACTTTGTGAGCTATTCACGATAAGCAGAAGTTTCCGAACTGATTTAAGACTGGTTTAAGAAACCTTCAAATGTTTAATGTCCTTAGAATGTTTAATTAACTTTTCACTAAATAGATTATCATGAAAATGACACAATTGAATAGAGGAACAACAGAACCCACTCTATGAGCTTTCAGCCACTGGGGCAAGATGCCAGGCTAATAGCTGAGTACTAAAAATGGAAAGTTCTACTTGTTCAGTCTGTGAAGTGCTGTGGTTTGAGGCTAAACCAAAGCAATTCAAAGAGCTTAGCCATCCCCAAGTCAACCCACTGAAAGTATTGGGACACCTGACCACTACACCAACTGCATTTAAATCCATAGAGTTTAATATGGAGTTGGTCCCCCTTTGCAGCTATAACAGCTTCCACTCTTCTTGGAAGGCTTTCCACAAGATTTTGAAGCTTCTTTGAGAATTTGTGTTCATTCATTCTGTAGAGCATTTATGAGGTCAGACACTGATGTTGGATGAGAAGGTCTGGATCACAATCTCCGTTCCAGTTCATCCCAAAGGTGCTGGATGAGGTTGAGGTCAGGACTCTGTGTGGCCAGTCAAGTTCTCCCACACTGAACTCCTCCAGCCATGTCTTTATGGAGCTCGCTTGAGACACAGTCATGATGGAATAGAAAAGGTTCTTCCCCAAGTCCACAAAATTGGTCTGCGGAAGCATTAAGATTGTCCTTCCCTAGCCCACACCCTGGAAAACAGGTGTGTCCCAATACTTTTTTTCATATAGTATGTACACTCACATTCTTATTAATACATACTCTCTCTCTCCCTCTTTCTCTCTCTCTCTCCCCCCCTCTCTCTCCCTCTCTCTCTCTCTCTCTCTCTTTCTCCCTCTCTCTCTCTCTCTCTCTCTCTCTCTCTCCCTCTCTCTCTCTCTCTCTCTCTCTCTCTTTATCTGTCTGTCTATTTATCTATCTGCATACCTGTTTATCTATCTATCTAAGGAGAAAGAGCCAGCAGGCAGAGAGAGAGTATGAGAAGGTCAAGCACCAGTTAGAGAATCTGGAGGAGAGTGTGCGTGACCGCTGCAAGAAGGAGTTCACAGGTCATTACACACCGTTACACCCAAACTGTGCATACATACTGAAAAAGATTTTACAGACTCTTACACTGTAACTTTCTGTGCCTCTCTATAGACCTTATGATTGAAATGGAGGATCATACAAACGACCTGAGTGAAGGGCGAATCCCCTTCCTGGACTATAAGACCTACACGGACCGTGTCTTCTTCCTGCCCTCGAAAGATGGAGCCAACGACGTCATGATCACTGGAAAGCTGAATATCCCAGAAGCCCGCAGGGCAACAGTGGCTCAGGCGCTCAACCAGTTTTCCAACCTACTCAACAGCAAGACCTTCCTCATCACAGTATGAAATAATAATAATACACAGCGGAAAAAACACCTGTTGAAAAGCTAAACATGTATAGTTTAATGAAATAAAGAAGTAAAAATAACAGCACAATTACAGTTTACAGAAGGATAAAACACAAAACAGACTAGGGTACATTTACTCATTTATCTGATATTTTTGTCTGAATCTCTTTGTATCCGCTGACTGCTCTGTCAGATTAGGTACATTTTCTCTTGGCAACAGTTGCAGTAGCCATTAGTATCAAGACCTCTTACGTTAAATTCTGTGACAACTTGACCTCTGCCACTAAAGTTTACCATTAAACATGTAATGGAGTTTTAACAACCATTAATGTTTTGCTAATATCCATATAACATTTATACCCATGTCCTCACCTAATTGCATATATTATCTAACACAAACACACACACAGCCCACACAGTGTTACATCTAGTCTGGGACTCATAAAGCTTTTATTTTATATCAGTATGATCTTCCTTCACTACACTCATTAGTAATTAAGTGATCACACCGTGTACTATATTTTATTCAAACATTGCCCAGTTATTTTAAATAAATCACAGTCTTGACACTGTTAATGTGCCCATTTCTTTACTGTTAATGTGCCCATTTCTTTAGTGTTAATGTGCCCATTTGATACTCAACACATGCACGCTTTACATCCATGTTAATCTGCTTTTTGGATGCTCTAAATCTCTGCCCCTCTGTCTGTAGTTCATCCGGACTCTGGAGGCTCGTTCAGACTTCAATGCGAGGGCTAAGGTGTATTTTGCATCTCTGCTGACTGTGGCCCTTCACGGAAAACTAGAGTACTATACAGACATCATGAGAACTCTGCTGCTCGCACTTATGGAAGAGTATGTGCAGAGTAAAAACCCCAAACTCATGCTGCGCAGGTGAGCCAAGAGCACCACAAAACTCCCTAAACACAATACTCAGACCTCCCACGAGAATTACTCTGAATTGTAGTTATTTCAGTAACTGTGTTGTATATACTGCTGTGACATTTGTGTATTGTATTTCATTCAAGGAGTAAGAGTAAGATTTAGAAGCATTGTTTAAGATCATTGAAAACTTCTTGTATTTGCTATTTTAGTTCTTTTCTCTCAGCAGTTTTGGCAAACGCCCCTCATAAACTCAGATTAGGATCGAAAAACAATACCTCTGGCTTGCCATGTTCGCCATTATTTTCAGCTATTTGTTGATCTGCCACTCTTTGCTAGTTTAATTATAATTCTCCTCAATCAGTCGATGATCCACAGTAATTATCCCCCTCTCTGATTATCCCATAAGTGTTCATTAGCTGCTAATCGCTAACATTTGGAGCATTTTGAGGTAAAAGTGCAAACAGTAATTGGATAAAAAACAAAACACACAATGTGTGTGTGTGTCTGTGTGTGTCTGTGTGTGCTTGTTTGCATGTGTATGCACATATTTTTCTTCTCAAGGTCAGAGACAGTAGTTGAGAGGATGCTGTGTAACTGGATGTCCATCTGCCTCTATCAATTCCTGAAGGTAATGCCCACTGTGGTGCACCATCTTTATCTTTATGACTGGAGGGTGGTTGTTTTAGACTATAGGTTGTTGTTAAAGCAATAGAACAAAAGAGGATCTGTGTTGTCATAAATAATGTCACGGCTGTGATTTGGCAGATAGTTCTGTTACATTTATACCATATACGCAGCTCTGCAAAACAAATAGGAACAAAGCAAAGCAAAGAAGCTCAAATATTGTGTGAAATGTGCTTTATTATCACCAGTTCCTTCCACCAAGAGAAGTAGCAGCCTTTTGCATTACTGATAAAGCCATGAAAGAGTTGCAATTTCAGGTTCAGCTGAGCTTTGTTAGGGAAAAAGTGAGGTTTTATTCCAGCCAGAGTGTGAAGCATTTCACAGCCCAACTTTTTTTGCTGATAGTATTCTATGTACTTTTGAGTAACTCTTGCTTGTTTACTTGTTTTGCTATCATAGCTGCAGACTAAAAAGCTCACTTAGGAGGAAAAACAGGTTCAGAATTTGATGTGGTCCTGTTGTCACACTATTCAGGCTCTGATTATATAAGACTGCTGCTTATATAATATTTTATAATAAGAAGGCCTTCGATTTTCTGATTTGTAAACTAAGGTAGAAAATTAATACAAGGTTAGCTGTAATGTGACGCATTAGCACTTGGCACAATAATCAAGGTATTGTGTAAAAATGAGCTCTTATTTGTCATTTAAGCCATATGGTTTGTATACCTTTTGGTTTTGTGTTTTATTTATTTGCTTACTTTTTTGTTTTCCTCTTACAATTGTTTTACTTTGTTTATTTTTCTTAATTTTGCTTTTGTGCTTTATTTTTCTTATTTACTACCTGAATGAACAGTTTACCCAACTACCCTGGTTTAACAAAGATTAGATTAAAAATAACAAAAGACTTTACTGATGTTTCACACATCACAATGTTACAGAAAATGAGGGCTATATTTGAATATAAATATTGAATGAAGATAAATGTGGTGTGTTTTTCTTAGCCAGCCAATATATGAAAGTGTTTTGAGCAGTGGTAGTGTATTATCTAAATCATTCTTCCTTCCTTTGGTCTCAGGTGTATCATCTTTGAACCCTTAAAGGCTTTTCAAGGCAACTGAGTCATGTTTTAGCCAAGATTATGATAATAATGATTGTCATATTTAATAAATGTCAAGAATCCTTGAGTCTGCACGGGTATTATTAGATGCCAGTTAGCCAAAGAAATGGGAACCAGAATAGAAGCGAGAATCAGAGAAGTCAAACTTCTTTTCGCATTGTGGTAGATAAAGACACCCTGTTCTATACGAATAGCTGTGAACTGCCGGCACATTTCAACGGGAGAAGGACAGATGATGGCTGGAGGAAAGACTACTTTTATAACAGGTGCTATCTGCATTGTTTGATGTTGTATCTGTAGGACTCTGCAGGTGAACCACTGTATAAACTCTTCAGAGCCATCAAGCACCAGATAGAGAAAGGCCCAGTGGACGCACAAGTGAAGAAGGCCAAATACACGCTCAATGACACTGGACTGCTGGGAGATGATGTGGAGTACTCTATGCTGGTAAGCTATGTGTGTGCGGGTGTGTTGGTCAGGGGCCCAGATCATTTTGAATAGTCAGTACAATAAGCTTTATGCAAGTATTTTCCTGTATATTAGTGGTGTTAAAAGGAATCAGTGCACTGTAATGCACTGATCTGATGGTAATGTTTCAGCTACAGCTTTATGAAGGAGTTCCTATTCCAGAATTGTTAATGATATTGCATAATGTGTTCACTTATCTTTTGGCTTTATGTTTTTTAATATAATTTGTTTATACAAATTTTCCATCGTTGTGTAAATAGATCCTCTAGATATTTACAGTGTTTGTGAGCAGGGGTCTATTTCCCTCATTTAGGGAAATTCAGGGTAATAACTTTATACTTTTTGCTCCAGACCCTACAGGTGTTGGTTCAAGGAGAAGGTCCTGATATCACTCCAGTGAAAGTGCTGGACTGTGACACCATCTCGCAGGTGAAAGAGAAGATCATTGAGCAGGTGTACAAAAACTTGCCCTACTCCCAGAGGCCAAAAGTGGAGAGTGTCACTCTCGGTAAGGCAGCAGCTGAGTGTTGTGTTTGTGTCTGTTTGCATTATCGGTGTTTCATGATTTAAGGCTCCAGGTGTTCTCATCTTGTGCCATGATTCAGCTGGTGAGTTGTTTGTGCTAGAGGCATGAATAGCTGACTTTTTCAAATAGGTATTGATGCTTGAAATACAGAGTGATTTCAGGCTTCTTGCTGCCTTAACTTCTGGAAAATGGAGAATGTGTGTGGTATGTCAATAAATCAAAATCAAAGAAAACTTAGCCTGACGTTGAGGTCATATTCTCTGTCTAGTATATATATATATATATATTTAACCCTGGTTTGGTATGTATTGTGAAAAGCATGCTTAATTTGATTTTAACCATTTCAAATTGATTTGGGACAAATGCCAGTGCAGTTCAATATTTCTGTTAAAGGGTTGATGCTTTTGAACTGGTGAGAACATTGCATGATGCAGTGTTTGAATTGTTAACTTTTGGCCTTTCATACAGAGACAAAGGACATTGAGAGGAAGAGTGACTAGCTAAGTAGTAATAAGTAGTAATAAATAAGGTGTTACAAGCCCTATAAATGGTAAACGATAACTAGTATTAATAATGACTGTAGCAACAATTTAACAACAAATGCAACTAAATGCAAAATATAACAGAGTTGGGTGGCCTGGTATGTATATTATGACAGCTAAAAGACTTACAGACTCTACCATTAACATTCAAATACAGTATTTAAGTTCAAAATATGACTGAAATTGTTGTAAAGCCAAATCTAAAAGCTATCTGCATTATGTGGTGGAGCACCAGCTTTCTAGTTGCCTTATTCTGATGTCAAGATCCGCCACCCTAGTAAAAACAAAACACAACATCCTGTCTGGCAGACTGTACTTGTCCAAAGACACCACCTACAAATGTGGCTAAAGTCTGATCAGAATCAGTCAGAATTCTTTTTGACTTTTTGCCACTCAGACCAAAATCAGTCCTGCTCAAAAGTCAGATTTGACCTGCCTGTCTACTGTGAAGCATTAGTTTCACAAACAACTAGCATCTGAAAAACGTCTGAAAATTAATCGCTGAATAAGACAAAGTTTTTTGTATGTCTACACCAGAAGGCTTAGTATTCAGTAAGGACATGGAAGTGCAAGAGTTAGGGATCGATACTGTCACTGTCCAAACAAAAAGGTATTTTT
>JBBPCW010000127.1:13835407-13846786 GCA_037974425.1 Phenacogrammus interruptus
GTGTCTTGAACATAAATAAAACCCTGAAAGACAAAGTTTGGCATCCTGTCGACTTCTCTTCCACCGCTCGTCACAGTACTTTATAGGCAGATGCTGTGTGTAGGAGGTTGTAGCCCTGAAGTTTCTAGATGGTTGCTATCAGATACAATGTGGTTGATAAGTAGTTTCTAGGCAGGTATCTGGGTCAAAGCAATTTACTCCGGGATCAATAGATTTCTGATTCAGATTCTGATATACAATATGGTTGCTAGGATGTTGCTAGGTGCTTGCTGCGGATTTGGATTTGGTTGCTGGATTTTGTGCTCAAAGGCACCAGCATGGTGTCGTGTGGGATTTTATACACTAATCGTGGTATTACTAATTAATTTCTAATGACTGATCATTTTTGACCGGGAACACCACGAGTATTCCTAAATTCAATAAAACACACAAAATGTAGTAAAAATTCTCAAATGTTTTATGCATTCCAGTGCATTGTGTAAACAAAGTCATGGAACCTCAGAACAAACCGATGAAATTAACTGCATTGTCTAGACAGATAATTTGAAAATCGATCAGATTTGACCGGGACGGTTAAAATCATACCTGTTGCTTTTCCACTTCTGTGCAGCAGGTGTCAGTATTTCCTAAGAAAAGTCCTTCTGGAAGCCGAAGGGGAAAACACAGCATGGCTTTCTCTTTAAGCAAAGGCACTTATCTTACACTAGATGAACAAAAGTATTGGGACGCCCGACCATTACACAGGGACTTCATTACACGGGGACTTAATGACATAGACTTCAATGTGAAGTAGCTTTGGGCACTGGGGCACAGTCATGCTGGAAAAGCAAAGGGTCTTCTCCCCTTGTCTATGAAATTGGAGGCATAGCTTTGTCCAGAATTTCTTGGTATGCTGAAGCATTAAGATTACCCTTTACTGGAAGTAAGGGCCTGTCCCAAACCATGAAAAACAGGTGTTTCCCGTTAATTTTGTCCATACAGTGTAATTTTAGTCAGAAGCCAAGTAAAACCAAAGCTAGCATCCCAGTATCAGTATTTTTACAATTAAGGCTTTTCTTGTGCAGTTAAAGAAAAAATTCTTTGAGGTTTCTAAGTAAACACCCCTCTCCCCCCGGAAGAACGATATCAAGAGTCCAGCCCTGCACACGTGTATTTGCTATAGTCATATTTTTTCACTTCTTCAACACAGAGGACACATTAAAGTTCATAAACGATTGTTCACCTCAAGTGATGACTGATCCCCAAAAGAAATATCAGGGTCAGATATATTGATGCTCAGGAGGAGCAGGGCTGACAGATATTCGTGCTAAAGAGAGCAATTACAAGACAAAAATTCGAGTCAGATCCGGGTTTAAATGGACAGATGCAGCAGAGCAGGGTGTAGTTAAATACATTCTGATTGGCTTTAATGGCTGGCTTGTGCTAATCTAGATAAACAGTCCTTTGCAGCAGTGTTAATCACAACACAAACCCAGCCAGGCAGCATTATACACTAATCAAGCTGCCTATTAGCACAGTGTTTGTAAGATTAGACCGCAGAGCGCCATACGTTCACCAGTCTGACTGAAAGAAGAGAAACAGCAGTGAGGGAAATTAGGGTTAACCTCACTTGACTACACATGAAAATAACTGAACGGCAAAGCTGAAGCAGTTTTTATACGCTTGTAGTTGCTAAATGTTTAACATGTTTTATACACTGCAAGTATAAGTGCTGAGGTCCTGAAATAGGTTATAAAACTTCCAATCCAAAGTTAAATGCTCTGCTCAAACCTGCCCAAATGTTCCTTCATTTAGGGAACATCTGCCATCTCCTTCTCCATATTTTCCTTCACCACTGTTCCTTGTATAACTTTGTTTCAATGCAAGGGGCATACCAGGGCTGTGTTACTCAAGCCTAAGCTTGGACTCAAGGCGTTTTTCATGTGTTCTTGGACTTGTCTTGGAATTGATGGTATTTGGACTTGGACTCAGCCATTGGTCTCACCAAATAGTTGGTTTCGGCCTAGTCCAGCTGCCTTTAAGAAACACAAGCATTTGCACAAGTAACATTTCTACATGGTGGCCGACCACACTTTGCTCTTTGCTGCCAGGGCAAATAAAAAACAAACAAAAAATCAATCAGAAAAACAAATGCACACTCAATGATTGCCTAAACAACCACAGATACAATGCTGGCAAGTCAAATGAATCATGTGAAAAATCCCCACTTAACATAAATAATTTGGGCTAAATTGGTCCTCTTGCTATATGATCATTATAGATAACAGGGACCAACAATCATCTTAAAATAGATAACATACAGTGTCTCTAGCATCACACAAATATTCTAAACAGGTAAGTAAGTCACGTATAGGATTGTTTATTCTGTCTTTTTCTTAACTCATTTGGACTTGACCTTCTTCGAACTTGACTCGTCTCAGTCTTGGATGTGGCTTGGATTCAACAAACATTGTCTAGAATACTAGTGCATACCCCCTGTCCTTTTAACTACTGTGCACTCCATGAAATGACTGCATACAGTCCAATGTTTCCACTTCAGAAGAGGATCCTCTGAGAGACCAGGCGTAGACTGCAAATGGGCTATAATTATAAAGGTCATGAGTTCAATCCCATCTGATACTGACTGCCATGTTGTCCTTAAGCAAGGCAGAGGACAGTCTCTTCAGTTGGATGATGTACGTCATTGTGAGCAAAAGTGTTAATGACAGGCTTTTCTGCACATGCCAGTTATGTCTGGTGGTTTAGCTCATTAGTTTGTCTATGACTGTATGTACAGTGAGGTAACATTGCATTAAACCTTTGTCACGTGCATGTGTACCTTAAATGTGTGCTGATGTGTCTTGAAAATGTAAGATAAAGTTAGGAAAAATCAATCTGTGCCAACTTGATAAAGAGAGCTTGGAATTTTTGATTACTAAATTTTTGTAATCTTTGTTTACTGATACATTGAGGAGTGTTCTGAAATGTCTAAAAAGACTAACAAAAAGAATGCAAACACAATAGTAGTCATACTTAGTCATAGGTAGCCATTGTGTACTGTATCTTTTTCACAGGGCCTGTATTTCAGATGGAATGCTAAGCATTTTTTAGGTCACCTTGGTACATGTCCCCCTCATACAGCAGTAGAATTTAGGCTCAGATTCAAATTCAAGAGCATATGTGAAGGGCATGGTAACCCTCGCACTGAAGCTTTGTTCACAGCCAGCTATATACCTCCCCAGCTTTGCCCCATTCCAGTGTCATTACACTGTCACTGGGTTCTTTCCATCAAACATGTCATGGCCCAGACCCATGCAGAGCCCTTCAGTGGCCTACAGCCCCACACCACTCTCTGTATGCTTCCAATTACGGACAAAAGCGGCGAGGCGGTCCTTCTCAACATGTGGTTCCATTTAGAGCAGGTGAAACAATGTAGGAAAATAGATCCGTCATTCGTTGCATTCCTGAGGTCAGGAGAGAGCAGCGTTAAATCATAGCAGACTAATCCTAGAAAGGTTGGGGAAGAGGAGTGAAGGGCCAACAGGAGACCATGTTGACCTCAGTGGGTATGGCACTTCAGAGCTCTGCAGGGGCCTGAAGGCACTCCTGTCCCCATTATCCTTAATATCAGTATCATCACCATAGAATTTGTTTATTTATTGTGCAATGCGATGCCTATGGAATTTCTGTTACGCTTAAAGCCTGGGAACCTGCAGCTCATTCCAGTCCTGACCCCCTGGGTCCGCCCGCCCAGGTGTTTCTCTTCAAAACATCCTAGGAAGTATCTAATTTGATTTGGGGTTACTATAGAAGGTGGTTGCTTTCTTTTTTTAACCTCAGCACCAG
The DNA here is from genome assembly GCA_037974425.1 of Phenacogrammus interruptus. Taxonomy (NCBI): domain Eukaryota; kingdom Metazoa; phylum Chordata; class Actinopteri; order Characiformes; family Alestidae; genus Phenacogrammus; species Phenacogrammus interruptus. The sequence continues at coordinate 13,839,233 of JBBPCW010000127.1, forward strand.
TCTCTGCATTTGCTTCAGTTTTGAAGCTTAGTGTGGTTACTGACCATGATCGCCTATAAGCCTTAATTTGAACATTTTTCCCTGTAAGTACCCCCCACTTAATTGTTGGAAGAGTCAAGGGAAGACAGGGTATCTTCAGGCTTATCTTCATGCTTGGACAGTCTAAAATATGTAAACATAAGAATAAAAGGTGCCGCACTTTTGGCTAATTTTCCTTTTTGTCATGTGTATCTACATTACTTGATTAGGCTACCTTACCCAGGAGATTAAACACTGTTGGCTACAGTGGTGATTAGAGCATTGCTAGCACAGTTATAGCAACTAACCTTTTTCATATGCTCCAAATAGCATAATGAGAAACACAAAGGTACTCCAGAGTCGTATAGCAAGCCGTGCTGCCAAAACCAACCCGAGTCTCCCTGTTAAAAATGCAGCCACTCCATTTCCAGTGGCCTCTCAAGGCATGCTCCCCCTCCCCTCGCATTCCGAGGTTCACTCCAGGTTTTTATACTCATGTAAAACCAGAAATTAAAGTTAACATTAATTTGTTCTGCAGTCTATTTTCTCTTTAAGCTAATGAACACAAGGAATGTGCCCTGTTTCCCTCAAAAAAAAAAAAATCTAGGGTCCATTCTTATTGGCTGTCTTAAACTGGCTGCTTTTTCATGTCATTAGTTAAAGACCAAGGGCAAAGAATGAGGAGCGTGTTGGATGTCGAGTCCCAAAAAGTGTTTTTATAAGATCATGAATAGCTGGGCACTTTGATTGCTGATTGGACTTAATATCAGGAAACAGAACATTACAGGTCATTAGGCTTGTGTTCCACGACTGATTACCTCTATGAGCATGCCACACTATTATACAGTCATACATCTCTCTCTCTCTCTCTCTCTCTCTCTCTCTCTCTCTGTCTGTCTCGATGCCATCTTTTTAGCATCAATGCCATGCTCCATTGCATAGCAGAGCGAGTAAAAAACAAGTTGTCTGGCCATATCATCATCTGCACCAGAGGTGCCAAATCCTACTTGAAATATAGCATCCTGCAGAGTTTACTTATAGCTCTAGAGTAATAAACTTTGACGTCTTCAAGCAAGACCTGGTCTACTGAGAAGTTTTGGGAGACCACTGATATACATAAATCTACATTAGAGTTCTAATATCTGATGAAAAAGGTTTCTAAACACACATCTATGATAATGTCGAGTGAATTCTGTATTATACTGTATTAATACTATTAAAGAATTACATGGAGCTTGGATCATAGTATTGTAAGTAGGACAAGCATCAAACTGTGTAAAGAAAATAGTCCAAAACCATTCTAAACACACCCTTCAAAAAATTGATTTTGTTTTAAACCAAACTTCTGGTTTATATTCAAGGGCTTTAGCAATGCCCCCCTTTAACACACTGAAATCTAATGCAAGGTAGTTATAGTGTGTGTGCATGTCCATGTTGGCCATGGTAAAAAGTATCAGCATGTGAAATCAGAGCTTTGTTTTCTCTATATCAAGCCAAGTCATGCAGGTTTATTGTCATTTCAGCCATATACAACATAATGCAGACAATAATACAGTGCAATGTGATCTCTATATAAAAAGCTGCTTTGTGACAACCTGGTTGTAAAAAGTAATATATAAATAAAATTGAATTGAGGGAACTGTTACTTAATTTCTCAAAACCAAAAGCACAAGCCGTGTGCTAAAACATGTCTGTGCTTTTGTTCCTGTGAGCTGTCGGAACATTTTTTCACCTTTTAAAATTCTTTTTACATTTACGGCATTTATCAGACGCTTTTATCCAAAACGACTTCCATTCCCTAACTGCAGGTGACAGACTCCCTGGAGCAACTTGGGTTTATGGGTCTTGTTCAGAAACCCAATGGTGGTAGGATTCAAACCCATGACCAGGCAAGTATCCTACCCACTAGTCCACCACCACCACCAATTTTTGGATTCGGCACTTAAGAAGTTTTTTGATGAAAAGGTTAGCCAGTTAATTTTTTTATATAAAACGGATAAGACTACTACAAAACTACATCGTCTTGTTGTCCTAAAGTATTTAAGTCCAGGCAGTGATTAAACCTGCAGTCCATATCTTCTTCTTGTACCCAACAACCCCAAAGTGGTTTGAGGTGGAGCTGGATCTGCTGTGGTTTGGCTGAAATGCTTACACGGGGCAAACCCAATTAAGGAACTAACAAACGTCATTTTTCAGAGATAGAAAATATCTGCATTTAGGGCTAAAGTATGTGTTAGTTCCCTAAGAGTAAACCACTACCATATATCATGCTGTTTGTGCGATATCAGTGCCGCTACCTTAACCTTGAATTTGCCACGAGTGGTAGGTGTTGATTAATGACCGACACTCAGCAGGGCTCCAGTATCATTAACACATAATACATGTGTACTTAATTAAGTGGTTTGTACAAACCACACGCAGACCATGACTTGTAAAGCCGTCTTTGATTACATCAATTTGGAACTTACTGGCTCTTGAAAATCTGACTCTGTAGACATTGTGGCTCACTCAAGCTGGGTTACCTTAGGATAAGAATTATGTCTGTAGCTTCATGAATCTTTACAGATGTTCTGTGTACTTTTCATTTCTTAGCCATTGTAGGTAAATAATGAAATTACTTCTGAAATGAAATCTGTCAAAAAGTGTCAAAGTAAATTTATTTGACTCTTTCACACAGGGTTCTTGTAAATTATTTTTTGGATCCACTTTATACATTCTGTATTACAGCTCAAGCTCCTTCCAACTTCCATAGACGTAATTCCCTAGAATCAGAGTTTGCAGTAATACAATGGTTGGCATAAAAAGGTAATGGTGCACATGGCTGGATTATATATATGATTTTTATGGCACTTTTCATGACTTATATTTATGACCTACCATATATTTCATTATACCATATCTTACTTCAGCTTGCATTGCATTTCACAAGAAAGAAAAACGATTTTAAACTCTGAAAACTCTGGAAAGTGTTTTGGAATTTTCCTTTAGTGTGTAAATTTAAAGCTGGATTTTCTTTTTACTGCATGGACTCTTTACCACATTTGACACTGAGCAACCCAATCAGTCACTTGGTTTCATGTAAATTGCATTGAAAATGGAAGGAAGCACTTTTGAGAATAAAGAGACTGAATTCCTTTATTGTGGTCTGGAGTGTAAATGATGCTTGAAAAAATCTTTTAAGCTCGGTGATTAACTTTATGTTAGTGAATGTAGCGTAAGAGTTGAAAGGCCCTCTTGTCCTCACATACTCTGCGTTTAATTTTATGCCCAGATCTGTGGAAGGCTCTGTGAGCATGTTGAAGTATGATTTACAAAAGACCCAGAACTCTTGTAGTCCTGAGTGATTGGTGAACACGGACCCTTTGGTCTCATATTGAAATGTCAACAAAAGGAGCAAAGCAACCACCAGTGTCTTCCTGTGTTTCTAGTTCCAGTCAATGTGGTGTTTCCTTTCATCATGCCCAATACTTTCATTTAATGCACAGCAGATTCAAAAACAACCTTAATCTTGAAAATGCAAAGTGTGGTTTATCCTTTCACCACAAGCATATTATTCATACAGTCTTGGCTGGAAAATAGAGGCATTTTAATTAAAGGAGGTAATAGGGCGCTCTGGGCTTTTTTGTTCATTTGTTTTCATGTTTTGTTTTTTGCTTTTATTCTACTGCTGTAAATAACCAAAAATAGACCAAAAGCCAGGAACAAGCCTAACTGTGGTCAGTCTTTGGAACCACTCTTGTATATGAGCATAATAACTTAACATTTGTGATCAAAGCTTAAGTAAATATGTTTTTGCATTGCACCATACATTCTTTAACTTGAATACCAAAAATAAACTGTAGGAACACACCCAACAGAGATCCACGTCTATCAACCCCTATATACACCCTCATTCCTTTCTGCTCATTCCTGTAGGTCCTCCTCATGTTCCGCTCACTGCTACTCATTGGATGAGGGCAAAAATTCAAAACAAAATGCCATACAGGACACTGTGAGGACTTGCTTATGTTTTGGAACATAAGCCCCTCCTTCCCAAAGTTAGCAGAAGAAGTGATGGGTGATGAGATTAGAACCCCAGCAGGAATTGCAGCCTGGCGCCCACCTATAATGCCATCTATCAAAGGCAGTGCAGGCTGTGAGGGTAGGACTGCATTGCTCTCACTGATCAATCAGAGTGTGGGACAACATGCAGAGCGAACAGCAAAACTCTCTGGGGTTGATCACAATTCAGAGTCCTTGTTCAGCCTTAAACCTGAACCTGGTGAAATGTAGAATTCAGCTACAATCTTAAATCCCTGGTACAAATAATAACCCCTGGTGTAATCTTAAACCCAAAGAGTATTAGAACTTATGGTACAGTCTTAAACCCGTGATACGGTTTATAACCCCTGGCACAATATTAAACTCTAGGTCCTGTTTAGAACACCTGTTACAGTCTTGAACCTCTGGTGCAATTCAGAAACCCTGAAGCAATGTAGAATGTCTGATAAAATATAGAACCTCTCAAGCAGTGTAGAATGCCTAATACAGTACAGAAGCCCTGGTGCAGTCTAAAATCACTGGTGCAGTCTTAACTCATTGATGCAGAAGCAATTTCTGGTATAGTCTAAAGCCTCAGAGTAGTATTAAATCCCTGGTGCAGTTCAAAACCCCCAGTGGAGTCTAAAACCCCTAAAACTTTTTCTTGTTTGTGGTTCTCTCTGCAACCTATTTGAAAAGTGAAAAAACCCCAACTCAAATGCAATCTGCTGTGTGCTTTTTTATTAAACTGAACGGATGGCCAACCTCCAGAATGAAGCGGAAAGGTTTAGTTGGGTTGTGCTGTAAGTGCAGACGTCAGAGGTGTCTGTCTAAACTCCAAACCCCCTCATCATCCTACTGCCTCCCCAGAGACTGCACTTTATCTCTGTTTCGTGACTGATGCTCCTGATGGCTTTGGCTCTCCGCTCTGCAATTGTGGGGATGTGGGGGAACAAGCCTCAGACAGTGTCTCCAGATGAGAGCAGGATCTGGGCATGGGCCGGGCATGGCTGTGGCCAGCCTTAAAATAGTCTGCGGTGTGGCTGGTATTTCATAACTGTGACCGGGAGAGGCCTGAAACAGGATCTAGCTGCTCTATACGCACATCTGACATGACCGTGGTGGAAACAGGAAAGACTAACACATCTGCTCTGGAGAGACAGGAGTTTGGCTCCGGCTAGACAGAAGCACAGTGGCCATGAAAAAGGGTAGCATTTACTCCGCAAGTTCTGCTGGAAACCATCCTTAATGATGCAAGACACAGGCAAGTTAGAGCTCTGCCCTGCATTAAAATGTGTGGTACAAAAAGTCCACCAATAAGCATAGTTTCTAAATTTCTAAGCCTACTCCTAAATCTACACTCTGTATATAGTTTTTAAATATTTCAAAATTGCTATAACAAGGCTGCACACATTTTATAGTTTATTGGCAAAAATTATTGAGATGATTTTTGTTTAAATTCCTTTACAGACCCCCGCTATCTTAACAATGAGGCTTTTATATGCATACAAAATTAAAGCCCTGACACCTTTTCTTGCTGTTTCTTATCTATCATTTCAAAATACCCAAAGTATTTACATTCAAATGCTTGCAACTTGATTCACCTTTTTAAAGAAAAAAACAAATGTTGAAATAAATCAGTGGTAAGCTAAATTTTGGAAAAATTACTATGATGGACCAGATTTTTGGGTGATGTATGGATAGTCTAAATAAAAGCATACTTTGGTATTATCATTATTTTAACACATCTAAACATACTGCCTGCATTGATACACTTCTTGAGTTAAAATTAGATCAAACTTTGTTATCTTGGACACACAAATGTATTAGGAAGAAAATATGTTTTGAAGAAGTATGACTTCAAGAGCTTCAGGAGAGCTTCACCTTCACTTTTTGTTGCAAGGCTCATGTTAAGTTGATGTATTTGATTTCAGAAGCTCCAGTCCTGCTAGGACAGAGGCTTGACCCCTGGCCCTTTGGAGGTGAGGTGATGACAGGGCCCCCCTTTACCAGGATTGAACACCATCCTCGTCTATTTCTGCTCAGAGCGAGTGCAACTTGCCAAACCATGACAATAAAGGAGATGCGGCAGTCATGACCTGCACGTTTTCTTTCGTTTTATCACAGAGGATAAGAAAGCTGCAGTTTGTGAAAATATATGCTATAAAAATGTGCCCTCTGGGTTGTGCAGGTGTGATGAACATCTGAACTGTTTATGAGAATTTACAGGACGTGGAATGGTGTCTCCACCCTTGCCTATGGTTATGCGGTTCTCAGTGCATTCGCAAGCTGGTGTCTATGTGTATTACTGTACTTGTGAGGACCAGATATACAAACGTTTTCATGGGTTTTTGATATGTTTTGGGTTTAGTCCTTACAAGTATAATATATCAATGTTACGGTTGTAACCAAACTTCATATATCTGAAGATGGTAAGTTTACCACAGGAATTGTAATTTTGAGCCTTTCGCCATGACATGCTCAGGCAATGTAAAGGGCAACAGATGTTTTCAAATAATGTAAAACAACAATACAACAAAAATTTTGAGAGGAACAATAACTGAACAATGTGTATGAGCATGGGTACAGACGGCACTAGGCAGTAAAAGACGACTTCATACAGATTTAATCTCACCTTTCTATGGGCAGCCAATTTGAAACGGACAGTTGGCATCTAAAATCAGTCCACATATTAAATGAACAAATTATTGAGTAATCAATCTTACTGCTAAAACATACCAAGATATTTTAGACAATGCAATGCTTCCTTTATATACACAGTTTATTGAAGACCATTTTTTATCCCAGCATGACTGTGTCCCAGGGCACAAAGCAAGCTCCATAAATTCATGGCTGGAGGAGTTTAGTATGGTCTTCAACCCAATCCAACACCTATGGAATAAACTAAAAGGGAGATTGCCAGCCAGACCTTCTCTTCCAACACCATTACCTGACCTCATTCATGCTCTACAGAATGAATGGACACAAATTCCCACAGAAACGGAAAGCCATTCAATATTAAAGACCAGCTCCATATTAAAGTCTACACCACAGTCCCTGCTGGTGAAATGGTCAGGTATCCCAATACTTTTGTTCATATAGTGTATAATGTAAACATTATATAATCAGAGTAAAGTTTTATCACTGGTTATATTCATATAAAACTAAATCATTGACAGTCTAGTATTTGTGTGCCGTCATCTCAAGGGATGTTTAGTCCGCTCAAGCAATAAAAACACTTCTGGATGCCTCCCACTCAGCAGATCAACCAGACACTGCAGATAACAAGTACAGGCTATACATAAGGTAAGATAAACCTTTATTAGTCCCACGAAGTGGGAAATTTGAATTGCTAGGGCAGAATGTGGACAGAACAAAGGTAAGAGCAGCAAAACAATAAAATAAAATCTATAAACACAAGATGAAATAAAGAATATACATATATATATATAGGAGTGTCCGTAGTTGTTTGGTAGCAGCAAGCATTGACAAAACATGTGCATCTATACATTACTG
>JBBPCW010000127.1:13852407-13864250 GCA_037974425.1 Phenacogrammus interruptus
TACATGTATTAAGAAAAATCATTCCCCTCTCTCTCTCTCTCTCTCTCTCTCTCTCTCTCTCTCTCTCTCTCTCTCTCTCTCTTGCTCTCTTTTGTGCTTTGCCTTTCTTCTTTCTTTTTCCCTCTGCAGGAGACTGTAATGGGAGCCAGATTGTCAAGGCTTAAGCAGAATATAGATCTCACAATTACTAGCAATTCATTTGGAATCTCGTTTGACATTTCATCTACACAGCTGTGTTTAGGGAATCCTTCTTTTTTTATAAACCCGTGAATATCGGTCACAGAACAATAAATCAAAGAGTCCTTGTCGGGTGGGACTGACATGTTGGGCCTCAGCTAATCAAAGGCTTGGCAGGAGACCCTGGCATTAGCAGTGCAACGGCCAGGGCACCGAGCCTCTGCATTATGATGAACATGTGTGAGGGTAGTTATACGTTATTATCCTCATCCTGCTAGGTTACAGTTGTATGGCTAGTGTCAGCAAAGCTCACGTAAACAGAGAGGGGAGACAGGCCGAGCCGCGAGTGTGAGAGCTGGAATTCAAGACAACACAGCCGCGTGATGAATCTGCCAAAATCAATGAGCTCAGGAATTCAGGTTTTTGAGCACACAGCTAAAAATGGGCAACAATAATGGCACGGCTGCAAGAGGGGGGGAACCGGCAAAGAAACTAGCAAAATGGGTTAGAAATTGAAACATTCCTCTGTGAGTGTGTGTCTGTGTGTGTGATTCCACACAGGGCAGGAATGATGAAGAATGCCCATAGGCTGCTACCCATCCGAAATTCAGACTTCTTGCTTTCATTCTGTCTTGTGTAACCAAACATTTTTGGGTTCACTTGAACTCATGCAACTAACTAAATTAAAGACTTTACTGAATGCAGCTCCTTACTGAAGCCAGCAACTGCCCACAAAGCGGAAGAACATTATGTTTGACAGGCCTTGAGGGGACAAATACATATGATACACGCTTGCATACAAGGGACATATAAAATGAACAAAGTATATAGAAATCTTTATACACCATAGTAGTACATGTCACCATCCCCAAACAGAGGATACAATACTACCAGCACACAGTAGTAACACAACATTCCTTTGTTTTTATTATACTTTTTTCCATACCAAAACACACTGAACCAGAGTCAATATAAACAACCTCTTCAAAACATGACATAACAGTGCTTTTCTCAGAGGCTTCAAAAACCTGCCAGACACCGCTCCTGCTCTGCCACTGCATTAACATTGCCACAAAAGAGACATAGAGACAGAATGTACATGATCAAAATTTCTTTTAAGCAAATTCTAAGTATAAATAAAACAAAGAAATAGTGGAGCTGGACAGCGAGCCCATGACAGAACACCCCCCCAACCCCCCCCCCACCCCCCCCTCACAAAAGAAAAAAAAAAAAGATCCTAAAGTACCAAAATGGACAAAGGAGAGGAACAGCCTGGAGCAAGGAACAGAGACTGGGACAGATGCTAACAAGCACTGGAACCAAGGCAGGGACAGGAAAACACAAACAGAGAACAACACACAAAAATACATGGATAGGAATGGTAACTGGGAGAGAGGCATATTGGGAAACGTCCCTTCTCAGGCAGCTTCCCAATATGCCTCTCTCCCAGTTACCATTCCTATCCATGTTTTTTGTGTACATGCCAGCTCGGGAAAATCGAGAACAAGCCACAACAACATTCATTGAATGCCTTCGCCCATTTCAACAAGGTCATACAACCCTGCTGCAGGGCCTTAATGGAATTAGCCAATACCTGGTTGTCATCCACAGGCTTGACAGTCATTCTCCCAGGGGGGCAATCAAGTACTGATCTAGGTAACACAAAAATATGTTTGTGTCTGTTTGTGTTGAATCTAAGCTGATAACTGGTTACCTAGATAACTGCATTAGCAACAGTGGAGGAGGGAACTTCAGGCTTTCCAAGGAGTGCATTGGTATGTGTGAGGCATGATGGATTTTGCTTCAAGGACTCATTAAAGTGGTCCTAACTCTAGAATCAATCATCTTTGTCTGCCAGTTGGATCGTTATCAGTGGCCATGTACAGTGGGGACAGTGGTCTGTGAATGAGGGGAAGCCAATACCCAAATTCTCAAATTACTCACAGCACAGCCCACAACTCAGGGTCAAATATTGATTGACGCCTTTGCGTGTCAGTATCTTACTAGCATATGCCACCATGTGTTTGACTCCCTCTTTATCTGTCACCAGTCCAACACTAAAGTCTCTTTAAAGGCATTTGTGTAACCTTACACTGAAATCAAGCTTTGCAACCAAAGGGGCAGAAGACACATCATTCTCACACAACAATGCCAGACAGAGAGGTCCATAGAGGTTGCTGAGATCCTGACTTCTCTGTCCTATACATCAGTTTGACAATATGACCTTGCAGCTAGATTTCCACAGAAGACAGCTGTATCACATGGTGTGTGGCTGAATGTGAATGGAGAGTTAATGGGGTGTTGTTTCCCTCGGGCCTCAGGCACTTCTGCCTGCGAGTCAACATTACAAAAAGTTGATTAAATGAACCAGAGCCTGACAATGTGTCCAGTGGTTCAGCGGGTGAGTCTTTCACTGTTATGCCGGCCAAGCATCTGTGGTCGATACAGACTCTCTATTCACTACTTTTCACCAGCATGCATGGGCAAGGCCCAGGGCTACATCTTTCCTCAGTGAATCTATTTACCAGAAGATCTGATATTTGACTCTCTGGCTAGGGGGAGATGTGATATGCAGGCTGCTTTCTGAGAGCATTGTTCACCATCAGTACGTAACTATACTACACCTGCTTAAAAGTGCTGAATATGTTCTCAGAGGAAGACCATTATCACTTTTCCACAGGTGTACAGGAACCCTGCTGTACCTAAACCTAATCTTGCAGAGAATGGCACAGAACTTGCAGCATGCTTTGATTTTCTAGTGTATCTCAGCCAGATGTTTCCCCACAATTTTTGGCCAGTCATCGTCCAAAGAAACGCGCTGATGGAGTCATACCAGCAGAATTTTTTTCTTACAGTGCTACTTTTATGTTGTAATCTTATTATGTATATTGTAATCCTCATTATTTATTGTCAGCATTCTTTAGCCAGTGACCTCTTTCCATGTTGTGGTGACAACATTTCGACCAGTCAGAAAGCAGTGACACAGTCAGTGACAGCATGGGTACGATTTGGGAACAGGTCGCTTTAGTTTTAATGGAAAAAGATTTTTTCATGGCATTGCATGGTTCCTTGTGCCAGTGGAAAAGTGCCATTAGTCACAACATCATTTAGGGTTTGTGGGGCTGGCCTGAGATCTGACAACTCTGCATCTGCATCCATTTTTGTGTCATATTTGGTATGAAAACAATGGCACATGTCAGTCTATTTTGTGAGTCATCACTGATGAGTCAACAATGACGAGTCGAGTGACAGCAGACGAAAGGTGAGCTCAGCATTAGTAAGGTTGCCCTGTTGTTGTCTAGCACTGTTTATGTCCAAAACGGCACGTTTTTTTAACATGAAGTCTTGACTGGTAGGACCATTTGTAGCCTATAGACTCCTTGAACAAAATGCTTCTGCAGTTTAGTCTGCAAGTTTGAGGCCGTTGTGATTGGGCCCAGTGTGTTTTTCAACTGTTCATTCACCTCCTGGATACTAAGGCTATGACTGATGCCTTTTTTGAACTCTTAGCTCTCCTTCATAGCGGGTGTGTCAGTCATGACAGGTCCCGCTGGGCTCCCCCTGTGGATCAGACATGGATAAATACAGTTTCATGGTCTCTAAAATGCCTGTGAGGCAGGAAAGAGAGGCTCTCTGCTCCCTCATCTAAACCCATGTCATACCTTCACAGATACACTGGATTGGACCCCCAGGTGATGAGCCAAACCACGCTAGTCATTTTCACCACCAGGACCTGCTCTTGCCTTTACCTCTAGTTCTCTTCTGCAATATGCCTCAGTTCTATCCATATTTCCCTCAACCCTTTATTTATTAAGCACTCATTGTCTTATATTCTTACTCCCACTTGTGACAAACAAAGTATCCTCCCTGTCAGTGACTTCATGGCACCGGATCAAGAGGTCATGGGTTCAAATCATACTTTCAGCATACCACCACTGGGTCCCTGAGGAAGACCCTTAACCCTAAGTTGCTCCAGAGAGACTGCCCCCTTTAGTTAGGGAATGAAAGTCGCTTTGGATAAAAGCGTCAGCTAAATGCCGTAAATGTAAATATAAATGACAGACTGTGTGTTTTTGAAAAGTGTCTCCAAGTCTTGTGGACCAGCATGCTCAACTGCATAAACCTTCCAGTCTCTGATGAAGTGCATATGGAGCAAAAGGCAAAAAAGTGGTCCACAGGACAAAATGTCTTTTTGGCCTGGCAATCCCTCAGCAAGAACGCTGCCTTGCTCAAATAAGTTGATATAAATCATACCTTTCCATCAAAGCACAACCTGCTATTTTGCCAATCTCCGCTGATATTATTATGAAGCACAGGGTAAAAGTGTAAATGTACATCTAAATTCCACACATCACACCTTAGGTAAAAATAATCTGCCATAGCAACAAATGTAATCATGTATTGTTGGGGTCATGCAAACTCATGAAGCCAGTGAAATTCAGTTGCAGAGACAGAGCTGTGGGGAGGATGACTGGACTTTACTGAATGCAATTCACGGCTGAAGAAAACTGTCCGCAAAAGCAGAAGACGTACGACAAGTCCCAAAGGGAACAAACACATGAAACACAATATATCACAAAAGATCTTGCAAAAAAATCTGTTACACTTTCATACTGTAATTTGTAATGACAAAGATATCTTCAGCAGATGTTTACTAAGATGTACGGGCGGTTCTGGTGACGGTTTGAAAAGGAGAGAGGATTCCGGTCACACAGATGTACGCTTTCCCTTGTTTTCCATCCTGAGACAAGACAGTTCACCTACAGGTACTCTTGCTTGAGTTATTTTTCTAATGGCTACTTTTGCTTGAGCAGTTACTCAGGGAAATGTTTTTCATTCTTGAGACTTCTGTCTTGCTTCTCACCACCTCCTCTGAGGAATGAAGAATAGTGCTGTGGGATGTGTAGTGTTGTACATTGTACAAGGGGAAATTCAGAAACACATAAACATGTGTTAAATATAAAACAGAAAAATGTCCTTTAAAAATCAGAGAGCCATGTGTCCACATGAGACAACAGTTACAAGTGGCTTTCACAATGAAAATGCACATTCCGGCAGTATATTGTGGAAGAGGAAATGTATATATTTATGAAAATATTTATTGAGCACATTCGTGGCGGAAGTCTGCGGATGAAGTCACCGTGTGTGCCATGTGTGTATGGTTAGGGTGTCTCTTTGTGGCCTTATTCTTTTTTACCCAGAGGGAAAGCACAGCACACACATGCAGAGACTGGACGGGTGTAAAGCCGCACTCTGCAGCGATCGAATGAAACCACAGAAGGGGGAGCAAGCGAAGATTTGGCCTGGGATGAAATGAAAACGACAGAAAGGGGAAGTGGAAAAAAGATGGGAGGTCACATATGTTTGAGGAAAGAAAGAATGAGGGGGAAGGAACATTAGTCTAGATCACAAGCGGAGAAATAATTTAGCACAACTGACTCTTTTCTCTTTCATCTCAGACAGATGGGCTGAGAGTGCAGACTGCTGCACTCATGATGGGAATGTGTCTGAGCGCTACAGTTAGACCGAGGAGAACTAGATTCCAGTCAACCAGAGCCTGGAATTCTCAGCCAAACCAAACTCAGGCTGGTATGTTTCTGGGATTGTCAGTCAAACACGGTCTCAAAAAATAAGAAAATGCACATTTTTTGGAAAAGCAAGCGCTTATGGAAGCAAAACTGCCAGTCATCCGGATAGGACTAAGTGGTAAAGATCTTATATTTTTCTATTTAGGTTTTTCACTGTTTTGTAGATGTCTGCGACCTTGTTTTTAACCAACAACCAAATATCCAACCAAATAAATATCTGTTAAATGAAACTGAATGTTAAGTTGAATGTAATAAATTCTATTAAATCTAACCATAACCCTAATCTTATTAACTCACTGAACTACCAGTAATTCCAAACATGCGTTCTTCACATTTATAATTTAAAAGGAACTCCAGCTAGTAAAGCTTATTGACCTTAATGTGGGCTTAATATGCATAAATAATGTTTAAAAAATGGCATGTAAGAAACATATTTGCTGTGATGAACTGAGTCATTATTTGAGTTGTTTGACATAGGGGTATGTCAAATGACGATAAATGTTGCACTTTGTTGTTTTATTTGGAAAGCAGATGTTGCTCAAGAAAGGAAAAAAATACAATGCAGTCATTTTAGGGTGTGATGTTGGGGTAACAAAGGATAATAAACTGCTATTAAACTTCACAGCTTCCCTAGGGATATTCAGAGGAAAAACGATGAAGAAAAACATCTGTGGACAAACAGAACTCAACCAGGACAGTCCAGCACAAAAACTGAATAAATCTTTTGTTCCTCGGTTTTATCTGATCTGGTCTCCGTGCAAATCAATATCCGAGTCAGCTCTGCTAATATATTTAGTGAATAATGGGTTACAGATCTCCTTAAATAAAAGAAAGTAGAAGGACAGGAATGTTCATGCCATGATGGGCAAACTTAAAATGTTTCACAATGTTTCACAATGCTTGTTCGTTCAGACACGCAAAATTACAGAAACAGTACATGATTTCCTCAGCTGCAGATCGATATGCCATTTCAGCCGGTTGTCAGTAGGGATGGGTATTGATATTCTGTACTAAATTTGTCTTAAATGGTAAATACTGAAACATGCATAAGCTCCAGGACAAATGGCTTTGCTATCAATAGTACTTTCAAATGGTTCCATTGCTACTGAAGTGTTGCCAACTCTGACGCATTGAGTGTGAGACACACTCATGCTCTCACGTCTTACCTCCGATTTCTCACGCTCAAAATCTACTTTATCTATCGGATCTAGGCTGAGCATTGTGTCGGGCCAAACACCATTTGTGATTAGCCAATTATGCCTCATGCACGGCTGAACGGGCAGAGAGGTGTTCCCTCCTGGGCACGCTGAAGAAGCAATGGTCGGTCTAAATATATATTGACCTACCATTGTTACTGTCTGGTCAACACATCTCTGGTGTCCAGACTCATACAGAAAACTCAGGAAACAGTTTAGTTTGTTAGAAAAAAAAATATCACCAAAACAGGGACAGCAGTAATGATAAGAGTCAGTATTGATGAGCAGCACCAGTGTCAGTACAGTATAGGGCTCAGTACAGGGTTCAAAATTCTCCTTAATGTTCTCACAGCCTGTCTCTCCTTTTTAGAGATGTTACACTGCATTTCCCTTCTTTTGCTGTTCTTTTGCTTTGCTTTCTCATTCCCTGTTTTCACTACCCTAAACAGTGTTTGATCTGGCGAGCTGGAGTCACACACTCATTCACTAGGCCCGCAGTCAAGAAAAACAAGAAATATACAGCCAGTCGAATCAAGAGAGTACAGTTGAGTGCAGCCAAAAGGATGTTTATATTTCACTTGTTAGACCAAAATATTTTGTTAAATGTTCAGCGTAAGAGCTTCAGCATCAAACAGGTGAGAGCGAGCACCTCCTGTTATAGGCACAGTAGTGCACAGGGTGAGAACAGCACAGTATGGTAAGTTTAAAATGTTCCTGAATAAATTAACTTAATAAGTACCTTATTATTTTCTTATGGCATATATATACCGAGCACCACGCAAGGTTAATGAAAGGTCAGGTTAGTTCAGTTTCTAATAAAACAGAACTTTGTCTGAGAGAAACTACTCAGGCAATATTCAGACCCAAATTTCAGGTTAAAGCTTTAAGATCAGAGACAGCGTATTAACCTTGTTTGCTCCAAGACCAGAATAATTTAAGGAAACTGTTACTCACAACTTCATAAAGACAGGCAAAATCAAAAATATGTGTAACTGGTAATTAACTGGCCCTGAAGTAGTTGTTTTGTTAGAAACATGTTCTAGAGTGATAAAAAAGAAACTGAACATTTGAAGACGGGTGAAAACAGGAAATCAAATACACACACATACACAAACACACACATATATTTATATCTATAACCCCTTAAATTAATGGGGGTTTTATTCTTCTTATATTTTCTTAATAATTTAATACTCAAATGCATGAAAAATTATATATTGCCACAAAAAAAGCAAAACAAAGGTGGAGGATATCTGTGATTTCTGCAAATTTGCAGGGTTTCTGTGAATTCATGGGGGGTTACTGTATACACATGAAACTTACACAAAGAGATAAATTTCCAGAATCAGTGTGTTGTCTGATATTGTTCAGTATTCCAGTGTATTCCATGGTCATCCCCAATCTTCTTTCTAGTGGAATCATCTATAATACCATCTGTGACCATTTTTTTGTTTGGCAGCGGACGGCCAGCAGAGGAGCACTAATCTTTTTTCACATGCTTGATACTGAAGCTGGGGAGAAATGAGCTAAGGCCCTTAAAGCAGTGTAACAGCAGCATATTCAAACAGGCCCTCTTAATGAAACCATTACTGGCTCCAGCTGTTATGATGCAAGCCTGTAAAATTCAATTAGTAAACAATGCATCGTGTTATGTAAGATCTTAATTAACAACAGGATATCTTGGTAACTTCTCATCCAGCCAAAGGTAATGTTACATAACATCAGAGAAAGTGGCTTAACATCACTGTGAATTATGAAAGTATCTGAGAAGAAGCCTGTGTTTGGGGCAGGTGCTGGCCTTTCCATTCAAAATTACACCCAGTAACCACTGGTCAGAAACGGCTACTGTGTACTTCTACACACGCCCCACTACCCTATTGAGCACTGGTCAGTTTCGGACAACAGAAACCAATGAGCAGAATTTATTGGAGGTTCATTGTTCAAAACAAAGCAGTGATCCTGACATCGTGCTGTTACAGTATGGGTGAGACTGGCATTGCTGGAATTGTTGAAAGTGAAAGTGACCATTTTGTCATACGTGAACACAGCACACAGTGTGAACAGCAAGAAATTCTTCCTCTGCATTTAACCCATCCACCAAGTGAAGTAGGGGGCAACTACGAACACGGCGCCCGGGGAGCAGTGTGTGGGGACGGTACCTTGCTCAGGGTACCTCAGCGGTGCCTAGTGGCTTTGGGAACCTAACCCGGACTTTCTGGTCGCAGGGCAAATGCCCTAACCACTAGGCTACCAACTGCCACTGTGAAGTTGGTGACTGAGCATTTGTGAAAGACTAGAGGGAAAAGAGAATGGCACATGAATTGTAAGTGGTAACAACATCCACTGTGTATGGTATGAGATTTCTAAAAAAAGGCATCCTTGAAAGTATGGCTTAGCATCTTATTAAAAAGTGGTCATTATCTTACACAAATGGTGGCTAATATATAATAAATGAATTCTTTTTGGAATCAAAATGACCTGCCAATAGGCTAAACTATGATAAGCTCACTTGAGTAAGCTTGTCTAGAATCAGTCTGATTAATTGCGTGTGCAAAGTGCTAGGAAGGAAATTTTTATCTCTGAATTGAAATGTTAGATTAATTGAGTACTTTCAAGATAGCTTCACTTGCCAAGATGTTTGTGTAAAGAATGTGTTCTGTCTGTGAGTTCCTACAGTTCCTACCATGGAGAGATTACAAAGTGTCTTACCCTAATAAGATACAATGCACAATGTAAACAGATTCTATTTCACTGGGATATTCTTCACCTTATGAAAATCCCTACTGAAAGTTCCCACCTTTAACACAATAGATCTTGTTTCTCTTAAGCCAAAGGAACTCTTCCAACATGCCTTTCTATATGATTCCTAAATTCCTAGTTACTCCAATTTCCCCCACCAGAGATGTGGACTTAAAGACTGTAATGGTGACTGGCATGAGAAAAAGGTACAAAGTTAATTACAAACACTCTTATGTACCTGAAAATGATCAAACAATATACGTATGTATGTACTTATCAATAAAGTCCTTTCAAACCGATAATTTAAAAAGTCTAGTAACTTCATTCCTCTTGCGGGGAAGGGAAGGTCTGTGTATTATTCTCCTGAGGACTAAGCCTAAGTCTTAATAATTGTCTCTCATCACTCCCATTTCAAAAGCATCTGAATTATCTGTTCGCAGAATTGGTACGAGACCTGTAGAGCAAGAAAACTGTCAAGCAAGTGAAAAATAGATTATTAAAGTTGATGTGTTGGAAAGAGGAAAAATGGGTAAGCGTAAAGATCTGAGCCACTTTGACAGGGGCTGTATTTTGATGGCAAGACGATTTGGTTAGAGCATCTCCAAGCCGGCAGGTCTTGTGGGGTCTTCGTAGTATGCAGTACTACTTTGAGGTATGAGGTCCAAGAAATGTGTAGTCTGGTGCCACAGATGAGCTAGTGTAAAACAAATTGTCCTCTACTGAAAGAGCCCAGTATGGGTTCATAAGCATCAGAACTGGACCTTGAAGCAATGGAAAAAGGTGGTCTGGTCTGATGAATTACATTTTCTTGAACATCATGGGGTGCATGTACTTCGCTTGCCTGGAGGTGAGGTGGCACCAGGATGCAATACAGAATGAAGTGAAGATATTCTGGAGAGTATTCTGCTGAGAAACCTAGAGACCTGGCATTCATGCTGCTTTGGCACATACCATTTACATTTATAGCATTTAGCTGTCACTTTTATCCAGTCCCTATCTACAGGGGGCATTCTGCCTAGAGCATTCTGGGGGTTAAGGGTTTTGCTCAGGAACCCAGTGGTGGTGTGCTGAAGGTAGGATTCGAACCCATGACCTCTTGGTCCAGAGGCAAGTATCCTACTCACTAGACCAGCACCCCCTACACTATCTACCTAAGTAGCAATACAAGCACACCTCTTCATGACAGCTGTATTCCCCACAGCAGTGGCCACATTGCAAACATTGTTCAGGAATGGTTTGAGGCACATGACAATCTGATCGAGCATCTGTTTGGATGTGCTGGACAAGCAAGTCTGATCTATGGAGACCCCACCTCACAAAGGAGTTACTGTTAATGTCTTAGTGACATAGACCACAGGACACATTCAGAGGTCTTGTGGAGTTATGTTGACCTGAGGAGGCGTATTCAAGATTAGGCAGGTGGTTTTAATGGCTGATCAGTATATCTGGTAGTATGTGAAGCCTGGGCTTTACAGTTACCAAAGAAAAAGGTCAGGTTTTGTTAAGCTAGATTTAATGATGAACATTTTAAAGCCTAACTGTGCCACCCTGGGAGCAGCCCAGCAGCAGCAGAACATAACAAGGAGCACCCTGTCTGGTTGCTGGCTCGCCGCACAGAGGCACCACCCAGACTACAAGACTGCAGACAGGCTACAATTTTCAGACAAAAATGGAATCACTTTTCTTCGCATAATTTCACCGGATTGCAGAGTTAGATTTGTCTCTTATAACTCAGGGAAAGTTTAAGTTGACAGAAGAAGATATTTTAGAACCATTTTTGCTCATTTTTATCAAGGGTGCCAACAATTCTGGAGACCATTAATTCAAAGTCCAGCCTCAAAGTGTTTTATGAATCTACTGCAGCATTTTTAAGTGCATTCTGTTGCTCTGACTTTCTGACTGATGTGCATTTAGCCATTAAGCCGAAATGTTTCAGAGCCAATTATCAGTGGGGGTGGTGACGGAGATTACAGCTCCATTTAGAGTGATGAAAAGGATAATTGCTCATCTTAACTCGCCCGAGATGCCTTCTTTAATATCCAACTGCAGCCTACAGGTGAAAAACATTTCTCTCTCTCTCTCTCTCTCTCTCTCTCTCTCTCTCTCTCTCTCTCTCTCTCCCTCTCTCTCTCTCTCTCTCTCT
>JBBPCW010000127.1:13864350-13882655 GCA_037974425.1 Phenacogrammus interruptus
CTCTCTCACTCACTCTCGCTCTCTCTCTCTCGCTCACTCTCACTCTCTCTCTCTCTCTCACACTCTCTCTCTCTCTCTCTCTCACTCTCTCTCTCTCTCACTCACTCTCACTCTCTCTCTCTCACTCACTCTCACTCTCTCTCTCTCTCTCACTCTCTCTCACTCTCTTTCTCTCTCTCTCACTCTCTCTCTCTCACCTTCATCTCTTTTTTGTGCTCTTTCACATCTCCTCCTCCTTGTGTGTTCTCTTTCTCCCTCTTTCTTTTTCTCTCTCTCTCTCGTTCAAGTGCCGTGAGTCATGGCTCAGTTATGAGGGAGTAGGCATGAATGAATGAGAGTGTTTATGTGGGTCAGTGGGATTCACATTAACCCCTGACCTCTCTACTACTCTCCACACTGCAAAAAATTACCAAAACTAGCGCCCGGAGCACTCCATGACCCCACTTTTGTCCTCACCATGTTAAAACTGGTCAGAAAGGGGTCACAAGAGGCCGCACACCCACTCAGTCACTTTGCACTGAGGTATTAGACAAACAAAAGTGTCAATAGGTCACAGACGCAGGCAGCCATTACAATGTAAACCTTCAAAAACATTATAAACATGCCTGCTAATTAATTAGCACTTCTGGTACAACTGAGATTTCTTTGATAGCTAATGACCGTTTCCTCTTCCTCTCCAAAACTCCTCATAAATTACTTGAATATTAGAGTCAATTCCAGTTCAGATTAGTTTCATGTAAAAAATGTGTTCATTCTCAGTCAACCTCATTGCCTTGCTTCCTGAACTATGACGATCAGACATGTCCACTAATGCTTTTGTTGAAGTGCATTAAAGATGTCTAAGTGATAAAAGGCTCAGCAATAGCACTGTGATAATGGCATGATAATAAACCTATCGTCTCGAGAGTGCTTACAGAAGGATGTGTTTTTGGAAGATTTTGTGGGATGGTAATTTATGTGAATATAGTTAGAAACATATGTTTTTAAATATATATTTATATTTACACTTTATGGACAAAATTATTGGGACACACCTGTTTTTCAGAGTTTGGGCTATGCGTACTTCCACTGAAGGGCAATCTTTCACTGGAAAGATGAGAAAGTGATCTCCAAATTTGTGGACACAAATGACTGTGTCCCAGTGAACAAAGCAAGCTCCATAAAAATATGGTTGGATGAGTTTCAGTGTAGAGGAATTGCCTGGTCCAAACAGGACCCTGACCTTAACCCCATCCAACATCTTTAGGATGAACTAGAACGGATATTGTGAGCCAGACCTTCTCAACCAACATCAGTGCCTGACCTCTTAAATGCTCTACAGAATGAAGACTCCAAAATCTTGTGAAAGCCTTCCAAGAAGAGTGGAAGCTGTTATAGCTTCCATACTGAAGGCTAGGTATTTGAATGCAATGTCGTTAAAGTCTCTGGTGGTTTTTGTCCATATAATGCATGTTCAAAGCCCAACAGGCAAAAATGATAGTTACAAATAATTTAACATTTGGTTTGTACACAGTGTTAAAGGTGCATTGGTCAAGATTTTGGATGCAGTCCACTGCTATTACATACATTATAGATGGTTCATTCAAAGAATGACTTTACCTTGCTCTCTAACTAATCTCTAAATATTTGATTTGTGGAACAAAGTCCATTTTTTAAACCATTTTGCAGTTGTCTTCATACGCTTTTGCATGTATTCATTCTTGGGAAAGTGCACTCAGTATTGTCTCTTGTTTCTTGTCGTTACATTTTTTGGCAGCACACTGTGCTTTTTCCTCACATTACCTAGCAGCGAGGAGCACTTACCAGGTTTTCCGAACAAGATTTCTCAGCAACATGATTCATTTTTGCTGATGTAATTGCTCAAATAATATTTTGTGGCATGTTCTATTTATTTTTCAGGGTTTGACACACAGGTTTTTATATAAGAAACTAAAGCAGCGTATCTAAAACACAAAAGCACCTCATCTAATTGTTATAGTTTTGATGAAGACACTTGAACTGCACTTAACTGCATTTAATACAAACCAACATCCTGCTCCATGTTAAGATGGGGTCTGGAACTCTAAGCGTTAAATCATCACAGAGTGATCCACACAAACTTTTGCCTTCATTTTTATCAAAGGTTAAACCCATCAGATTTTTTATGGTGTGTGATGACCCCTCTGATTAGGGGCAGAAAGCTGTGAAGGCCCTTCCAGCCCCAGTCAGCAGACCTCACTCAAAGGTCAGGGTCGACCTCATGTCTCTGGAGGTCCATCTCCACACCGGCTGCGGAATTTCCCTTCCCAGAGCCTTGTGTTAACCTCAAAAACCAAAGCGCGAGTCCATAGCAGTCCCTCAGTGAGCTCCACATTCATATTTTGGTAGGTGAGGGCCGAGGCAGGCTGAAGTCAGGCGTAAGGAATGCAAGGCAGCGTGTTAATCTCTGCTGCTCGGCACACAAGGAAGCGTATCATTACTTTATGATTGATGCCTGTTTGGAGAGGAGGGAGGCATTCATTACTGGCTTTGATGTTGTCACATCTAAAATGCTTTAACATTTAACCACTGAGAAAATCTCTGAAACTTAAAGGGGCAGAACTGGGCTTGCAGGTGCAGCCCGTAGAAACTGCCCTCCACGTTTCATCACTCGACATTCTGATAGAAAGCAGAGTAAATCAGCAAAGTTCAGCCAGAACTGGAACAGACTACCACGTCTTAATCACTCTCTCACTCCTGTATTCTGTCTTAACTTAATTCTCTACTCTGAGGTTGCAGAGGCATTGTGAATTTCAAAAAAGACTCTATAAGAGACTCTATCATTTAATTTACTGATGGCTTTATGGCATCAATATTTTACTGATCATTTGTTCTAAAATATATGAATATGGCCATATTCAAATCATAAACACAACTATTGTTTCCAACGTGTTGACCTTTTAATCTTTTTTCTTATGTCTCTCTGACCAGGGAATCGTTTTCTGTTCCTTGTGAAAATGTGGCCTCGGTTTATCGCATCTAAAACACTTCCATGTGCTCAGTGAAAATCAGTCACCTGAGAACTTCTGAAGACTTTATCTTGATTCAGCTGGTAGATTTGTGATAAAATGGGGAGCAAATATAATTTTCACTGAGTCCAACAATTCCCAACACCGTCCAAAAACTGATTATGGCTTTAATTCTGTTATTAGGCTTTTATTAGGCTGTTAGGTATTTTTATAATAGCAGCTGAGGAAGAGAAATTGATCGAGAGTTCATTGTGGGTGAGGCTAACAAAAGGACAAGCAGACATTTGACCCAACCCTTTCAAAGTACCTGGCAAAGACCCACAACTTTTAGACAGAATACAGGAAATGAATGCTGAAGAACCCTATATTGTATTTGATTATGTTTTATAAATATAATATACACTATTGTTTGTACTGTAATAAGACACTAGTGGTTTGGCAATAAGTTTATGATTAGCAAATGCCAACCATTTATGTACGCATTCAGTTTTCAGTTTAAAAAGTCCTCTCTCATTTTTATATTCAGTTCAATTGCTGTAGTTTTTGTTACTGTAACAGGTTTCTTTCCAGTCACATAGCTCAACCTTCTCCATCTCTCTCTCTTTCTCTCTCTCTGTCACTCTCTCTCTCTCTTTCTTTATGTCTCTCTCTCTCTCTCATACACACACACACCCTCCCCCTTCTCTCTCACTTACTCACTCACTCACATTGTCCCTCCTTTCTCTTTCTTAATCTCTCTAACTCAATCTCTCTTCCTTTTTTTGTTCTCTCTCATTCTTTACCTCCTCCCTTTCTTTCTCTCTCACTCTCTCTCGCTCTCTCTCTCTCCCCCCTCTCTTTCTCTCACTCTCTCTCTCTCTCTCTCTCTCTCTCTCTCTCTCTCTCTCTCTCTCCCTCCCTCTCCCCCTCTCTTTTTCTCTCTCTCTCTCTCTCTAACCTGTCTTCACTCGGTCCATACTCTCTGTGGGACCCTCTTTCATTTTCTGCTCTCTGACCCTTTTCCCCCTCCCCCCCTTCGAACGTCCAGACAGGTTTGGGAGAATTGCGTGCGATGGAGAGAGGGATAGTCTTTCATCAAGCCCGCACAAGTGAAAGGAGGAGGGGGGAAGGCCACTGAGATTGGGATCACTTTTCAAAGAGCTATCTTTTCATTTGTTTTTCCTCAACATTTCACCGCTGGTTAAGAAGGAAAAAAAGAGAAAAAAAATTCCCCTCCTGTTTAAGAGAAGTGGGGAGGAAAGCAGCAGATGGCCGTCACTCATAAAGGGAGTGGGATGTTTTTCAGGGCATCTTTGCTTTGATTGTGGGAGAGTTCTCCTTTCTGGCATAGCAGCTAAGGAAGATGCTATCTCCACTGGAGAAGTATTTATGTCCACTGGCTCTTTACCTTCAATGAACTGAAGAGACGGTTCGTCTGAACTCGCGAGGTGATTGCTTTTGTCTGAAACCCTAGCCCTGTAAAAATGGGTTCTCTTCCTCGTCCTGTTAGCTATTAAGTTGATGACATGTCTGTGACTAAGACCCCCCACTTAAAGAAAATATAAGACTACATAGTTCTTCTCTGAAAGAGGCGCGATCCTAAATATATGTTTCATGGCCTAGAGGCAAATTTTCTCAATGTAAAAGAATTTCAGAAAAAAAGATTTTTTGATTTTATTATGAAAAGATATTATTAACAAGTTTATTGTCGGCTTCTGAAGGAGGAAAATGGAGACCTGAATTGATGTGAATTAAATGTGTTCACCATTTCCACATGAGTGAAGTATATTACACCAACACTGCTGGCCAGAGTAAGGAGACTGAAAGGTGAATGTTGGTGTAATATACAGTGGGGCACAAAAGACTAGGTAAAATGTATCTAATTTGCAGTGTTTTGTAATTGAATGCAGTTTTCCATTGATATGTTCTGCATCTCTATCTGGGTGGGTGTGCACTCCACCAGTTTGTGTAAAAGTCTCTGATGAGCAGATAAAATGCAACTGAGAGTCGTTTGAATAAATGTTTCAAGCTGTAAGACAAAAGTGCTCTTAACATAGTCAATTTAACAAATTTCCTTCACTTTGAAAAGTAACCTAGAAAGGTTTTTAGTGTGGTCCAGGCTCTTGGACTTTGAATTCAATGTGCTGTGAGAGTACAGAAGTGAAAATAGAGCTTTGACATCTTGAGCAGGTGGCCACCCGTACATTGTGGACCAGGAGGCCGGTGTGTATGTTGAGTGCATACAGCTCTGCAGTATTCGCTCACTTCATGGGAAAGTGCCAAGTGTGGGGATGAGGTGGTCTCCGGCCTGCGGGAGATAACTTCACTCTTCAGCACTTCATCATTTCCATCCCCTCAGTGTTTTATGGGGCAGAAGGGTGATACTGGAACCACCTCCAGAAGTCAAGGCTTGTAAAAACGCTTTACTGGTGACCGGTATGGACCACCAAGAAAATGGTCCTGATATTCACAGTGGCAGCAGGACCTCCCCCCCGCCACACACACACACCAATGCCCCCAACTTTTCCCTTTATCTTAACATCATCATTTAAAATAATGCAATACTAAATATGTTTAAAATGAACCTCTTCTGAATAAGTCAATGCAGCTTAAAAAAAAAAAAAGCTTATTTGTACTATTCTCACGGCCTACTATCCAAAAACTGTTTTTGGTACAACTTTCAAGTTTATCAAGATAGTCTAATAACCTCCACGTGGCGTGTTTATGGACTTCACTCGGACAATTTGCACTCCCTCATTGAGTGTTTTTGATCTGAAACTCTTTACCATCTCACTTTAAAACTAACCACAGCAGCCTCACCAACCTACATCTTACACTGTGATTTATTTACATATTACTTAATTAAATTGTTCCTTTTTTCTTTACTGTTTTTCTTTCTGACTTAAACTACAAAGTTGCCAGTTTTGTTCTTTCACTTGTCTATGTAGTATTAAAGGTATTAAACAGATTGGAATACAATGTGCTATAACTTATGTAAAGTCCAAGCGAACTGTTTATTATATTTTTTTTTACCAAAAACATTGTAAATGTGCATCAAAATGTGCAGAAGTGTGTTCTCAGCAGTGGATGTCACTGGCAGCACTGGGATGGGTGCTGGTCCTTCATAGCCCTCTGGGTTTCTCAGTGAAGCTGGTGGGCACAACACTAGCCTCTTGCTCCCCTTTGGCCTACCTGATGTTGCCAGTGACAGAAGAGTTCATTTATTAATAGATGTACAAACTCCTAGAAAACCAACAAAACATGAGGTTTCCCAGAGGTGCTCAACCTTTTGTATATGATCAGATTATTTACTCATCTGTACCCACCTTCTGAAAATTCTGCAGTTTGACAGCACAGTTGGAAGAACACATTCTGAAAAGATTCCAACTAACATAACATTAAACTTCTCCATCATCATTTCCTCTTGAACCTCTGCTAGAGTTCATTTTTGCCTGGTAACAGCAACTAGAGAAGCACAGTGCCCTCAGAACAGCAGATTCGTTTTGGATTCCTGCCCTGGTAAGCTCTACATTTGCATTTACATTCATAGCATTTAGTCTAGAAAGGAAACATGTCCCTCACACCATTAAATCTAAACTAACATTAAAACCTGGTACCAAGCTAAGATTCTACCAGCAATGAATGTAGTTCTCTACTAGGGCCCAAAGGTGTTACATAGAGAAGACATGGAAGACACAGTTTCTTCTTTTAAGTTTTTTTAGAACTTTGTCTTTAAATTATTTTTTTCACATGAACATGTAGCTGTTATCCCATGAACTCACTGAAGAGGAGCTCATTAAAAGACGGTGAGGGTCTCAACGGTTCTGGCAGTCGGGGGAAGTTTGTTCCACCACTTTGGTGCCTTTAAGAAGAGGAGGGTCAAGCAGGGCTTGGTGCTCTAAAAAGGTGAGCTGTGACCTGTCTTCTGATCAGGGCTGATAGGTAAGACAGAGCTGGACTATTCTTTGTAGGCAAGTGACAAAAAGACTATGGTCTTCCACATTAAGACTAAGGGTCTTAGCTGCATTCTGGCCAGCCAGGAGAAGGTGACAGCAGTCCAGTTTTGAGAATCTGAATGGCTTCTTTGGTGAGGAAAGGACAAATTCTCCTGATGTTATAAAGAAGGTAGCTGCAAGTTCGGGAGAGATCATTGATGTAGGATAAAAATGAGAGATCTTTATCTAATCTAGGTCTTCATCTAATTCTTTAACCAATAATTTTTTTCTTCTGGTGTGGGAGTGATGACAGCATTCCCAAGTGATGACAAGGTCAGGTCTTGGTGGGATGTACAGGAGCTCTGTTTTACTGGGATTTGGCTTAATGTGATGAGCTGTCATCCAGGAGGAAATCTAATTCGGACATGCAGAGATGGGCTGAGTGTTATCAGCATAACAGTAGTATAAAAAAAACATCTGAAGATATAATATCACCAGGAGAGCAGGAAAAGAGAATGTGGCAAATCACGGAGCCCTGAAGCCCATGGTAAGTCTTCATGGCGCAGACACTGATTGCTTCCATGACACTTTATGACTGCAACCCTCAAAGTAGGACCCAATTCATTACCATGTGGAACCAGAGATTCTGAGTTTGGTGGGAGAACCCAGGAGGATCTGATGACTGACAGAAGGAACTAGAAGAATTAGAACTGAAGACTCTTTTGGATGCACAAAGGTCCTCAGTAACATCTTCTAAGTACAGTTTCTGTAGAATGTGCTGAAGTCCACTTTGAGATAGAAATAGGGTGAGTTTGTTAAATATACCATGCTCCAGACCCTTGGAGAGAAAGGAGAGAAGATATATAGGGCTGTAGTTGTTCACACCAGCGATGTCGAGCGTGAGGTTTATTAAGATTGGTGTGACTACAGCTGATTTGAAGGTTGCTGGAACATCTTCTGTTTCTATGGAGCCATTTGTTAAATGAGCACTACAGACTACAGGGGAGAAGATGAATATGGTCAAATCTCTTGGTGAAGATGGTGAAGGATGAGAACTGTGTGTCTCCTGAGAAGATAGTGAACGAATGGGAGTGGAGAGAGGGGAGTCATTTCTACAGTTGAAGGATATGGGGGAGACATTCCGGGTATGACAGGATGGTGGAGGAAAGAACAGGTGGAGAAGATTGTGGTGAGCAGTTGAAGAGACAACAGTGGGCTCGAGAAGGTCTGGAAAGAGAATATGAATGACTAAAGGTGATGGCTGGACAGATGAAGAGAGGTAGTCAAAACATTGGCTCTGATGAAGAAAGGGTCAAAGACACTACTCATGTTATGGGTTGGAGGAAACTTGTTGAGGTACAAAAATAAAGACAGGAGAAGCTCCAGGATATCGCAGGTATAGAGCTTGTCACTTGGGAGGTTAAAGTTACCAAGAAGAATGAGTGGAGAATCATCATCTGGAAATGAGCTGAGGATTTCCAGTCCTTCAGTGAAGGTTCCCACTGCCTTGGGTGGTTGATAGACAACAATGATGTGGATTCTGTTGGGCGGAGTTACAATAACACAGTGGAATTCAAGACTTAGGAATTCCTTGTGCGAGACTCATGCTGTAAGTGACCTCTGAATAAAAAAAAGTATAAAATTGTACATCGCTTTGAATAAGAGCATCTGCCAAATGTATGAATGCAAAGGACAACTGATTAGTGCCTAACTATCCTGTGCCTTATACTGTACTGAGCTCCTTATTTATAACTTACTGCTTTTGTAGTGTTATTGTTTACTGTCTGTTTTGCAAAAAACATTTCTAAATAAATAAATGATAGCACAAAGACCAGGAACTGTAAACCAAATATACTGCACAGTAAATTATGTTTACAGGACTTCACTGCAAATGTATTACTGTTTGACATGAAGCTTGACCTTTATATCTCAAAATGCAATCTGCTGGATTTACAGGATACAAACGATTATTGCAGTGTTTTAGGTGTAAATTCACATCAGTTCTTTGCAGCCCAGTGGAGGCTGGTTACACTCAAGGTTTCTTCCTCTTACTCTTAGAAGTTTTGCCACTTCCTTATCACTGTTGGGTGTATTTGTCCCTGAGGTACTGTAGACCCTTCCATTGAAACAGCTGTTAATTAATGTGTAAAGCTGGCCGCACTATAAAGCAATAATATGATGTATTACATCATATAATGTATCCTGGATCCTGTGTTAAATTTTACAATATCCCACAAGCATTAAGGAACTAAATAACATCCAAATGAAAAATGAAAAAAAAAAAAGTCATGCAAGAGGTGTCACCATCTTAATGGTGAAGCAGATCCAGACCATTTCACTTGGAAATCAGGATTTTTATGAGCCTAATAAGCTTCGGTGAATGATTGAATCAGTTTATAGTGGGCAGGGCAGAGCTTTCTTTGGTATAAAATTTTCCCATCGCTCATAAGCTTGGTGAAAAGCAGCTTAACTAGTGGCTGTGTATGCCAACTGTGTCCATGCTAGCCCATAAACCTAACGCATGTAAAATCCATTATATTAACAGCTATACCTTTCCTTTGCTACTTTCCCATGAACGAAATCTCCAAAATTCCACTGTTAGCACGTTCCAAATTGGTCCCAGCCTAAATAATTTTCCCCCCTTAGATGGTGACATTTAACTTCATTTGAAAGAGTCCAGGAGACAGGGAGAGTGAATGGAAACCAGGAATGGGGAAAGGAAGAAAAGAATCTTTAATCACTGAATCACTGCCCTACAAAAGCACAGAGGCAGACACAATCGGAGAGCAAAGGAATGTAACTCAGCTGGGAGACACATTCAGACAGTCGTGCTGTATTTGGATTTACAGAGTCGGGAGGTGGGGCGCAAGACACAAACCAAATTGAAAGATGAGTAAAAACCAGCCCTTACACTTCAGTGACTGGGAACAGCTCCCACATCTATGATCTCTGACCAAAACACACTGATCTTTCTTTCTCTCTCTCTCTCTCTCTCTCTCTCTCTCTCTCTCTCCTCGTTACCTCAAATGCAGTTGGTCTAAACTGCATGCCTAAAGCACCATACAGTTGGTTATGTAATCTCAGAAAGACTTGCTTGTGTGGTTTCTGACACCAAATGACATACTCTTGCCTATAATCATGGACAAAAGTATAGCTGTTACTGTTTAATCTATGGGACATTAGTGTCCAACAAGAGCAGATGTCATACGCTAATGGCCTGCAGTACCGTCTACATTTGAGGTGAGGCAGGAAATCGTCTTAATTGGATTTTGTGTCAAATCATTCCTTTAATCGCCTCTGTGGGTTTCTCAGTTAGTCAGATTAATGACACACAAAGACCACAGCCCAAATTCTTCAACACAACAGGCCCTTCACAGCGAAAGGGCCACGCGGCTTGTGATATTTTCACTGTGATATTGTCCAGCCATTAACACATAAATCACCATCAGTGATTGTTGGAATGAATGAAAGTGACACAACTGCTCATAAATGTCCATGTGCTTGCCGCTCACTCTTGTTAATGCGACTGAGGCCGCAGGATACATGAAATTTAACATTTTTATTGGATGGGATGGTATTGGACAAGCTGGAGCACATGCATGCCGTGATTTAGCATTTGTGTGTTTCTCACCAGGGGCATGAAGGATGGTAATAAACAAACAGGGCAGACCTTTGCTGGAGGAAAACTGAATATGACAATCCCAGTTCTTCTATATTGTAGCTATAGAGTGAATTTATTCATTTTAATGGCTTAGGAGACACAGGCCGCAGGTTAATCTCCCTCAGGGGCGATGCTGCTGCCAAGAGTTTTTGGTTGCCGTACAGGCATATCATGACGAGCATCTAAAGCGATGCAGATCTGTGTCCTAAAAACATGTTCCATGAGCTGAACTGCTGGAATTGCTGAGGACTTGAAGAGGGAGAAGAGGCACATATTCACAAGAGCGGCCCCAGCATCACTGGCCAAAGCACACATAAGAGGAGAGAATGGGGAAAGTAGGTTAACCACAACACCCAATAGCCCAGTGCAATCGGCTTGGCGGGAAGATTCTTTTAACAGTTGTTCACTGGAAAGCAGGTTTGGGGGTCACGTTTTGTGTGTGTATGTGTGTATGTGCGTGGGTGTGTGCGCGTGTGTACTGGGGGGCAGGGGATCTGTTTTTCGCTTGTGCTTTTCTTCATGCACAGCAGGAGGGCTTGCTGCTATTGACTTTCACTCCAAACTTTTCTTTGAAGCGCTTCGGCTTATCCGGGCAAAAAAGTGTGAGATTACAGCTGATTATTTTCTTAAGTGGACCACACACACAAGCCGAGGATTCATCAAACACAAACACACACGCACACTCTCCTACACAGAGTTATGAAGCAAATGTACAAAGAGCATTCTGGAATCAGACAGAGGCCAGGAAGGTCTTTTGTTTGGACCTACATACAGGCAAGTGCAGATGAAGCTGCGGCTACACACTCCGACTATACTGCGGTGTACAGCTGAAAAACAGACACATCTGCACTTTCTCTTTTCCTCTTCTCCCTCCCCAGGCTTCTCTCGCTCGCTCTCTCGCTCTCCTGCTCCCCCCCTCCCTTCCTGGCCTCTGTGGTGGTTTGAGAAGGAGCCAGACATTCCTGACAGGATTGCCGCCCAGACGTCCAGCAGCAGCCAGTCAGCAACAAATTCCAGAATAGCAGGGCGGACGGCTAAAAATAGAGGCCAAGGGGAGAGAGAGAGAGAGAGAGAGAGAGAGAGAGTGGTAAAGAAATAAAGGAAGGGGAGAGAGCAAGAAAGAAAGTAAGTAAGGAGAGAGGGCCGAAAGGAAGGAGGAGAGGGAAAAGAGATTCGATTCCATCTGCATATACAATGTTATCACAGACCCGCATAAAACATGAAGCGCAGCTGGGTTCTGGATTTGTGACCTTCTCGTGAGTTGGCTTCAACTTAAACAGTCATTCAGCTTTTTTAGACATCCACACACACACATGCTGTGCTATAGCAGGCCAGTCCCAGACTGTCCCAGTGTTTATTTGTCCTGCCCGAGGCAGCCTGCTCAGCTTTCGCTCTGGACCGAACCCCTCAGTGTGGAATATCCTGCCTGCTGCTGTCTCCAGCCTCACCAAGTGACTCTCCAACCAACAATTCACAACTTTCAGCTCCACAAAAGCTCCCCACAAACCCTCACTGATGATACACTTGTGTGAGGCTCCCCAGGCCTGATCCTGGAGTGCCCCTGTGTATTTATGTGTATATGTACACCATCATTACAATGTGTTCACACACACATATGGAATTTTAAGGTTAATGAATCCGTTAATTGTTTCAGTGCATAGGTGTAAGAGCCCACAAATAAATTAGATTTCTGTATTAAAATGCAGTACAGTTCAGAATGCATATATATCTCTAGTTTGTATTGTAAATACTTTAGATCACTTCATATATTATGAAAAGACCAATTTAGTCAATTTTAGAGCCTGTAACAGTAGTAACCAACAAGCAATTGTTTGATTTCTTGTCTTATTTCTGAATCCAAAGCAACTTTGTGATCTTAATTTTTCAGTATTTTTTCAGTATGTCATGCGACTATTTTGCGATTGAGGTTTGATTGTTCCAACTTTTTTCAGACTTCAGAAAAACTCATTTGTCAAGAAGCCCCGCTCTAATGCTGATGCCTCAGACCCATCACCATCCCCGTTCACAAATTCCAGCCCTTTTCTATGGCCTTGTCTCGTCTGCTTTTGGTTGTGGAAAGTTCTTGCTCAAAGTCCCCGAGGCCACAACTGCACCATGGCTGTCTCTGAACCACTCTCAGGGGCCCTTGAGGTCGTTCTTCAGTTTCCACGTCTTTATGTATAGCCTGCTGAAATATGAAGCCTCTTTTGATGTCTTGCTCAAAGCTGAAGGAAGTGCCCACTGATGTATTGAGCACAGGCCTCCATATCTGAGGAAAAAAGGAAAGGGGGGAGGTGTGGGGGCTCATGCCCTCATCCTGAACCCTGTGCTCTGTCTTTAATGGGGGTATCAGAAACAGCTTTACTAGAGCAAGGTAATGAGGGGGGTGGCTAAAACACGAGGTATGGAGATCGAAGAAAACGGTTCAAGTTCAGGTCAGATCTGGGTCTGGGAGTGGTGAAGGAGAAGGACAATAAATAAACATCATAATAAATAAACACTCTTTCTGGTTTTGGCTGTAGAAATGCTGCATTTTGATGACTAGATATTGGCAGTTCACAGTGTCAGTTCTCCTCCTGCTCACTCTTGTTAGCACACTGACTCACCGGTGTGATCGCTGACTAACAAAGGCACAGCCAGAACTGGGGAACACCTGGGAAAGCCGAGACAGCTTATGACTGAGCTGTGAGAATGTAGGACTGCCAGACAGAATCAGAACGGGTCTTAGTCATGCATGACCTGACCCTAGATATGCACTTACATGGTCAACAGCAGGGATATCCAGCACTGTGTGTTGCGTAAGTTCGCAAAGAGTTTGTTCGTTTCAGATTAACACAATTACCGCAACACTGTTTACCTTACACCGAGGTTCCTCAGTTATTCAGGTGTATTGTTCAGAAACTACTATAAAAGAAATATCCCTATTACTTTACCTATACTTTACTCAATTACATGTACTAATGGAATGTTCTGGACCCAATCCTCTTTGAGTACTTCATCACATACTTCTCTTTCTAGTAAGGAAAGATCTGGTTTAACCTAGTCATGCTGTTCCTCGTGTCTTTTGTCTGCTTCAGTTTCATTCAGCCACTTCAGCACCTGCACACCTTTTCTCTTGCTTACATCTCTCAGATTTTCAACACTTAAGCAACAGTTTCACTCAGTAGTTGTTGACTTTTTTTTTACTCGTAGTTGAGTTGTTTATGCTGTAAGCTATGTTTTCTTTTTCTCTAGTCATTATTTATTGAAGTAACTATTAGTTTTCCTTAAGAATGGGTTTAGGCTACTCTAATGCCCTGCTCTATGCAGTTATTAGAGTACAAAGCTGCCTTTTTATAGTTGAAGGAACACAATAAAGTAGACCTTACATCAGCAAGAGTGAATGTGGCCTTTTAATCCACAATTAGAAGGTCATTATGCTGTTTAGAGATGGGCTTTGCTAACACCGGAATACTGGCCAGGCCTGCTGGTCTCTCTCTCTCTCTCTCTCTCTCTCTGAGCGTCTTGCTGCTCGTGCTGCACGAGCCAGAAGTGTTCTCCTGCTCCTCTGCACCGGGCTCCAGAGAGTCACAGCCGGCCAGCCGGCCAGCCGCCCACTCCTCCACCCGCCGCTGCAAATGTGGATCGAATTAAAGTCAGCTCAGGCCGCCATCTCCCCCCAACTGCTGACTCCTCCTTCCAATAGTGGCCTGATCGCTCCACCTTCCTTCCCTCTTTTCTCTCTTGTAACATGCAATTTACAGTCCTGCTCACTCTTTATTTTCCTGCTTCACAGAAGACAACTCTGTTTTTGCTTACTGTTTAAAAGCATCAGTCATGCGAAATGGTTTTTCCTTACAATTAAAGATGAATTTTTCACTTTTGCATTTCATTACTTTTTATTTATTTTCTTCTGTGGTCTATTGCGATAGCAACAAAGGCAGCTGAAAATCAGACTGGTCTCTTTAGGCTTTTATAGTTGTTTTAAAAAGGTTTGTTTCTGCTGCATTTCATCTCTGCTGAAATGTGAAGACGTGATCCATGACATTTTTCACTAACTCCTCCCTGTTGCTTTTCTGGCAGCTTCTTCAGTTTCTTCATCTCCCTGTTCTCCTGACTCCATGAGAGCCGTATTTCTGTGTAATACTATCACCGGTGATAGGAATAGAGGTTTAAACTTAAAAACAGCAGTTGATTGCTACACAGCAAAAAAGCTCACAGATACACAAGTTCCTTTGAAATGATCCATTTATTGAGCTGGTTTTACAGTGGCTTGGTTTTGCCATACATAAGAGATGCTGACCTCTTTACCCTCTAAACACGAGCATCAGCACTTCAAACAAACAGTCGACCAAAGCCTGTACAACACAATGATATAACTGCAGTCCATGCTCTCTTACCCTCTTTCTGGTAATCATGAGTCATTTCTAAAGACCTTCGCTCCCACACAGTCTCAGAAGAGGCATGGAGTGGCGTTACATCAAGCAAAATGGCTTCACCACCAATAAATAGAGTATAAAAACACAACTGTTATAATTATCATTATCAAAAAATGAAACATGATCATAAAAGATAGCAAAGGCACTGAAACAAAAACCACCTCGGCAGTCCAGGTTTTCAAATCAATTAGGCAAAAAAGAAAATGATTATTGTGGCATTAGCCAACAATAGTAATGAATCGTAACAAAAATAATCAAAAATAATACTTAAATAACATAATAATACTATCTTTTTTATTGTCAATAACAATATCCAGTCAAGTTTTCCTATAAGTAGACTTTCTGCTAACTAACAGATATGCACCAGTTAATTCCAGTTTGGCAGAAAGCATGTTTGCAGCTCATCGATTCTTCAATTAATGTGTGGTTTGATGTCCGTCCTCTCTTTGATATCAGTCTGTGAACTGTGTATTGGCCAACGTTGACGGCACAATGGCACTTTATGGTGATTTACAGCATGGGCCCTCAGAGTTCATCAGCAAGTCAGAGACTAGCTAGCTAAAACTGAACCTCAGTGTGGGATTAGACCAGCTGAACTACTTCAACATGGTGGATTCTGAGTCCTCTGGAATAGTAGCTCTAAGAACGAGCTGCTAAAATTGCTGTGTGACTTTACATGGCTTTCAGTGTCTCTGCTCAGATGTTGAACACTGGACCGTTCCACTATCCGTTTATCGTTGCAATGTGACCACTAGGACAAAGGGCTGTAGGCATCAGGGTATGAATGCTGATCCAGGATCAGTGTTTGCCTCTCATATACTAGTGAATTTCATTACTGTATATGAATAGGGACACGCTGGTCTCAGGCTGTTGCTCTCACAAAGAGATCGTTCAGAAATTTTGGCCCCTGTCATGTCAGGTCAAATGACTGCCACATGTTTCTGCCATAAAATAAAATAAAATGATAAAATAAAATGAAAAAATCAATATTTTGGAGAATCAAAAACTGAAGCATAATAAAACAAAATACTAACATAGTATAATTTCATCACTGTGAATCCAGTTGACAATACAATGCAATACAAAAATGCAATAAAATATGATACACAAAGGGTGTCTCATTTTTCTCAGTACCCAGGACCTCTGTTGCACAACCTGCCTTCATATGTCCCACAGATGTCACTTTGGGGTTTTGGGGGGACAGCGCTTGAATTGCAGTTTTGGAAATTGATCCGTTTCAGATGTCCTTCTGCAATTCATTGTTACAGATGATGTTGGAGTTTTGCTGAGGGTGAACAAACAGGCCCTGAGGAACAGTCTCCTCCATGTACAACAGTGCAGGCACTCCTGAAGAAACCTTTCAGACATCTAGACTTCTAAAACAAAAAACACTTCCCACTCACTTTCCTTAATTTCTACCTACCTTATCACGCTACAGGAACACTTACAATCATCTTTCTTAATGCACAGCAAAATAAAAAGCTGTCTCCTCTAGTTCCAGTAAATCACTCAAAAAACCCACATACTGGAAACGTCCTCATACCTACCACTCTGGCCTACCACTATTAACACACCTCTCTAAATCTCTCTAGTCTCCCAGCATCGACACTCACTCACCTTCTACAACTTCTATAAGTCTATGCCAACTAAGTTAACATACAAACACTCTTCTAGGCTAAGAGCACTGATAACAGCCCAGACTCCTTTAGACATGTGTTACAGTCAAGTGTCTCTATGTTCAAACTGGGACAAGGTCTAGTACAAACATGTCACGGCACAAAGCCTCTGGAATTTGCCGGATCATTGCTGTTTTGAAAACAATTATGTTTTTATATTTTTGCTATTCCTCTGTGGAGCCAGCGTTCCAATGATCACAGCAAACTGACTGCAATAAAATGAGCAAGCATGAACTGTGGTCAGTGCCTCTTCTTATTGGTCAATCAGTGAGCTGTGCTTTCCCTCAGTTGGCACAACAGCACTTAACACAAACAAGGAGTGACATCAGCTCTTCAGGAAAACAGTAGAACTTCTCTAAACCGCCTGTTTTAGCCTGTTGCATTCCTGTGAACTGAGAGTGTATCTGAAAGTGCTACCTTGTGGAAAAAAAAAAAAGCCTGCTAAGGTGAAGATGTCCAGAGG
This sequence comes from Phenacogrammus interruptus, assembly GCA_037974425.1. Classification (NCBI taxonomy): domain Eukaryota; kingdom Metazoa; phylum Chordata; class Actinopteri; order Characiformes; family Alestidae; genus Phenacogrammus; species Phenacogrammus interruptus. Next base: position 13,881,470 of record JBBPCW010000127.1, read on the forward strand.
GCTTTAAAAAGCAGTTCAAGAAACCACACAGGCACAAACTCAGAGAGGAAAAAAACAACACATAAACACTCTTCTAAGAGCCAGTCAGACACAGACAGGCCCTTTAAAGCCGTTGAGGATAAAACCTTAGACGAGGCAGCAGAACAGACAGAAACAAAGTCATTGTGTGAAGGATTCAGAGAGGTCAGAATGGGTTAGGGGCTTTAGAAGCTGCCCTTTCATCTTCTTGCTGGATCAGCACCTGCCATGGAATCATCAACCCTTAAGTAAAGGTGTTGAAAAAAAAAGCCTCATCAGACATCAACGGCTGAAAGGGGTTGAAGAAAGCTTTAAAAAGAGCAGAGGTTTGAGGTTTTGAGCTAACATTACCCTCCAAGATGCGGTAGGTGGTAAATGTGCCTATAGAAAAGGCCTTGCACTCTGAGGTCCTGGGTCTCACAACATTCAACACAAAACACAACAGCACATCAGGCGATGGCTCCACTTGGCATCTCTCTCCATTTTAAGGAAATGACATACATAATTTCATATGAATTAAAAAAGGCACTTCCTACATATTCCCATACATATGAGTCTAGATACAAGACTTGTAAGAGTTTGTCATGATATATATATGAGGCCTCGTGTCTCATGTATGCAGTCTTAATGATCAATAACTAATTAAATAGTATAATAATTATATATGTCAGTTCCATTTGAGTTAAAGGAGAGACTGAGATTCCCGCTCTTCCAGTACAGCCAGACCACACCAGTTCTGTATCACTAACTCTACGCAAAATATTAATAAATAAATGACAATGACAGTTTTTTTGAGCAAGACCCTGGTTTTCTTTTTCTTTTTTTTTTTTTACAGGAAGTAACGATCACAACATGTGCTCTATGTGAGTTTTAAGGTGCTTTTGTAAACTCAGCTTGGCTCTTTATTTGTGTGTGAGAGCCTTCCACTGTGTGGTGTCTATGTGTGATTTTAACTCACCTTTTGCTTCAACATGTAAACATTTGAACTCAGCACTGGTCTTCGTGAGGGTTGAGGGTAGGCAGGAGTAACTAACGTTCACTTGATCTGCTGGAGACTTACTTTACAAATCTGGCATTGGTGTGATTATGTGTGTGATTATGTGTGTGTGTGTGTGTGTGTGTGTGTGTGTGTGTGTGTGTGTGTGTGTGTGTGTGTGTGTGTGTGTGT
>JBBPCW010000127.1:13910764-13932157 GCA_037974425.1 Phenacogrammus interruptus
GATCACAGGCAGCTGAACTAGGCGCGGAGGATCTGGGCGCTGAAAAACTTTCCCAGACGCAGTTTCTCAGGCAGAAACAGATCGTTCAGCAGTGACTGGTGTGCAGACAGAGACTGGCGATTTGAACTACACCTAGCTGCTACTGTACCTACAGTAGCCTATAAATGTGTGCCCCCCCAAAAGCAATGCAAGGCCCGTCCGCAAATCTGTGTCTGGCGCCGGGCCGAGTCATGGCGACCTGTCTTGCCACTTAATCATTATCATACATTATCTTGTTTAGCCTTGCTTGAGCTGATAAGTACCTCTATGTAATCGTTTTCCTGTTTGCAGGTCCCTAATCTGAATGTTTTAAGTAATTGCAAGGTTTGGGTTTTTTTTTTGTTTTTGTTTTTTTTAATCAATTACAGATAGATTAATCTAGATTAAAAAAAAACAACTGTTCTTCTATCACTGTAATTCTGGAGATTAATCTAGATTAAAATGGCTCATTTGAATTCTGCCGAAGGAATTCAGAATGTGTGCTACCCAAATAATGACTAAAAGTAAGTCTTTGAGAACGGGTTTCTCAGCTCCTACAGTAATTCCGCATTGCACAAGGTGCAAACAGCCTTAGTCTTGTCGAGGTTTCCATTGGGAATCTTCTTAAAAATAAATTTTCCCTGAAGCAAACCCGTCGGCTTCATAGCTGCATCCATGTTAGCACATATCGTTTGATGTGGTAATTTCACAGCATGGGTACCCCCCCAAATGATCCCAAGCCACCTTAAATATAGTCATTCTACTATTTTTAAATTCTATACAAATAGAAACAAGACTATGAATTGAAATGAATAAAATCTAGCTATCATTATTGAATTAAAACTGGCTGTTGAAGGCACTGCTTGTTAGCAAGTAGCAACCGGAGCCGTTCAGTAATATTTCTCTGGTAGCGCCTCTGGTAGTTTGTACTCAGTTAAACAGAACAATACTATGAGTGATGATACCTGTTCATTGCTTTACTTGTTTCTTTAAGTGAAAGGAAAGGTTTGGTGAAAATTTTCACCCCTCTGTACACGCTAATTCCTTCCTACAACCCTGGGGGCTAAGCCCCCCTTGTCTTTGCATCCTAGTGACTGCCCTGTTTCACAGTAGGCGTACACACAGGTTCGAAGACCTGTTCTCGCCCCCTAACCCCCTGCAATTCGGCTAGGTATACATCCGCACTAAAATATCAAGTTGAAAGTCATCATAGCTTGCGTAGTATAGATCCAGCTCCCAACCCAACAGTGTGCATAGTTTAACGGCTATATATTTTTTTATCGCCCGATAAGAGTCTCATGTTAATGCTGATAACAGCCCACCACTAGTTTATACATTGTTTCTTTCAAGTAGGATGCCTCATTTGTGTGGTTATTGGCCTGCATTTTAGAGGGAATATGCTTCACAGCTTTCAAGTCTTTCAGTTTAAATCATTTCAAGAAAGCCTAGTGCTTCATAACCATTGTTTACAAAATGTGTGTTTGTATGTTTGTTTGTACTAATGCCCATAAAACAAACAATTTAGATTCCAGGTTCACTGCATAAGCTGGTCACTGACATACTGGATGATCTTGTGAAAAAGAAGGACCCCAACACAAACAGTATGTCTGTCTATTCATAATAAGAACAAAATGTCATGTCTACAAAATTGTGACAGGATAAAGGAAATGGACAAAGTACTTTTAGACTATTTCTATTGGTCCACTGTAACAAAAATAGATTGTCAATAGTGATGGCAGCTGTTTATAAAAGTTATGGCCTTCTTCCACTTACCTACTTTTTACAAATGTCATAACATTCTTAATTCAGTGCACCTTATGTTTACATTGTATTTTGATAACAGCTCTTGTCACTTTGTGAGCTAAATGACGATCTACCATCTGAAACTGCAGTCTTTGTGACCCTTCCTCAAAGCTCAAGTCTTTGTTCCTAGATTACGCGTTCTGTCAGCAAATTTCGAGCAGCTTGCACGGTGATGCTGTAAAAGAACTGACGAAGAAGGAGCTGTTTGTGCTGCTCAGGGATATCGATGAAAACACGAAGTACTCCGCAAAGGAGAAGAACCGGCTAATGGCACAATTCTACAAAACCCATCCTGAAGTTTTTTCTCAGTATTTTGGTTCTAGACTGAGCACCATAAACTTGTTTGAAATGTGATTGTCTTTTTTCCCCCTGAAAATATGATGCACTGTGTGGTATGTGAAATATTTTATTGTAAAGTTTAATAAATGTTTATAAAACAAGTTGCTTCAAGGACCCAATTTATCATTTTTATAAATAGTAATGCATGCTCCCACATAAACACAATAGTGATTATCTTTACTCTTGGCCTTGAGGATACCATTAACCTTTCTGATCTTTACCAGCCTGAGCCTGGACTACTTAAAAGTGGATATACACTATATGGACAAAAATATTGGGATGCATGACCATTACACTTACAGGAACTTTAATAACACTGCATTCAAAATCAGACTTTAACATGGTGTTGGTCCCCCTTTTCAGCTAAAACAGCTTCTGCTCTCCTTGGAAAGTTTTCCAAGATTTCAGAACTTTTCTGTGTGGGGAAAATGGTGTCCATTCTGTAGACCATTTATGAGGTCCGGAACTGATGTTGAATGAGAAGGCCAGGCTCACAATCGGTTTCTGTTAGTCCCAAAGGTTTTGGATGGGATTGAGGTCAGGGCTCAGTGTGGGCCAGTCAAATTCTTCCACACCAGAACTCATGCAGCCATGTCTTTATGGAGCTTGCTTTGTGCACTGGGGCACAGACATGCTGGGATATAAATGATTCTTCCACAAAATTGGAAGCATGGCGTTGCCCAAAAGTCTTGGCTAGGTGCTTAATTTTATAAACATGTGGCGATTGGTATGATTGAAACAACTGAATTCAATAATTAAGAGGTTTGTCCCAATACTTTTGTTCATATAGAGTAAGTTCTGCTCGCAATTTATCTTAACTAGCTCAAGAGGGGGGGGGGAGTGAGTCTGCACACACGTCCCCTGTTCTCAACAATGTTGAAGTTTGCTTCTTTAAGCTACTTAAAAACAATGGTCCTTAACGAATTCAGCATTTCCAGCTGTTCGGCCCTCCAGTCGTTACGCGTATCACACTCTGATTGGCTGGTTTTCAACCTCTCGTCCAATCAGAGCTCAGAGCGTAGCGTCTTACCGATCCTGGCGTTAACCGCTGATCTGGAGCCAGGTCTTTGTTTCATTTGGCTATAAATGGGAATAGCTTTTACGTACAATGAGCTGAACCAGAGTCAGTTCATGCGAGTAGGTAGATTTGCCCTACTCTTTTTCACTGTCTCCACCCCGGCGCCCCCCTCCCCAACATTTACCGCCTCACGGACAGACTGGGCTTGTTCATGGTGCGGGGCTTCGAGAGAAAGATGAAGTTCCTGGTAGCGGTAACAGTTATCGTCGGCTCGGTGTTTTTCCTGCTCTTCCCGAGCGGTTCCGAGGCTGACGAGAAGAAGAAAGGGCCCAAAGTCACTGCCAAGGTAAAGGAAAACAGGACGAGTCCACCAGGCCTTTGCAGAAACTCCGTAGACGAAATGATGTGCACGGTGCTGGTGCTAGTGCTAACTCTTCATTTTTAAAACACGAAATATACGTTAAGCTAGTGCTACGAGGTGAATTTGCTGGCTGTCTGTATGTATGTATGTATGTATGTATGTATGTATGTAGATGGACTGGGACTCTTTCAGAAGGTAAACACGTTTAGTGTACGGTTTGTGAGGGGCTGCAGGTCCGGCTAAACGCAATCTGTGCATAGAACTGAATGCTAATGCTTTAGTATTAATTCTCTGCTAAGTATTTTATGTATGTACAGAAAGCAAAGCTGAGATTTGTAGATGTTAGTGCTTTGCAATGGCGCATAGGCCACGTCTGCGTTAACTTGCTCTGTGCGCCATGACGCTAACTCCATATCCAGGTCCGGCCCTAGTTTTTTTCCCCACACGTAGTCCGGCAGATCCAGCTTCTCACTGCCGGTATGAACGAAGGGGGCGCAGTTTATATTAATACGGCTAGGAGAAAATAAGTATATTTCTGTTGGGCAAAAAAAAAAAAGTCCCAGCAGCGCTTCTCTCTCACACGTCAGCGTCCTGCAGCTCAGGGGTCCCAGACCACTAGGACCAGAACTGGGTCGAGAATCGTTTGGTACTGGGCTGCACTGAAAGAATAAAAGCTCTTTTTAAAAACTCCTCTACATTACAAGATAAGAACCCTTTATTAACCCCACAGTTCGCAAATTTGCAATTAAATTACGTTTACATAGTTAAAACGTCTGTATTGAATAAAAGTAAAAGAAAACCTAACCGAAAAATCTCTTGCCCACATAATTTAATTTTCACTGTGTATGTAATAACCAAATCATATACACTTTTTGTGTTTATTTGGTACCGGGATGTGCAGAAAAACTTTTTAAATAGCATTTAATTCTTAAAAATAAAAACCCTAATGGAATGTAATTGCATTTACATTGTTAATCAAATTACTAATCAGATGCACCCCACCATCCTTTCCCTGGTCTGTGGTAAAATTGGCTTGTATGAGCCCATCTGTGGTGCTAAACAGGCTGGGAATGGCTGCTATAGTTACACAGGGCTTCTGTTGGTCACACTTGTAATTGCTGGTTCCTCAGGTGTACTTTGATATGCGGATTGGGGATGAGGACGTGGGACGCATCGTGATCGGTCTGTTTGGAAAAACTGTCCCAAAGACCACCGAGAACTTCATCGCCCTGGCTACAGGAGAGGTGCAGTATATACTCATCTAACACACACTTGCCTAAATAAATAAAGGTGAGACGATGTAAACTTTGGTGCTTGTCTCTCATCTGAACAGAAAGGATTTGGTTACAAAGGCAGCAAGTTTCATCGCGTGATTAAAGACTTCATGATCCAGGGAGGAGACTTCACCAGAGGAGACGGCACTGGGGGTATGACTCTCATCCTTGTAAAACAGTCATCATCCCCTTTTCAGATGTATTCCTATCTCAGAGCTCTTATTTTAATGTTACAGAAATATGTGACTCAGCACCCATGAGCACTCATGGTTAAAACAGTCTAGGCCTGCACAGAATGGGCTAAATACTAATTTTCCAGTTAATGCAAACATTACCGTACTCCTAGTCAAATATAGTGAAAAGGGGGGCATGCTTTAGGCATATCTGCATATTTTAAAACACAGTTGCTGTTTATTTGCTGAATTTACCATTTGGCAAGGGTAAAATTGTGCCATGTACAAGACCTGTAAATTCAGCAAGTCAATGGAAACTGAAATTAGCAGGAAAATGTCTTAAGTTTTTCTTGTAGAGGAATTTCATTTCATTAGAGGTACGCAAACTTTTGGACTCGACTGTATATTGCAGTATGTCCAGCAAAATATTAAACATGCACTTTTCAGTATTAAAAAAAAGTAGCCTGATTTATCTGGAACAGAGATTAATCCAGTTGCTGACTGTGAGCTCTGTGGTTTAGAGGGCACTTTAGTATATTTCAGCTTTCAGTATTGTGAAAACCAAAATTGTGATGACCGTATGCAGTCCTAAAACATTATTATTGTAAAACATGGCTTTTGAATACAAGTATAATCTAGTAGAAGTCATCACTGAAACATGTTTTTCCCCACATAGGAAAGAGTATCTATGGTGACCGTTTCCCCGATGAGAACTTCAAGCTGAAGCACTATGGTGCCGGCTGGCTGAGCATGGCCAACGCTGGCAAAGATACCAACGGCTCCCAGTTCTTCATTACCACTGTACAGACGCCGTGGCTTGATGGCAAGCATGTAGTGTTTGGCAAAATCCTGGAGGGCATGGTGAGTTGCTTTTGTCTTTTTTGAAACCGTCTTCGGAGGCTTTTTTTGTAGTGGATGGCATTCTATATTTATTTTAAAAGCTACAAGTCATACTAATCTGTAATTCTGTCCCAGCATTTCATAATCTCTCAGTAATGACTTTTTTTTTTTTTTTTTTTTACAGGATGTGGTGAGAAAGATTGAGAACACAAAAACAGATAACAGGGATAAGCCTCTAAAAGATGTCACCATCCATGAATGTGGCAAGATTGATGTGGAGAAGCCTTTTGCTATTGCAAAAGAGTAAAATACCTTGTGGGGTGAAACAGGACTGTGGGTTTCTGGGGATTTAACAGGTGTGCGGTACCACTAGTGAGAGAGTGGTGTCTGCACGTGTGTTTGGGCGCCGAATCAGGTCCCCTCACACTTCTCTGTACACCTGCAGCAGTCCGCAGAGCGGCACAGCTTGGGTCCATCTCGAAAAAGCATTCCGTGCAGTTGATCAGACTACTTTTTTGTAAACAAATCTCCAATAAAGGATCCCGGTTTTGTTACCTGTTTGTATGTCTCACTCAAACATCTTTACATCGTTTATCTAAGCAACACAGAAACATTCACTTAATATTTATTTGTAAAAATGTGCAAACAGAATATCCCACACGGTTTCAAATGCAGCTGAAGTTACTGGATTAGTTCAAACACAGATGCAGAACACAGTACATGAAATTTCTAGTTTGGGTGAGAAATTGTCTACCCTAACAAGTTTATATGGAAAAGTGAAATGTCAACCACACACACACATTATTAAGCTGTCGAATAATGAATCATAAATAATAAATCGATTGATTTTGACCTCACTGTGGAAGTGTAATTCATCCCAGTCTGTGTCCTGCAGTTACTGCAGCGATTGTACTTCCATCACTCACATAAGTGAATCATAGATCACTTGACTCTACTGTTCTTTCTAACCTTGTAAACGGTGATGATATAAACGTCCACCTATGGTCTCAGGTGAACAGGAAAAAAACCTGCTCACTCTGAAAAGATTCAGGCGATGCTGAGGATTCTCAATTGGAATATTATGAGAGCAAAACATCACCATTTCTTCTGGGTTCCAAAAGCAGACAGCTTGTGTTGAAAATGGCTATGAATCCAGTCTCTCAGGTTCTGTGCGTCTCTGGTAAAGAGCTGAGGCTGCCCCGGTCGATGACGATGGAGGGGACAGCTGGATGCCTGGGCTGCGATGGAGCAGGAGCTGTGCAGGGTTTGGAACAACCCTTAAAGCTCACCTTAGTGTCTCTAGGGTAGAGGCCCTGCAGGACACCGGCCACTACCGTGTCAGAGAGGTCTGCACAAAAGATGTGATATTTTGCTTACTTTAGCCTCAATTAGTGATATACATTCAAAAGAACTTATTTTATGATGTGCAGTTATGGTATAAAACAGTTACACGCAAGTGTCAAGACATTTACTGGCAGATCTGGTACATCAAAATTACCCAAACAAGGCAAATACTAACACGGGTTCTGTTCCAGTGAGACCTGACAAACCAAAGGAATCATGGAGGAAGAACATTATACAATCTTCTAACAATCACACAGAGCCATCACACACAAATCCTGCATTTAAATTGTGCTTGTAGGAGAACACTGGGTCGAGGAGGTTTGAGCTTAAACGTTACTGAGCATAAAATGGCAAAATAGAACTGGAATGTTGCAGCTCATCCTGGAACTCCACATGATCCTAGAAATCACAGCTATTTTGGAAACTATCACACGTGTGTGATGTTCAGTGTTAAAGGGTCAAACTGCCACTAAACCCCACCATAGAATGACTCATGCTGTGACCTATCTGTTCTACTGTAAGAGGCAACTTCTGAGTATTGAAAAAACAATAAAAGCAATTCAAAATCTATTATCCATAACATTTTTTTCATTTGTTTATTTCTGTAACTGCATAATCCTTATTAGCTGTCACAGGTACTAGGGTTCTTATCTCACCATACACCTCATAGATCTCTATTCCATAATGAGTTTTTTTCTCCCCTCCACCTTCTTTATGTGGGCTGACAAAGGCTTACATTTTATGGAGATTTGAATATAGACAAGAATCTTCCCTCCTTTGACCAACCTCTACTTAAATCTAATTTTCCTCTAACACAGTTTATTTCATTATTTGTACATTGATCTGACACAATGTTTAAATACATATTATACATTACATTTGAAAACCACTCACTAACCCGTTTCCCCAGCGTTTATCATCATAGTTTGTCTCAATCATATCTTCATTCTCTGATACTGTGGAAATGGTCAGTCCTGGTCAGACAAGGTTTGGAAAGACAAGCTGTCTAGCATTTCAAGCTTAATAATTCAAAAGCTCATTTAAGTAATATCTATAATTCTGGTTGTCCACTTACTAAGCAATATAAAGCTGTCCATTGAACCTTGACACATATTTTATGAATCAGTTTTTGATCAAAGAAAACAAACCTACTATAAAAACTAATCCTCAGCTGAGTGAACACACAGTGATACATTATGACCAGGAGGATGTTAATGTTGACTATAATGATGCATATTTTACCTGATTTTGAAGCGAGGAGATAAGGGTCATAAGAGAAGCCCACCACTCTCTGATGCAGTAGCTCACAACTACAAGGAAGAAGAGACTTTCTCTAATGAATCAAACATCAAACTGCATAATACACTCATACAATTTACAGAGGAATCAAACTCTTTATGTGTGAAGTCAACTCTTAATGAAAATGAGCAAATATAACAAAGAGGAAGAGACAATATCTACTAGTTAAGTTTCATACATAGTGATGTCTCAATGGAGACAAATGGAAGAATCAAGCTTTTTGTGTGCCAGGAACTTTGTAATCTGCCCTTTCAACACTGGAGTCATGACATAAAGAAGGAGTCTAATGTTACTGTAGCTACCCGAGTTACTGACCCCAGTGCAATTGACACCACATGAGTCAGATTGATATAGATTTCACAGAATAATTTATGTTCTTGATTTGTGTTCATATTTGATATATTGGCAAATGTATTTGAATCAGAATCGAATCAGAATCTGAGGACTACAGTCAAGTTTCTGTCCTTGAACTTGCTGAAACTGATACGAGCAAAAGGCAGAAATACTGCACACGTAACTGACACTGTGAATGAGGAGGCTGCCCTTGTATAAATCCCAATTTCTGCATCAAGGGATCTATTTTTGAGCTCATCTAGCTATTCTACCAAATTTCTGTCAACATTTTAATGACTGCTGGAAACTCTAGGCATGTGATTTTGCTACAGGAATCCTCTCGTTAAGAGTTCTCTGTGCAATCCTTGCCACTCTTCTGTCTGTTTTATAATTGAGTCTTGTGGCAGATTTCAAAACTTTGTGACCTAAATATACCCCTAAAAATGAACTCCACCTGGTTAGGAGAAAGTAAAAACAAAACAAAGAAAAATGAATAACAAATCATCTATTTAACTACAGAGAAGGGAGTTTGTGTTTATTTAAGATTTTTTAAAAACCTTAACTTGACATGAAAGAAACTTATTTACATAAGCATATAAGTGACAAAGAACCTGGATCACGGCTTTAGGAACTGAAGTGCTTCTGAGCCACTTCTGTGTTCCCACTCTGGCCTTTTATCTACTGCTGTGCACACCAGGAACGCATGCATGCAAAATCCAACATGGAAGCAAAAGGAGCCTGGTTTCCCTGCTCAAGAAGATTTTTACTTTTACTGATCATGGCCTGAATGCAAATATGTGAAGCCAACAAAATAATCATGTCACCCACAACAGATTATTTCCTCATAAATCTGTCCAAATGACAGTGAAGGTAGAAGCAGAACACCTAAATACAGAACAAATAAACGTTGCAATTATTTTACTGTTTTTTTTTTTTGTTTTATACTCATTATTGCTCAGTTTCTACGTTTTTCTGTCTGTTTACCTTTTTATAGGTGGTAGTGGCCTAGCAAGTAAAACACTTGCCTGTGAACCCAATGATCACAAAGCTGCAGGTTCAAATCCCCCCACTATTGTGTCCTTGAGTAAGACACCCTCAGTGTCTCCAGGGGGGCTGACCCTGTAAGTTGCTCTGGATAAGAGCGTGAGCCAAATGCCCCCTTTACTCTTTATATTATTTAATCATTCCACCACTGACACTTCCGGCTGCATTAGTTTGCTTTCTTTCTTTTTCATACATTCATTTAAATGATGTTCCAGTGAAGAGACCGTATGATCACTGAAGGTGATATCAAATTTTAATACATTTTATAGAAAATGATACAATGAGAGCCATAATTGTGCAAAACATGCACATCCTCAGTGCTATTTTCAAACTTAGTCAATCAGTCTGTGGTTGCTTAACTACAGGTTTCTGTTGAATTTCATATTAAAACGACACATTTCATTTAAAATTTTCAAATTTGGAAAACAGACAATACAGGCTATTTTTCCTCATTTGAAAGAAGCAGTCCTCTGCAGACCTTGCCATAGAACAGCCTGCACATTTTTTGCGGTTGTTGTCAAGTTTGCACATGTTTTCACACCCACAAAAGCTGCAGTAAATCAGGGCCTGTATGCGCACTTCCAAAGGTAGTTATAGAAGTTTTTTGCTTTGATTATTATCATAAACTATTTGGTTATTGGTCAGTGGTTTGTCCCTTTATTAGCCTTCTTGGTGTGTTTTCAGGATAAAAAGATTAGAAGAAAAGGCGAAATGCAGCGTTCAAGAATGAGATTAGTGAGGTGAATGGGCTCACTGGATTTTAATCCAGGATTTTCTTTGCCTTATTCAATTAAAATTAAAACGTGAGGACAGAAATACCCCCTAAAAAGTAAAAAAAAAAAAATCTGTTATTGGATTCTAAAGATATTTAACTATTATTTGCTCATTTCCATTAAGCAAGTGCATTCCACTCTACATATTAACATGAGTGATGTTAGTCGTGTTTCATTCTGAACTGATGAAGGCTCTTACCTATACCTCTGTTCCTGGGAGTTGTTCCAATCTTCTTCACTATAAGAAAAGATTTAGTGAACATGGTCACTTTTAACCTGCACCTGCACAGCAGTATTATTCCATTGGATGATACAGAGTACATACTGGAGACTGAGGTTGTTTGCCGAACGGAAGTGTTTGACCTGAAGGAAATCCAGCAGCTCCTGAGGGACAACTTGATTCTGATAAAGGATCACCTGCAGGCAGAAAAACAGTCCCGTAACCTTTTAACTGTAATATCACTATAAACTACAGAGCTAGGGGAAGCAGTTGAAGAGGGTCTGATATAATTCTTGTATGCTGTACCTGTATATAATCCTCCAGCTCCTGTCTTCTCTGGTCCATTGGTTTGGTGCGTAGGTGTGGGTTCCTCTTGCTTGGGAAATCAGGTGGCTGCAGGACTTTCTTGAGCTTCCGGTGCAACGTCTGGAATTCACTCTGCCGCCGCAGAACAAAGTGCTTCCTTCCATTGAACAGAATCTCCACTTTAAAGAGCTACAAAATAGACAAATTAAAGGATTAGAATAAACATACCAATGGGTGTCTGTTTTGAGGTGAGACCAAAACTGAAAAGTGCGCCCTCTACTGAACCGATTTGCTTATGACTACTTGGACATGACATCTGGAGCACAATATGCTGCACCACAGTCTTTCAGAGGCATATACATGACAAATGTAAGGACTAGCCTACTTCTCTGTTGAAATGTACTTCTGTTGTCATTGAGTCAAATGTCACTTTATATTTGAAGACCCAGGGTGGGTCCACTGGGATGAAAGCTATTTATGGGAAAATGTAAAATGAGCTAGTCCACACCCAGGGTCCTATATGCAGCAAGCCTACTGTGCAGAGACAGTTTCCCATTGTTTGAAACATAAAGAGAACAAGACTTGCCTTACAAGTAAGGCTGTAACAATACACCAAACCCACGTTTTGATTTGTATCACAATTTTTGACCCACAATTTGGTTTGTATCACTATTCCTTTTGGGAGTGGTGGGGGGGTGGGGGGTGGGGGTGGTGCTGCTTAGTAGTGATGGGCACATTTTTTTCAGTTCTTTTAGATGTACTCAATCACTAGAATCAGTTCACTAAAAAGATTTGTTCAAAAGATTTGTTCACCAAATCACCAAATCATTCAGTGCTTGGCGGGAGGAGCCTGCGACTCCACCTTTCTGAACTGATACATGGCTGAACAGTTCAGCTTTCAGTTCACGGCTTCCGTGACCGGGAGACGAGAGTGTTGTGACTGTGTTGCTTTGACAAACACGTTTGTAAAAATAAACTTGTTTATAAATCATGATGCTTTAAGTGTCCTTTCCTATGGTATGCTGTTTAACTGGTCTATCTGAAAAATGGGGCTCATTGAGTGATCCGTTTATTGAATGTATACCCCACAGTGAAGGATTCACACTGAACCATTCCTTCGCAAATTGTTGCAATTTGTCACGCATTTTCTAAAGCTGCGGGTTTTAGACGCTACTTGATACTCTGTCCTACTGTTCATGAGTTGTGCCGGTGGCACTTTATGCAGAGTTAAAAATGACTCATTACTGCCAGTCTAACATTTCAAGCTTATATGGAACCGGAGAACACTGTTCGCCATGAAAGTGTATCTCTCGGAGGAAAATGATTCAGGAGAGTGTAGTTCACCGAGTGATTCATTCATGCAGGCTGCGTAGTCGGTGTGCGCAGTCCCTCCCTCCCGGTGCTGCTGACAGCTCAACTGAGAAATGAACTAATCACTTAAGGAAGCGATTTGGTTCAGTGTGTTCCCTTAAAATATTCGTTATTTTGAACGCAAACGACACAACACTAATCTGGATGGGAAGAATACCTCCAGAAGTTGGAAAGGGTGTGTTGCAATTCTGCCTTTTCACACCGCGACACAGGTTTGTGGATCTGAGTGGCGCAATTTCAGCTTCATATCGCATATCATTACAGCCCTACTTACAAGGTACAGCTCATAAGTGTTCCCTTTCAAATGGTTCCTACAAAGACCTACTGATTATCTTTACAACCACAGCCAGGACAAAAGGTATCCACAGATGCTTGAGAAAAAATAAAATTGTTTTAGACAATTTATAATAGTCTTAACCAAACAGATTTATGAAATAATAATTTATTAAAGCAGCAATCTGATCCTGGAGGCCCAGTTTACAGCACAGTTCCGTATTCCCCCTCTTCACACACTTTCACTTAACCTAGGAGATGAGTTGAGACAGGTGTGTCTGAACAAGGAGATCACCAAACTGTGCTGACACCTGCCCTCCAGGACTGGATTTGGGCATCTTCACTAATGAATCTGATTTCAGGCTTGGGAACACATATGCAGTTCTGTTGTCAATAGTGGAGCTGCGTTTAGGTTCCAGTTGAAGGTGGGTTATATGGCAAAGATTTATCTCAATAGTCCCAAAACACTTTCTCAATATGAAATAAGTACACGATTATGAGCTTTTTTTACTGAAACAGAAGCAGTAGTATTGCTTAAAATACTATCAAAAACTATTAAGATTTGTATCCAATGTTTCACTAAACCAAAATCAAGAACAGTTCTCTTTATAATGAAGTGTGCTGTTCTTTAAGTAAAAAACACTGTAATGTAATTTATCATAACAATGATAAAAATCATCAGACGTGACCAAGCCTAATGAATGAAGAGCTGACAGAGACTTCATGTCCTTTAAGTATTTCCCATTTCTTCCTGACTACAGTACTCACTTCCACTTCATAGCTGTTCTCACTCTGAGCAACACATTTCACTTCTCAGTCATGCTGAAAAGGGATCTACAGTAACCCCCCGCTTTTACACGGATCAGTTACGGAATCAGTCTAACGCAGATTTTTTCAGAGAACCTAACTGATAATTGCATGCGGAAATCCCCACAATAACGTATAAACTACAAATATTCTCTGCATTGAGCACAGTTTAAAGCAGCTTGGCCGAAGTGGTGCCAAGTCACTGGAGTCTTTTATGTGACTGGAGAATGACAGTACACCTGAAAGCAAAGGTTTATGAGACCGTAGTCCGACCAGTCGCACTCTATGGATCCAAGTGTTGGCCGGTAACAACCAAACATCATCAGGCCCTTCATACCATGGAGATGCGGAAGCTGCGGTGGTCGCTCGGGTTGACTAGGTTGGGCCGAGTCATGAACGAAGATGCAAGGAAGATAATGAAGGTGGCCCCGATAACAAAGAAGAGAGAAGCCCCGCTCAGATGGTACGCCCCTGAAGATGCCCTGGATCGGACTAAGTGGAGAAGACTATGCCGAAAAGCAGACCCTGCATCGACACAGGACAAATACTAGGTAAGAGAACGCTGGGCAAAAATTTGGATTGCGATTAATTGCACACTTTTATTTTTGAAGTACTGCTATATAAACAAAAGTTCAGTAACATTTGGTTTGCAAACACTTAAAACAAATAAAGTGCTTTTTTACAGCAGTGTTCCCTTTAACACAGTTGCAGTTCAAATGTTTCTTGTAAATCTCAACTTACAAGACTTATAAAACATTAATGTAATCAAATCAAATATAAAACCAAAGCTATTTGCCACTACAGGGCATTCATGTTTTATCTAGTTTTTCATAGAAAAACGTTACAGGTATTCTCAGAGTCCAGAGAAATATAGCTGCTGGAAAGGGGGACCAACTCCATATTAAGTGTCTATGTATCTGAATGCAGTGTCATTAAAGTCTCTGTTGGTGTTATGATGAGGTGTAAAAAATACGGACAAAAGTAATGGGACGCCTGACCCCTGTGAAAACCAGGCAAGAGGTGGAACTGCATGCACAAATAGCAACAAATGTTCAATAATAACGTTTTATCTTGCCCAGCCCAAATATATATGTGCATATATTCAGGCAACTGGGTTTCTTCTGTGCCACAGCTCTGCAGAGATGAGCTGTTCCTCTCATCTGAAGCTTTTAAGTTCATTAAGGCATTGCTACTTAGATGAATCAGTTGAATCAGGTGTGTTTAATGAGGCAGAAAACTGAGGTCTTCAGTGCTGTGATAGACATTGCTTGGAGATGGCACTGGGGTTTAGCTTTGGTTTACTGTAGCTGAAGGATATTTTCTTACCTTCAGTAACATAAGAGCTGTTTGTATTTGTTTTACTGTGTATCTGTGTTTGTGTACCAGCCATTCATGTATTTTAGTGTCTTTTGATAGATTTTACATGTTAATTATATTAAAGCTGATATTTTTGCCAGATTTGTGACTCTTTTATCCCCTATTTCTTCTCCAATTTGCTTTAAAATGTTACTTGGTTGAAAAACAAGAAATATGAAGAAAATGTTTACAAATAAAACACTCACATGATGAGCAGGGCGTTCTCTCGCTCTTATTAGTTAAGTGAATTAGAACAAGCACAGCATAGTAGAGAGCACTTCTCTGTTTACCCTGCTGAAAGGAGACGGTCTGTCTCGCAGACACTGATCTCCATGCTCTGGAGACACTGGAGGAATGCGTTAAACAGGGTGACTAGCCCATAAAATGCTGGGCTGAAGCTGCTCTTTCAGGTTCACTAAGACTTTTGTTGTCAAATCTCGACCTCAGTCAGGACTAGTGAAACAGGAGCTTTGTATGAAAAGACAAAAGGGAGAGTCGAGGAATGATAGGAACAGCAGTCTCCACAAAGCTAGAAGGAACTTGCAGACAGACTTGGAGGAGAGTGAGGCTCGGCCTCTGCTGTTCCTGACCCTGGGCTGAAAGTCTGGGGGGATATAGGCGATGTGTATGCTGCTGTGTGTTTTGGGTCAGAAGTGCTGTCTGTAAAGAGCTCTATTCAGATCCTGTCTCCTTCCCTCCTCCCTCTCTCACTGACACACTCTCACACTCATGCTCACTCTCACACATACAGAGCATCCATTGTTACTTTCTAGCTTCCGCTAGGATGAAGCCCCAATAAACATTAGACCCCATGTTCACACACACGCACAAGTCCAATGTGTTCAACATATAGGCCCCATACACAGACGGGCATCAGAAGTGGTCAACTATGCAGACAGTATTACATCACTGACGGATGCCCAAATACAGTTTTAGACTGTAAAAGAATTCGAGAAGGTTTGGGTGATGTTAGATCAAAGTTGAGCAGAAGACTTTGAAACAGTAGTGACTTCAGTAGTTTTTCTTCATGTCATACTTCTGTTACTATGTTTCTTTTAAAAATCAATCATTTAATTCAAGTTCTGAGATTTTCTTTCCCCATGTCCACTACTGAGATGGCTGTTTAGTTCAATCATCATTCAATAGAGCTCAGTAACACTGGGAACTACTGATTACACTGAATTATCAGTGTACTTAATCTTCAGCCGGAACTTCAGTGTTTGCAAAGAAGCCGGTTGCTGAGTGTGTTTGTGACACCGCCTTCTCAATAATCCTACTTCATTTCTGCACTCAGAACACACATTCGCGTTCTAGAATACTGAGCTTTTACATGCAGAGATATTCGTTAATGTGCAAACATTAATTCTGACTGAACATTCTGTACCAAACACCAACTTTAGATTTGCAGCTGACTTTAGAATGACTACAAAAAGAACTGGTCAACTCCGGCCCACCAGAAGACCGCCTAACCTTCCACTCCAACTTCTTATTTTTCTAGTGTTTTGTTATTAAATGTAAAATGTTTCAACTCTGACCCATTATATAATTGTCATGGAACACAACACAGATGTAACAACACGTGTGAAGTTAGCTGATATTGAGGGCAACAGTCAGTGGTACACAGACAAAAGAGATTTAGATACCACCACTTGAAGATTTTATAAAAAGTGAGTAAAAGATAAAACAGTGTGTCTTTTATATAATGTAATTATTTGAGTGCTTAAAGAATTCTGCAAACATGCTAGTATTATGTAAAGTCTTCAGTTCATCGCAAACATTACACTCTGCCCCCACCCCACCCCCACAGGCAAAGAGTCTGGACACTCTTAGATTCTCCCAACAAACAAAACACAGGCATGGCTCACCAACCACATGTTAATGTAATTCCTGTTTGTTGGGGGTACTATCAAGGGCCTTTCACATACAGGAGATCTCAGTATAGCAACATGAGTCCAAATTCAAGCATGTCCAATAGGAAATGTGATGATGGACACTAATATTGGACAAAACTTTGACTGTAAATTATACTAAGAAATCTTGCTTTGTCATAACATAAACATGTGCCATAATTGCATATCAGCACATGTTTATTTAAAGCAGAAATTTTCGACAAGTCTTCAACATGTCTGTGCTGCAGTTGGTGCTTGGCTGCTCCAGGCCAGGATGGAATAGCATTCCAGCTCTGACTGACATCTTTCAGATCCAACTGTCTCCCACAGGGCTCTACTTTAAGCCTGACAGACAAACATGACTCATAAATACACACACATACAAATATTTATTTTTATATGGGTTTTCCTTTATAGTCAGAACATTTTGCCCTGAAAATGTACAGAAAAATCATATTACTAACTCTTGCCTGCTAAAGTGAGGAAATGTTGAAAGCAGTATATTTGCCTCTTGCTCATGCATGTTTTAACACGTTTGCTCCAGTGGAACATCTTTAAATGCTCTAAAAAATGTCAGTGTAATAAAAGAATATTGCTTAATAAGAGGATCATACATGAGTAACATCATACCACGGTCTCTGAGATTAGGCATGTGTTTGGAAGCCCAATTACTTGCTTTCTGTTGCTCTTTGGCTGGAGATTAGGCTTTGGCAGGCACATGGGCAGGTGGTCGAATGTGTGACCCAAACACACGGCCCAGTGGCCCAACTACAAAGCATCTCAAAATAGTAGCACTGAACCAGGATCAGATTACTCCCAGCAGCTACTGCCATCAACTGTGTCTTCTCATGAACAGATTCATGAACAGATGCCACTGTGAGTAGAATCAGTCAGAGCATTGCGGTCAGTAAGAACTGACTTTTACACCCTAATATTACACATAAGTGTATCTACACCAGCTGTACAGTTAATACAATCAAAAATTGTATAAGACCTCAAGAAAAGAAAAATTATACACCTCACAACAATATACATAAACTTTAATACAGCACATATTAATGTCAAGTTTATTTAAACAGTGGGCAGCTTCAGAAAAGGCCCTGTCTTAGAGTTTAACACCTCAAAGCGTAGATGTCTTCAGATACTGCTTGACTTTTTCTAAACTGTATCTATTTTAAGATTAATACACTACTATTAATGGAGCCACAGGAGCCCTTCTGTCAGTTATGGACTTCTGTCTGCCTTCCCTGTATTAAGTTTCAAACATTATCCAGTGCTGTCACTTTAGAGGATGGTGTGCTGGTGTTAAACCTGTGGTAAATGTTCTGGAGTTTTCTCAACAGTTTTACCCATTTGCTGACTGGAAAGCCAGCCCAATGTAAGACGCTCCTCATTACTCCATTGGAGTTAGATTGAACTTTAAATGACCTTAAACATTCGGTTAAAATATTTAACCTAATATCTGTGCAAAACCATTCACTCAGCTGAAATGTAGAGAAGCATGATAGAGAACAATGGAGATACCAAACAGACAGGCAAGCAGGCAGACACACAGAGAGACAGGCAGACAGACATACAGACATTCAGAGAATCAAAGAAACAGAGAGAGAGAGAGAGAGAGAGACAGACAGACAGTGAGACAATGAGAGACAAGACAGAGAGATAAACAGAGAGAGAGAGGCAGGCAGACAGAGAGAGAGAGACACAGACAGCCAGACAGACATTCACCACATCAGTCTAACACTGGAGTGTTCCGGTCTTTATTCCAGGTGTTTCACCACTTGCGTTGCAATTTGGATGAGTCTAAGGGTGTTCCACGTCTGTGAGCCTGTAATTTCACCATCTTTAGATTTTAGCTGAACTTACTTTTCGTAACTTGCCGGACTCATCCACTTCCCTCTCCAGGGAGATAATGGACACTTCAAGCATCGCCCGGCTCAAAAAAAAGCACCCCGCTCTTACACGGCTCCACGGCAACAGCAGACAGGGGTCCGGACAGGTTCTCGACCTGTCCTCCGTCCACTCGGATAAACTTGTGTGCGAAAAATAAAACGAGTACAATTGTAAAAATCCAAACACGTCCCTCCAGCACTCAGCTCTCGGCTCGGAATCTCTCCCTGAGTGGAGCAGCACGAGCGTCTCTGGCCAAGCCCGCCCACAACACACAGCGGCGCGCGGATTGGTGGAGCTCTAAATCTGTAAACAAACAAACAAATTTTACAAATAAATTAATAGCATTCAGATTAAGTGCATAGGGAAGATATATTTGCATAAATGAAGACTCAAACAAGGACTCAAACGAGTTTACCATAAGCAATCAATCACGACCAGGTAAAGCAGAATTATTTAAATTAAAATAACACATTTGTAAACTAAATATATTAATAAAGTGAACTGATTGGTAAGGTGAACACTGTTGGCAACAGTTTGTGGCTGATCATGAGATGATCATGAGGACTGCTCTGAGTAACACTGTTCATGCTGAAGCAGCTAATTCTTTCACGTCAATGATTAAACGGTCAAAAAAATCCATCTAAAAATAAATCAGCGCAAAAGGAGTTATGTGGACGCTGTGTGGACAAAAGTTTTGGGACGCCTAACCATTACACCAACAGGGAGTTTAATGGCATTGCATAATTGAGATAGTTTGGCATTACATAATAGAGTATTTGCGCTGTAACAACTTCCACTCTTCCCCAAATTGTGTCCACAAAGTTGGAAGCATGGCGTGGTGTCTTAGTATGCTGAAACGTTAAGATTTCCCTTCAGTGGAAGTAGGACCCCTGAATTCAATAATTAAGAGGTGTGTCCCAATTCTTTTGTCCGTGTGCGTGCGTATATATTCAAGTCTTTAAAGAAGGGGTACTGGGGAAACAAGGCATCCCCAAGCCTCACAAACTGACTAAATAAACTCTGGAGCATTCATGCCACACCTCAATTTAATGAGCTCTCTTGACACCAAATGTTCTGACCTTTATTAGTTGCTTCCTCTCTGCAAAGCCAAGCTTTAACCACTGTGAGGGAAGCTCAGGTCAGCTCTTAAAGTCTTCTTCTGTTCATCTTACACACATCACATGACATGTTGTAACATTTAGGCACTGATTCAGTTTACTACTGACTGCAGCCAATTGACTGTGTAAGCAGCATGAATTTCACTGTTTTTATTCCACTGGTTTTCTGATTATAGTAGAGCTGCGGAGTGTCTCATATGAATGAAGTTTTTAAAATTTTTAAATTTTTATATACCCAGGTTATGTCTCCCAGTACTTGATGCATCTGGATTAAACAAGGCAAATTGGACATGGCTGAGCATTGGTTAAAATTAGAACCTCAGCATGTTGCAAAAACAGTGAGAGAGCGAATGCCCTGCAAAAAGCAAAGTAATAACATCAGCAAACTGACTATGTGCAGACAGGGCAAAGAGGAAGTTTGCTAAGGTTAAGGACATAGTCCAGCCTACTCACTCACTCCGTCTCATTCACTTTCTCTCCTTCACACACACACACACACACACACACACACACACCGCTGTTCACACCTTATCAGAACCCTTATTCATAAAATTTCCCAGAACAGGAGTGCTGCTACTCCTGTATTCATGAAAACACTCCCAGGTGCCCTACTTACTGTATTTTTACGAACAAAGATCTTCAGGTGCAAATGAACCATTACACATTTATAAATCTGTGAGGTTCACAGAAAAAGTAGGCCATAGACATGGCACTGACACGCATGACCTTGTGACACATGCATAATGACATTTTAATATCTTTGAGAAGAACGAAAAGTAGACGGCACTGAAGGGTGTGCCGGCTTCCGCTACCAGCATTAGGTGTTGATTGCTGCAGTTTTGTAATGTGGATGAGTTCTCCAACCACTTTACACCATTCATGTTTAAACATGAGCCCTCTTCTGTGGAACTGTGACAGCACATTTGCACAGCGTTGTTGGAGAAGAGGAATTTTTCCACATGAGCAGAGACCGCCAGAGAGGTGTTGCAGTTTTGGCCACCTCAAACAATTCTGGGACCACTGGAACATCCAGCACACAAATACAGATAATTTTGTAAGGCCATAATACGACAAATTAAGAATAATCATGAAAACGTCGAACTAATCCTGAGAACATAGTCTGGTGTAAGAATTACACTTGAGCTGTTTGTCCAGTTAACAGTAGAAACCACATGAATACATAATAAATCTGAACAAATCTTCATACAATTTGCATTTTATATATTTTGGTGCGAAGATAAACTACAATCACGTTTATTCTGTTTATTGCTGCTGTTGGTCCTATCCAGCAGTTCAGGCCACGAGAGACAGAGTCTGTCCAGAGAAACAATGAACAAATTCATATGGAAGAGACACACAAGAGTTACATATCATTTAAAAAAAATGCTCATACTGAAACAGAAGGATCTCAGGGTCAGTTCCCTCTTGACAGTCTGTGAGTAACGTTTCCTTGTCACACAGAGGAACAAAAGCTTACTGAAAGTGTTTCACATGTGTTTAAATCGTGTACTTTTGCTTGCCACGTCATTAGAAACCCTTAC